>VZTF01001529.1:1165773-1273266 GCA_013397755.1 Cnemophilus loriae | reverse complement strand
TGCGGTGAGGGGGATGCGGTGCGAGGGATACAGTGCGAGGGATACAGTGCGGGGGATGCGATGCTGTGCAGGCGGAGGCGCCGTTCCCGGCGGTACCTCTAGGAGGAAACCTCAACCTGTGTTGTGTCTGCGGGAGCCGGGCTTCCCGGCTCTGCTATTCAACTTTCATATTGCAGCTAAGTTAGTACTTTTGATATTTCTAAGTTTTTTTTTTTTTTAAACATTTATGTAGAACACCACATAATTGCAGAAAAGATAATAGTCACATACCCTAGGGCTTGGTGTACACTTATGTTAAAAGTACAGCTTTTATTGGCAACTAAAGTAATAACCTTTCCATGTCAAATTGCTTTAAATTAAACTTAAAAAAAAAATGCTGGCTGATACCCACACTTAGTAATTGTCAAACATTAGCATAATGTGGAATACTAAAGCTGCTTAAATCTTGGGTTTAAAAATAATTATTTACTTAGGTAAATTCTCTATTCAAAAGCATAATATTAGATTTTTTTTTACACAATCTCCTTGATGTATATGTTAAAATGCAGACCTGAGTTTGACATGGAAGTGGGGCTGAATGCTACTGTGGTCTCTGAGAGAAAAAGGGGGATTTTATACCTTTAGCTCGTCCATCCATCATTGCTCACCCGGAAAGAAATGTTTTAAGGTTGTACCTCTGAAGGCAGAGGTGCCGTGGGTGACATCTGGTGACCCAAGGACAGTGACCTGCAGTACCTGCTGACCGTACCCCCCGCTGCAGCCCCGGAGTGCAACGCAATGTTTCCGGTGCTGGAAGACATCTGGGACACGGATGTCTCAAGGATGTGGGTGCACAAGGCCAAGGGCAGCAGGTCAGTAAAGTGTTTCATCCAGGTGCATTTTACGTTTCTGTTCCAGCACAGAACTGGAGCATATGTGGTGGGAACCATTCAAATTTCCAGTGTGAAGCAGGAGAGGAGACATTGCACTGTGAGATGCGGCTCTCAGGGCTCACTGCTGCCTGTGAAGGAAACTGGACCTACCAGGTGCTGTGAGGACACACGTCCTCGTGGTTTTCTGCTTTCTGGGAGGCCCCAGCTCTGACATGCCCACCTTGCGGAGTCCATCCCATTGCCAGCACTTCCCTGTGAAGTCCACCACAGCACTGTTAGTCTACCAGTTCTTCCTCAGAAACGTGCCAATGTTTTACTGGAAGTTCAGCAAAACCTATTTTGGAACATTTTCTTAAAGAAATCAGCAGTGCCCTTATTAGGGCAAAAGGTTTTTTGGCAAATTCCCGCACCTTTGGCTAGCAAGTTAGAAAGGGATTGCCCTTCCCACTGCTTTAGGGAGCAGGAAGATCTAGGAGGCTCTGGTTGCCTTTCCAGCAACTTTCCAGAGGATCAAAATGGAGCAGTAACACGCAGTTAACAAGGAAGTTATCAACTTCAAGACAGTTTAACAGTTGTTGGGAGGGGAAACACAAGGAGCTGAGGACTGAAAATTAGATAACTTTCCCAGCCTTGCCTAATATCATAAGTGTTTTTCACTGTAATTATAAATCTGATTATATACTAATTTCCACACTGTTTCAATTCTTTAAAGCAAGGAAGGAAAGTACATGCTCTTCCTTGGAGAACCCTAATGCAGTCCTACAGCTTATGCCTTCTCACCACAATAGATCGGAATTCTTCAAAACTCTTGAATAACAGCAAGTGTTTGCTGCTAGATTCTCAGCTACCTGGTGTCTTTTCTCCATTCACACCTCTTTCCTCTTCCTCTAGAGCTCTCCTTTCCCCACCTGTCCTACCTGACCTCTTCCCCCTGCTCTGCTGTCAGTGCTGCCGCTTCCTCCCCATCACACCAGGCAAAAGAAGAACACGGGACAGGGACCAAGCAGAGTGCAGGTTGCCCAGAAATGCCTCTTAATGCCAAGGCCTGGATTTAACCTTCATTTACTTGCCCCCCAAATGAGTCCATCACAATCCATGCAGCTTCTGGTACCGGGACTCCATCGGCCGTAGCAAAAGCAGGAAGGCTCTTGTTGATGAGTGAGTTCAAGTGACTCCCACCTCAGTTCCTTCCTATTTGAAAACATGGAGATGTTCCTGAATATATGCTGGGTGCAGGGACGATATTCCCTCCCCTGGGAGATGTCCTTTGGGGCACAACCCCACACTGCAGCTGAAAGTGCTCTCTGCCATGCTCTATTTGGTCCCCTCTCTCCGGCGTAGCAGGCTGTGTACAGACACACTTTGTGTCTTTAGGAAGCCTCATTAATTCACAAGATACATATTTTTTTTCTCAACAGTTTGTAACAGCTTCTTAAATGTGTAAACTGGCATTTTCAGATTTGTATTAAAATACTGAGAAATAGATTTATGTTTCCATAGGCTACTTCCCATTTCCAGACAGACTCCTGACACTACCTTACATGTACAGTTGTTGCATAAATGATATGTTAAAGCATGAGAGAAGCCATTCACTTGAAACTGTTCAGAATGATTAAGGGCTTTAATTACAGCCCTGATTGAAACAAGGCTTTTGCTAAATAGCAAAATGGCGAAACTGTGCGGTTCCATTACAAGCCTCCCTTGATGACAGTGTGGTTTGTCTATGTTACTCCTCGTATTGTCATTTCACTCAGCCAATTCTGATGTTCAAATCCCGCCTAAGAAATGGTAAGAGGCTCTATTTTAATGCTTACCTGTGAGTAAGGTGTTGGAAGTGTTGGTTTACTTTTGACACGCTGCAAAGTGCCTATGCTGTAACAGAGGAATTAGATGTGGGACTTGGTTCACCACTACGCATTACTCTTTCCAGACCTCAGGTGGATGTACTCAGCATCTTGCATGAAACCACGTCAATGCCTTTCAGCAGGAATTCTCAGGGCAGTGTGATGATCATCTGGGAGACCACTTTTCTCCTCCTTTGCAGGGGACTGTTGCCTCTGGTGGCAGAAATGTTGGTTATATTTAGATCCTCCAAGCAGCACCACGCAGAACACAAGCTTCAATGAACTTCAGCATCTTTCTGTCCAAGCATCTCACATGCTCCCGAATCGTCTACATAGATTTTTTTTTTTTTTTTATTTCTAATTTTAAACAGATCTTTCACTGCAGAAATGTTGGAAAGTCTCTTCTCAGTGCTAGAAATGGCTTGAGTGGGTCGCAGATGCTCAGAAGTCATCCTCCCTCCTTCTCTCCTCCGGTACTTTCTGGAGTTAGTCTAAGTAGTCCTGAATGAAGAAGCAAATCTTCTCTCTTCCGAAGCTCCTCATAAATGTGCTTGCAGTTAATATGAGTCCTTTTATATTCTCTCCTTTCAAATTCTTTGGATTAAAACAAATACCGTCTGGTTCTTTTAGCTCTTTTGATTATATATTCAGAACTATTGTGTATCCTGGAAAAGGAATTCTTTTCAGTTTTCACTTTTCTTGACAACAAGCTGAAAAATTTCCCCAAATGAAAATTTCCTGCAAAAGTCTTGGTTTGTTCCAAGACCCATTTTTCAAATAAGTAACGTTTTGATGAAAAAATGCCAACCTGTTCTACTTAACAACTGTTCGTAGAACTGACGAGAGAAAAACAAGGAATTGGAGAAAAAAATTACCAGAGTCTTTTATGTAGAGTTAATCTTTGAATATTCCTGTTGTTTCGGTAACAGACAAGATGTTGGTACAAGTAGATGAATATTTAAACATTAGCGTTGACACTGACTTATCTTCTCGATAACATATTGATCGTGTTCTTTCTATAGAGATTATTCCGGACTTCCCATGGAGTCAGGGAGCAGCTTAATGAAGTCACAGGCTGGATGTTTATGTGGGTATTTCCTTAGAGGTTGGTTACACAATCTGTGCACAGAATAAACCCCCACAGATACACCTCAAATGCAAAATCAGTCCATGTTTCTGCTTTTTTATTACCAGTAGCATGTGTGATTAGGTGGAGATGTTTGCATTGTGATGCAGTCTTGACTTAATATCTGTTATTCATTGCATTTAAAATGACCAATAGCTTTTCTTTTTACCAAGGCATCTGGAAGCTGATTCAGGCTCTCCTTCCTATGGAAAATCGATGTTTTTCAGGCATCAAAATGATGCCTGAGAAGAAAAAAACTCCACCGCCCTTCCCAGAGACACCTGTAAATTTGTGTCCATGCTTTTGGGAAGTCTCTGAACGGTGCTGTGCCCAGAAGGGTGTCCCGGTGCAGGAGCTGGCACCAGGTGAGAGAATGACTGCCAGGCAGCCGCCACTGCTAGAAAACCTAATGGTGACAGAAGTATCCTGCTTGGATTAATACAGGATCTGTGTTGTATTAGTGGCACCAAATGAATTTTGAAGTGGATGGAGATGTAGGGAAAGGGAGGTTCTAAAATGAAAAACATATTTATTGCAGTAGGATATATGCTAGTGTCTTTCAAGAGAACTGTTTTAAAAAAAATGAACAGTGCTAGGAAGGAAAAACATAAGTACACAATAAATCATGACTCAGAGCAAAACTCTCATTGACTTTCAGAGGAAGGCAGGATTTAATTTTCACTGTAGTTATTAAGAAATGCCTCTTACTTATGTGAAGATGAGAGGCGGAGAACACTGATCTGTGGGACAGTGAAGAGTTGTTAATGCCATTAATATTTAAGTGGACACTACGTTTGGCGTTCTTCTTATAAATAGCTGCTTTTTGCAAGCTTTGCAAAGTCATGCCAGTGCTCCAAGAGCCTGAAAATCTTCAAAGAATTATTTGTCAGCCTTGCAGTTCTCAGCCTCTTTCTTGCAGTTCTTGAAGTCAGGCAGGAGGGCTTCTTCCAAAGCGTGTTCAGGGCAGTTGCAGTTTTGGGCTGTTGAAATTAATTTCCCCTGGATGGTGCTCCTGGTGAGGTTGGAGGTGCCAGTTCTTGGTGGGGCAGGCGTCTCTTCTCCCCATTAGTGCTCTGGGGAACAAGCAGGCAAGTTTCTGAAGCTGGGGAGTGTGGCCTCCCTCTGCATGCAGAAATGCTGCTATCCCAAGCTGAACGCCGACCCAAAGCGATAAAGGAAACCACCCATTCCCCAGGACACTTTCGTGCTTCTCTGAACGTCAGCGTCGGGCAATAGGGGAGACTTTATGTCACTGGATTGTTCTAAATATAGCTTGCCAAATTGTCTTCCTTGCCCAGGTTCCATACGGACATTTTTAGGTTTCAGTCCAATTAGGTTTACCCCTAATTTGAGCTTCAGCCTTGAATGAACCCTATATTTGGAGCCAAACTGGAGATATATGATACAATTTTTGATAATACAAGGATCTGGAATTTGGACAGTGCCAGAATAAATGCATATATTGATCCAGGGTTGTTTTAAATTAAACTGGGTTCCCTTAAAATATTCATGAACTGGAAAGGGTCAGTTAAAAGCTTCAAGCTAGGAGATTTATAACAGACTTATCAAAGCAGATGCGTTTTGCATCATTTCTAACTTTTGACTGGTGAGAAGTTTAGATTCTTTATAAATACATATACATTTTCTCTAGCAAATGTGTGTGTATATTTATATAGATATAATTTTTTTTCAAATACATCCCCATATGCACCCTCACTCTCAGAACATTTTGCTTTTACTCTCCCGGCGTTTCAGTTACTTGCCTCAGCTGTGCGCCGTGTTGCCTTCCAAATGCAATGCATCATAAATTCATGATGGTTTGCCAAGTAAAAGAGGGCATTGAGCTTCTTTATGAAGAGGATATTTTTGCAAACTGGACCTCTTCTATATCCCAGTGGAATTTTCTGATGCTTCCCTATTACTCCCGTACAAAACTTTTAGGGAGTTATAGATCAGACATCAAAAACAATAATTAAAGTCCAACTTACTCCTCTTCAATATCTGTCTATCCTTTTCATTAGGGAGCAGAGACTTACCCTTCCTCTTCTATAGCAGTCAGTTTAATGACCAGCCATCAGCTCTTCTGCTTCTCAGATTTCTAAACCTTCCAGGTTGAAGGATGTTGCTTGTGCTGTTGTGCGTCCTGTTAGGTGTGTGTTGTGTCAGTATTCCAAAATATTGGCACACGTACAATTAAGTGCAAAACAGCAGTTACCAGGTGACCAGTTTGGTTTTGTGCCTGGAGTCTGGATGGATGTGGGCATTGAAGCTGAACTGGTACCTGTTTGCTGGGAGCAGTCACAAGGGACTGGGAAATTCTGAAATGCCTGAAGTAAGCCTGGTGTCTTTTAGCAATGTAATTTTTTTTTATTCAAGCATATTTTGAAACCTTCCAGAGTGAAATAAGGCTAAAGAGGCCTGTGTGTAGCACTGACCACCAAGCCAGGTTTGATACTGGAGGTCATGGCATTGCTGCAGTTTGTACCAGTTTACCCTGCACTCCACACACGTGCCCTGCTCCCATGTGATTTGCTCTCCTCTGCTCACACCACCCCAGATCACCATCTGAAAACCTACTGTAAACAATGAGCACAAGAACGCAGCACAATTTTCCTGAAAAACACATCTCCCTGGGTTTTTGGTTGGTGTTGTTTTGTTAGTTTGATTTTGAGCATTGGCAGAACCTCACTGCAATGTCTCCAGATGCTTCAGCTAATTCTGAGTTAGTGGAAGTTTCCAGAAGCCTGGAGAGAGGAGAAACCTGCTCATAGCAAGGGGTGGATCTTGTTCCTAGAACTGCCTCAGTGCCTTATGGAAGAAAAACAACCCTGGGAAAGCATTGCAGGTTTGGTAGACCGGACCTCACACGTAGGCAGGGTTTGGCTGTGTAAAGATCTAACGGACCTCTATAAATTCCTTTCGACTTTGGGAATGGGGCTGAGAAAACCCTGTGCAAAGCAACCCTACAGTGGTACCAGCACTGGTGTCAGAAGGAGGCACATGATGCTTCATGGAGATCCTGGGTCTCCCTGCTTCGGGAGACAAGGGAGCTTTTAGCACTGGTAAATGAGAGCTCACACAGAGTACAGCCGAGGAGTTTTCATTAGTCTGTGACCTGTGCTTTAATGACCTTTGGTTTAAACTCCTGAAGCAGAGAAACTCCTGAAGCTCTTGCTGGGATGATGGGCCTTTGCAGAGATCTGGCTCTTCACTGCTCTTCAAGCCTTGGAGGGGTAATTATGCTACAAGTGATTCACAAGCAAGAGAAAGCTTGTAGGCTTTCAGCTGTCTTTAATTTTACATTAGACAAAAAGTGATAAAGAACTTGTTTTCTGTAATCTATGGATTTAACTTTGAATAGCAGGTGGTAAATGTTCCAACAAATATGTATATATATCAAATCAGTGAGTGCCCAAATATTTACATCTTCAGCCAAACAAAGGCTGGAGACTCACGTTGCCTGAGGGGAAGATTGTTTTAGAGAAACAGGTTGAAAGGAAATCAAGAATGGGAATTACAAATCCTCTTTCAGAGATGAGGGGTTGTGGTAGGGAGGAATCACATTCCTGATAGATCACTGGCTTAGGGAGATAAGGCGGCTTGCTGAAAGGGGTGTCCCGTTGTCTTTTGGGCTGTGGCCTTGTCTCTTTGAGTACTGTGCACATTTGAATCGAAGTCTGCACGAGGAGCACGCCAACAGTAGTCAAAGTTTGTACCAGGTTTCCCAGCACGGGCTGTCAATCTGCTTGTATGGCAAGGGGATGTGATCTGTAGCTGATGTATGGATCTGTGCTGGATGGCAAGACTAGCAAGTCTATCAGTTCTCCACTGCTAGGGTGGCAGTCCAGAGGGACATCAGTGGTTTTGTGGTGGTCCATGAGCCCCAGAAGTCTGGGAACTCTCACATTTGTATTGTACAGCCTAGCAATAGGGAGGCTGGTCTGCCATTTGCAACTTTCACACTGGTCTGCCACTTAAAATCTAAGAATGGCTAAAACGATGATGTGTTGTGTTTACCAGAGGGCTGCTAAGCAGAGCTAAAACTTCTCTGGATAGTGAAGTTTGTCCAGATGTCCAGTCCCTTCTTGAATCTCACAAGGTTGTAGGCTTCAAGGGCTTTCTGTTGCACTTGAAGAAATTGGGAGAATGCAAGTAACCATCAGTTTTAAATTTCCCATTTTTAATGTTCCCTTTATGTTTTGACTCAGGGAGACCAAAAGTCCTAGTTAATCTCTATTACCTGCTTCTCTTGTATGTCCTTTCCTTTAAGGTAAACAATCAAACTCATTTCTAGCTCTTCCCATAAAGATTTTTGCACAGGTTTGATTATTCTATCACTCACCTAGAAATTACTTTTGAGAAATACTGGTATGTTAGCCCATAACACATGGTTTAGATCCATACACTGGAACAATTCATCAAATTTTGTGGTTTCTTATGCCAAATTTGTGCATCATTTGCATATGCAGAACTTCATTTGGACTTACAGAAGTTAGTGGTATATTTTCCAACTGAAAAACTCCCTGATTTTTTTTTCAAAAGGTGTTGCATGTCCCTGTTGCCAGATTATTGCTGTAGAGGACAAAATTTTGTATGTGTCTGTGCACTAGTGAGAATTCTTAATCTTCAGGAAGCTTTTCTAGACCATCAAGATAAACACCATTAGTATAAGGCACAAGATTAAAGTTTGCCTTTGACCTTTGCTTGTGGGCTATTTACAAGAAGCTGGAACCAGACTCTCACTGCACTGCCTGAGCAGCGCAAAAATAAGGCAAGTGCAGGATAAACGCCAGGATGAACAGGTACACTTTGCTAAGCTTTGGATGTGTTCAGTGACAGATGCTGCAGCCTGGAGGTTTTCATGGCTATGTGTCACCTGTCATGAGCTGCAGATAGATCCAGGCCCTTTTTGGAGTCAGGGAAATGCAGGCAGGCACAGTGCTCAAGGCAGAAGGAGGAAAACAGTGAAGAAAGTCATCTCTCCTCCCCTCACGGCTGATGCAGCCTTTCCTGTACACCAGCACACGCCAAATCTCTCTTGTCCAGACTTCCATCACCTTTCATCTCCTTTGCTGTTACCCCTTTTAGTGCCGGACACAAGCTGCTGCTTTTCCTGTTCAAGGCTCTTATTGGTCTCTCTTGACCTGTGTGTTCATCAGTGGAATTCCACCATTCCACCAGTAGGTAGAGATGGGGCTTTTTTTGCTGACTTAATATAATGGTACAGAGGCTTCCTTGTCTGTTGGCTGAACACTGTGATAATGTACAAGCCTGCTTTTCTTCCCCCAGCTCCTTCTCTTGCTTGTATGCTTGAAAAAGTAGTTATGGCTGGAGTTAAGGGTTACCCACCCATTTCCAACCAGGAGTAATTGACAGAACCCTTACAGGACTGGTGCCTGGTGTTTCTTGACCAGTATAACTGAGGTAATAAGGAATGCATTAGTCATCCAGACATAAAAGTAGGAGTTTGCATCATATAAAGAGTTAACTTGGACATCCTTTACTGGCCGTGTCACATGGGCAGGATTCTGAGTAGCTTGGTAGAAGAGAAAGACCAGACTGAAAAATGAAATTATTGAAAAATGAAATGATTAATTGTTGTACATCTCTGAAGCACAGCAAGTAGGAAAAAACCTTGTGAAGTTGAAGGGACATTGAATTTTTTTGGAATTAGATTTCAATGTATCTGTAACTTCATGAAAGGAAAGATAAAAACATTCTGGAATTCAGCTTTTCAGTTTGCTATATTTTACCATATGATTGAGTTGAAATGTATTGGTGTATTGGATATGTTTTTTCCATTTAAAAAGCTCTTGTAAATGAACTATTTATTTACATGAAAGAAAAGGATTTCCAGTGCAGCCCACAATACTTCTCCCTCCAAGCCTGCCTTGAAAGAAGGTTGCCTTTTCATACTTGGCTCCAGCTTTCAAAGTTCTCAAAATGAAAAAAATAGTATTCTTAAAACTAAATAAAACATATATATTAGTATTTCTGCCAGAATGAAAGAGCACTTCTCCTGAATAGACCTATTTGAATGGCTACTCAATGTTTTGTAAGAAAAGTATATTAAAAAGTTGAAAAAGCCTGCTGAATGAAGGTGAGGGAGAGAAACAAAATATAAAATGTGTCATGTGAAAAAAAAAAAAAAAGAGAGACCCTTATCCAAGAAGATCTTGGTAAAACTTTAAATGGAAAAGTGACACTCATCAAACGATTTCTATATCATCTGCACTGAATAATTTACTTTTGGGTGAGATTCACTAACATCATTGCAGAGGAAGTGTAATTGAAAATTATGAAAGCTATATCTTTATTGTGTATTACAGCACATGCCTTTGATATGGCGTTATGTCTGCCACAGCGGGAAGTGTTTTTCAGAAAAAGTCAAATCTCTGGGACAGATTCTCAGTGATGTAAATCAGTGTTACTGCACTGACAGCATCATATGTGAGCAAGCCTCTGCTTGCTTCTTGCATGGTTAGAGCTAGGGAAGAGCTCTGCTATTTTGTTTATAATGGACAGCTCCAATGTGATTTTAAAATTTCGGGGTCTTCCGCTCAAAGTTTATATAAATAAATATTTTCTTGCAGTGCAGTTTAGGTCAGCCTCGTTAATGATCACTCTGCAATGTCACAGGTCCCCATGGTACATCCTCGATCTAAGCAGCCTGTTATTCAAGGTCTTGACCGTGCACTGGCTTTGATAGCACAGACACTTCAGCTTCAAAAGGTGCTTCAGAAGGGGAGTCTGAGTAGGAGCTGGTCTGAATACAGAACTGGTGTCTAAATCGATGAAGATACGCTGGCTAAGGACTTGTAAATGTCTTTTACAGTGTACATGGCAAGTCCAATGTGCTTTTTTAATTCCTCCAAGAGTATCTGAATGGCTAAGGCCCCATTCCCAGGTGATTTAGAGAAATTACACACCCTTGCCAAGGGCTGGCAAAAAGGGGCAGTGCTGGCTTAAGGCACTTAAGCAATGCTTGAGCAAAGTGTTTTAGCCTGGCCACAGGTGCTGGGGGTAGCTCTGGCTGGGCAGAGCCCCAGTGCCCCAGGAGAACGGCCACCAGCCCCTCCAAGCTCAGCTGCTTCCCAAATGACTTGTGCTGGTGGAGAAAGTCTGCCCGAAGTAGAACACCATGAGTGACATTAGCATTCGGAGAGCATCTGTTCACCCATCCCCAGTTAGCGTGTGACTGTCAAACTGAGACACACGTCTATTCCCAATCCAACTCCTTAACCCCTGCTTTGCCTAACCCGCTGCCACGTCTCCCGGGGCCGTTTCTCACGGGAGAGGCACGCCAGAGCCGTGCTCATCCGTAGGCACATGAATTAATGATGAAGGCCTGACTACCTTATTAGCTAACATCCCTCTTGGCAGTGCAAGGAGAGTGCCTGATCCCCTGTGGGCAGCTCTCAGATGTACCATATATCTGCCTCTCTTGGCCATACGCCCCACCCTGCTTGGGGATGTGGGTTTACTCTTCTGGGGGAGAGCTGGGAATGTTGGCAGCCTTGGGAGCTAGGAGGTGTTAACCATCATGAGTGAAAATCTGTGAGGATGGTGTAAGGACCTGGACTCAATGAGGTGCAGATTTCTTCCGACTTCTTCAGGTGAGGCTTAGCTAGAGAAAGGCCAGCAACCCCTCTTGTAGTCCATGTGAAACACTGCCAGAGAAAGCCCAGGAAGCAGAATTCCACACCAGGAGTTATAGCACTTTTTCACAAAGAGCAATGGCACAAGGCACTTTTTTTAAAATGAAGGTTTCCATGTCTCCTTAGTGCAACTTCCATTTAGTGCAATTTCTGTCCATGGCTGACAGAAACACTAATCTGTCCTCCTCTCCTGAAGTGTGTGTGTGTGCGTAGATGAGTAGAATCTGAGTGTTAATTAACATTTGAATAATGCTTCAGAGCACCTTGTGCAGCAACTGCTCTTTTTGAAAGAAAGGAAGGTATTTTTGTTACTTTTAAGTAGAGGCCTTACTGGCTCTGTGTTGGAGATAAGTCCAGGGCTGACACCATTAAGCTGTCAGCATTTACCAAGAGACACCACGCAGTAACCGCAGGTTTTGCTGTGCTACCCACCATGGAGTGCTAGTTTCTCCAGGAGCTCAGGATCAGGGCTTGTGGTATCGATCCAGAGAGGGTTTTGGCTTTCAATATCCTTTCAATGCCATTCATTGACAGTCTTGTGAGAAATGCATCACATGCTTCATCCCTAGGCTGGCAAGGATGTTCAATTAGCAGCTGGCCTCGTGGTGGAGTATTGGATTGAAACCCTCAGGGATGCAGGTTTTTCTGTCCAAAGGTCTCCTTGTGTGACCTTGGGCAAACACCTTAATCCCTCTGCTCACGTGGCCATCTGCCCCCTGCCCAGATGTTTGGGGAGGTTCTGGCACTCTTGTGCCTTGATCTTGTTTTCAGCTCTTGCAGTGCAACCACGACATGAATATCAGTGCTTAGAGGAGTGCATTGTTTGCTTTGCTTCTCTTTTCAAGAGATTTTGAGCTTTCTATGAGTTCATTTATTTTCTAGCACGGAATGATTTTTAATCAAGTTTGTTACTTAAAACTTCACAAGCAGTTAAGGGGGTTTGCTCAACAATGGCAAATTATTATTTTCCAGGACTAGTGAAAAATGCCGGTGTGCTTATATTCCACTCCCTGAACTATTAAAAAAACCATTCTCATAGGTGTTTTAAATGTAATGCATTTTCAGATACCATTTATAAATGTCCAGTGGATAGAATTTTATTATTTTTTTAAAATTTCCTTCATCTGATCTAGGTCTTTGATAAATACTACAGACAAACTGAGTGCTGTAGGATCAATCTTGACAGTTCTTCAATAAAAGGCTGTGTGGTTCTTCGTCAGTGTCTTCCTTTCAGTGACAGCTGCTTTGTTCTTTTTCAGTCAGATTTTCTAGTTAACACATCAAAAGTGTATCTGTGTACATGAAGTACTGAGAAAACAGTTCAAAGAGGCAGGAGATTCACTTTTAACTCTTCACTGCATCTCCCTGCACTTGTCACAGAAGATAGCTTATACTGAAAGCTTCAGAACAAGGTGAGTAGTTCACCAAGGAGCACTGCGAAGTACAGCACGTGTGGATTAGTCTTAAAACACAAATTGGTCAGTCAATCCACTTACCATCCCGAATCAGCTTTCTTTTGAGCCGAGCCATTAAGTGATAAGAAGTTTTCAGGTTTAGGCAGCAAAAGCCTCACATCGGACGCAGATAAAGCCATATGTTTGATCCAGCACTGAAGTTTTGTCTGGTGGTTCTTGCTGTGGTGTCAATACCTTAAAACTAATTAAACTGAGTTCAGTGTTCAGTTTAAACTTATTTCTTTGGAGGGTTGCCATCAGCTTCTAAACCAAGGTAAATAGTAAGGGCAAGCAACTGCTTTGCATATCGTTTATCTTATCTATTGTGACTGAAGACTTATTTCTGACTGCATTTTTAATTGCCCACGCTTCACCCACCAGCTCAGCAGCGTAGCACAAAACTTGGGATGCTCTCTGCTACTTCACGGCTATTAAGCACTGCTCAGGTAAGGAGCCAGATCAGCAGAGAATGTGCTAACTCAGGAGAGCATATTCCAGGCATCCTGTCCTAGTCTGAGCAAGGTTTCAAACCTGTGCTAAGATCTGGTAATGGTAAATCTTACAGGAAGCTCTGGTTTTGAGTGCTTGTTCTCATGAGCTGTCTCCTGAATAAGACCAGGGAAAGCAGTTGGGATTAGCAGGGATGTAAGCTTCCTCCAGGATTTCTATCAGCCCTGTGGCACTACAACAGTCACAGTTACAAACTCTTATTTCTCCTATTTCTCTCGTTCATCCTTGTTTTTATTGCACAGCAATTAGGAGCATCCTGTGCCTTTGTACCCAAAAGCTACTCTTTGTATCTTAAGCAAGAGGATGTGTCACACGTTGGTGGGAAGCACGAGGAGATCTCACTGTCTCAGCAGTGCCAGGAGGCAGGAGGTGAGCAGTGACCCCGTCCTTCCCTCCCTCTGTTCTTCACCCAGTGCTGCTCCTCTCCCCTGTGTGGTCTGTGATGCAGGTAGGGGAGACAGCATCTGGGGGGAAATTTCCTGTCTTAGCCAGGCCTCGCCTGTGAAGTGTAAGCTGTTAAAGGCACACAGGAGCTGTGTTTGTTCAGAGGCAGCTGTGCTCTCCCTAGCTCAGCACTCCCCAGCAGCTCACTCTGACATGTCCTCTGTTTGACTCCTGCAGATAATGGAGACCAGAAACACGAATCTTCCTGGAACGAGCCCCACCAGACACACTCTCCTCAGGCTGCCCTTGTTGTACCCTCCTGCGGGACAAACAGCCTCAGACATGAGGCGACAGAGTGTGTGGGAAGACAACATCAAAGCCAGTGCTTGTTACAGACCCTTCCTCGGGTCCTGTCATCTCAGGAGTGGGCTGGACACCCCGGTGGCAAAACCACCACATTTCCACAGGATGGGATTTATATAGTCTGGGGATTTGTGTAGCAGTTCTGGAAGAAACCATCAAAGGCAGGACAGCTGGTTACAGGAACAGATAAGGAGATATGTACCACAGAATAAGGATTCTTCCAGGAAAACAAGAGGGAGCTGGTGATTTATGTGCGGTGGAAATTAGTCATCATTAAACCAGATGGGTTGGAGGAATGAGAGGGTGGAGTCCTGGGAGGAGGGGAGTGAGTCCGGAATACACATCCTCCAGGAGACACAAAAAACTGTCCTGGGCTCCTCTTGGGTGTAAAGGAAGCAGAAATATATGTGCAGGAGAGGTCCTCTGGACCTTAGCACCTGGGTACATCCAATTGCTCTACAAACATCAGTGAGTGAAGCACCACTGCCTAGCAAGAGTCTTTATTCCAAATTCTGATGGGACATAAAGCTGTAAATGAGGAGACAACGCTTAAACGACTGAAAGATAAAGACGGCCACATCTGAAATTTTATGTGGACGTGTTTTGGTTACAAAGGAAGAGTCAACACAGTGAAACTGGGTATAATTAAAAACAAGAGGTGGAGAAAACACTAATGAATGGTACAGAGCCTTTGGTACAGAGGATGTTTTTAATCAAAGATATAATTTCAGGCTCAGTGTTTCTGGAATACATTCTGGTAGGTGACTAGTACTCATTATTTCTGGAAACTAGGCTTCTCCCTCTCATCTATACTGTATTGTCAAATGTTACGTGACATTTGCCTAAACCCAATAAAATAAATACTACTGCAGATATGATTTAGGTAAAATTAGGTACTGAATGGATGGTATAATTGATTTTAATATTTAAAAAAGCCCAACGGAAGACTCCCTTGGGGTAGCTGGATATGTGTTTTTATATATTTGTTTTGAACAAAGATGACTTTGCAGGTAGCTGAAGGAGATATCCAAGGAGTAGCTGAAGAAGACAGAGTACAGGGCAGCTTCCAGAGAAGACGTGGGTGCAAGAAAGAGGTGCTGGACAACCAGGTCAGTCACTTTGTCCTCCTTTCATCATTTCTGTGTGCTTACATTTCCCAAAGCTGGATGTTGTCCACCAAGTTTGCAACTCCTTTGTTGGTTCCTTGAACCTCCACCCCCATTTTGCCTCCACAAACAGGATTTTTTTTCTCACTACATTGGCTGGGATATAAAATCTGCAGTGCTGGCCCCATTTTAACCAAACTCCTGAATCCTTTCCCCACCCTGAAAAACATCAGTGAGAATAGCCCCATTAATTTCAGAGGCCCTCTGCCATCAGCTGGTGTTATTAACAGTAGTGAGTGAAGGATCTGGAAAAATGTTTTTTATACGCTGTCAGCCAGGTAGAAAGGTGGCAAAAGCAGTGCATTAAAAATCAGCATTTATTTGTCAATATCAGAGTGTGCACTGTCAGTAACCTCTGGCTACATTGTTTTATCATGTCAATATTTCATAGCATCATAATGCTATTATACGGCTGACTAATGGGAATGGCTATTAGCAGTGTTGATGTAGTTTGAAAATAGCAATCCATATTTTATGGACCAGAAAGAGACCAAGCCTTTACCTTAGACCTTAGCAAGCATAAAAAGGGAGATAATGTAAATGAAATTTACCTTCTCATTTCCATCTTCCCCCAATTAGTTCATAATTCACATATTGTCCGTCTGCTTTCATGCTTTGAATGCACTTACACAAATTAAAATATCCTGAGGAGGTCTGTTGAAAACTCATCCTTTTCTAGGTTGAGGTAACACAGACAGCTCTGCTCTGCAGCCTCACTAAATCACAGCTGTCCTTTATGTTGTGGGCTAGGCAGTATTTTGAATGATTTACTAAAGTTACCAGCTGAGGATATGGACCATCACTGCAGGGTATCTTGGCAGGGAAGAACATGGGACTGTGACTCCCCGAGGTCCCAGCTGCTGACCATAATACCTGTGCCCACAGTCAGGCTTGGGGCACATGGAATAGTTTAACTGCGAATGCTGATGCCTTACGCATCGTGCATTTCGTTGGATGCAGGGTCTTCTTTCAGGCACTGGCTGTGTTTACCTACCTGAGTATCCAAAAATATGGAATGCTTTGGTGCCCAGCAGAGAAACACACAGCTCTGTCCAAAATGCAAGTTCCTCTTGCTTAAAAATGTAGCTCCCCCTCAGCTTGGAAGGCCAGGAGGAGACATTTCTGCTCTGAATCTGTGCAGGTTTCTCATACACCCTCTGGAGGGGCCAAGAAAAAAACCTATTAGGCTGTAATCGTCCATCTTCTGCACTAACCTGCACTAGACCTTCATGAAGTTAAATCTATGACATTAAAGAGAAGAGAAATGAACATTGCAAATGGCCTGTGAATAGCCTGACTCTGAAAAGCTGCCATAATGTGGTTTTACACAGGCCGACTAAATATACTTTAATAGTAACCTAATGGTGGAGCTAGAAATTTAATAGATGGTGTGTTAATTAGGTATTGGTTAATGCTATTATTTCACTTCATTATTCCATATTCCACCTCTGAAAACTGGAATCCACGCTGGTGCTGAGAGGCTGAAGCTGTCCCAGACAGTGCAGAGCTGCAGAGGATCCCAGACATGTGACCCTTACACCCTCCTGAACCTTTCGGTGTGTGACACAAACACATCTACTCCGTGAGAAAAGCTGGAATAACACATCTGAACTTCGCTACTTCAACAATTAACGGAGTATTATTAGTACATTATGAATTTTTTCCTAACGAAAAAAAAATCTCCCCAGGCTAGAAGATCATTAGTAAAGTATTTAGAGAAGGTGATGGGAAGATTTCGTCAAGACATCCCATTAAAATGTTTTACATTTTTTACCTTGGCCTTTATTGTCCTCATTACACAGTATGCATTATTTATTAAAAATGCTGGCCACACAGTAGTGGGCAGCAAATTGCCCTTTAAGCTAAATATTAATGAACAAGTGTTAAAACTTGCCGAGAAGGGGAGGATTTGGAAACGCAGTGGTCAGCCTGCTGTGTCCCAGAGAGAGAGATGAATTGTCAAAATTCATTTTGCATGATGGCCACACTCCACGTGAATGCAGTGGGTGATCAGTGCTGAGGTAAACTTGGTGGAAAGAGTGGTAAAGTAACTTATATTAGTGAAACGGAATTTATCCCAAGGCTTCTTTAAACTCCTTTGTCATGAGTCTTTCCCTCTGGATCAAGGCAATAGCCGTACACAGCATTTTCTGTGGTACAGTCTTTGGTCCAGTAATGGGCAAGAGTTACACTGCATTGTCACAGCAGTCAGTTCTAGAAAGAAAAGGAGGAGAATGTAAAAGAAAATGAGGTTTTCTCAGACGGGAAAAAAAAAGTCTTACCTATTTGAGTCAGCATTTTGGATGCTCAAATGCTGGATGGTTTTCTAGTCAGATTTTGCAGAAAAAAACCCCTTATTTTCTTTTTTTCACTTGAAATCAGATGTTTTATTGTGCTTGTTACAACACAAACTAGATTCTTTTTTCTCTTTTTCCTTGGGTTGGTTTTTTGGGGGTTTTTTGGTAGTCATGTCATGTCTAAAAGCCTATGCTTTCAAAAACAATTGGCATGCCTTCACCTGTCCCTTGGGACATTTTATTAGCTCCTGATTCACAGTCAGCCCAAGCCTTTGCTCTCTGGCAATCAATTCTCTTGGGCAGCCACCCAAAAAGAGCAACTAAACCCAGCAATCTCGTTCTGAAATCCAGAGTGATGTGCTGTTCTTTGTACCATCAGCTGTGCTGGGGAGGATTTCAGCGTTCCTGGGATGCCTGCCTGGAGGTGCTGAAAATAGGGGTCCAGCACCAGGGGGCAGGAGTCTAAGCTCAATGACATGATATTTCAGCCCCTAGGATCTGACCCAGCACGAAAAATTGCAGCTGTTGATTTACAGGACGGGACAATCAGATAATTTTCCCCCTTCACTGTTTCACTGTTAGCACCACTCAAGCATTTCATTCCATGCAACCCATGCGACTGCAGTCTATATTCTTCCTAAACTTCATAAAAACATCCTTTGCAAACTTTAAACTTTTAGTGCTTTCACACAAGTTAATTTTCAGTCTTTTCTTTGTTGCTCCTGGTTTATCATTTCCCAGCTCCTGCCATGACACAGCTACAAATCCTCTGACTCAAAGCCTGCACCATCAGAGACCAACAGCCGCTTATCCGAGCAAGAAGGGAAGAACCTGCTCTTCAGTAATTAATGCAGCAACCATCAGATCATACGATCCCACCCCAGGCTATGGAGGCATAATTTTGTAGGTAAAAATGACCCATAAGAGCTGCCCTGGAGCTAAATGCAGTAATCTTTACAGTAGGTCAGAATGAAAGAGCAGGCCAAAGGAAATGCCTTCTCCTTGCTCGTGTTCATGACGGGCTGGCGCATGTCTTATATTTTAAGACATTTCAAGCCCTTTCTGCTCTGACTGTGTACAACAGTCTCTTCCTTCCACCTCTTTATTTTTAAAAATTTGCAAAGATCCTCCTTTCAAGAGGATCTTTCTGTTGGCAATGGGCTTTGTAAGCTGCCGACTGTGAAACCTTCCTGTTTTATCTATTCCAAACTAGCACTGCTCTATTAAAACAACTCTATTGCTTTTCATGCCTCTCGACTAGCTGGGTTGGAGTGCTGCAGGAACAGTCTTGATCACAGAGTAAGATTTAAAAGCATATTATTTAACCTAGGAAATTTGAATAGAAATATTTTAGGGCAATGTTTTCACTTTTTCTGGTAGTTAAAAGGCATTAGGAAATGTTAGCCTGGAGAACAGAGTGTAAATAAAGCATTTGTACAACACAGATAAATTATTATCGCCCCATTTTACTGAAACAGAAATCATAAGTTGTTTTTTTTTTAAAGAAAATTGTAAATATGAATTTGTAATCCAATATTTATTGGCCTAGGTTTCTTCAAAATATATGGTTTCCAAATCTGAGTTTAAATATTTATACTCTAGCACATATTCCTGATATAGCTAATATAAGTAATATATTTATCTTTCAAGGCAGCAATATTTTTTCACTCAACCTTGACTTTTAAGTTAAATATGCGGGTGGGAAGTGGTGCTATCTGGAGGTTGTTGTCACTTATTTCTATGTAAAAATCAAGATAATTCCAACTACTCTTTTAAGAGGTAGTATTTTTTATTTCTGTGCTCCAGCTGATCAAGCAGATTATAATGGTTCATTGGTACTTTTCATTTTTCTACCTTGAGTTAGACAGATTTTTGTATGCACCTTCCAAAATGAGGAGGTGAATTTCCACAGCCACTGGAACTGCTAGGAAAAAGTTTAATGATAAATTATGCTTTTCCCTGTAAAAATCCGGGATAAAATTTTCATACACGTGAAGTCTGTCTTGCATCATTCTCACACTTTAAGGGGCATATGATGGGTATATATTTAGAAGAGCATGAGAGGGATTTAGGGTAACAGAGACTCTTGTCCATATCTCTGAGTAGGTGGAAACAGCTGTTTCTGTAGGACATTTTTGATAGATCCCTGAAATATTCTTGTTTGGTATTAAATCCAGTGCATTTATAGCCATTTACTACTGCTGAGGAAGTGATCCCGAGACCCTCCACTTCTTGTGTTTCCAGTCCTCAGTTTTGCTTTGCACCGAATTTTCTTTTTATCAGACAGAAATCCCTATGTACAATAAATTTTGCTTTATTGTCCTTGTGCTCGAGGAATAACTTTTCCCCCAGAGAGGCCTTTCCTCCATCAGTTTTTCTCCCTTTCTTTTATGTTTCACTCATTTGAACTGCACAAGCAGATGGCAATGGGAATTTTTTCCCCTCTGAGCAGGTCCCTTTTGCCTGCACTGGTATCTTGGGCAATGACTAAGGGACCATGTGCTCACTGCCTGGGGAAAGGATGGATCCCTTTCAGCAGAGGACTGGCTGGGTACACGGGGAAGGGACATGTCAAATGGCATTCTTGTCCTGGAAAGCAGTTTTGCCCTCTTTTGGAAAGTGACAATGCTGGTTTTCTTCTCTCCTGCTGAGGAGGTTTGAGCCAGCTCTGGGAAACAGCCCAGTCAGCTCTTAAAAGAGGTGTGGCTCCAAAACTGATCCTTGTCCCTACTGTCCACACAGCAGAATAAGTACAAACCCTCACGTTAAGAGGCGCTGGTTTGTAGAGGGTGCTCACACTGGGTTTCACTGGATTTTTGCATGTTAAACCCACCAATTTGTCCAAAAAGAGTTTCATGGGCTGAAGATTCTGCAGCTGCACCTCATTCATTGTATCTTGAGCTCTTCACACAGGAGGACAGCGGTGAAAAGTCTTCCCTTCCCCCTTCCCAAAATGGAAAGTGTCTCATAGAGCAGCTTTGCTAAAGAAGTATTATTCTGTCAATACAATGGCCCTTGGGATGTCAGTGGTAAAAGTTAAAAAATCCAAAGTCAAGAGAAAAGCCTAATACAGTTGCACTGACTTTGCATACACTTTGAATGAGCCATCACGGTGTCAATCAAGTGTCTAACACAGAGCAATCTCACAGTGTCAGTGCAAGCTCTGTGCTAAAATCAATGGCAGAGTTCCTATTAATATTTGGAATTTCTATTTTCTTAGACTCTTAAAGCTATTTTCATATCTCTTGAATATTCAATAATGCATGTGAGAAATATTGCTGCTCTTCAGCAGTCTTGTTTTCTGCATTAGAAGTTGTGTGACAGTAAAGGGTTTTTTATAAGCCCACTTGCTGTCTCCTTTTTTTTACAAGGACGCCTTGAAAAGATCTCTGCTCAGCTCTGTGCACATATGCTAAAAGAAAAAAAAAAGTTCCCTATGTGATGAAACACCCTGAGGTCTCTAAACCTGCCATCACTGCCCCTTGCAAGCAAGAGTCCAAGCAACCTCAGAGAAGAATTTATTGGTGAAGGCTTGAGTGTTGGTACAGCCAGGCTTCTTTCTGCCCCTCTGCAGACAGCCCTGACCCAAATGCCTGCAAGAACTCACTGCACAGACCCAACCACCTGGAATTATCTGACTCCTCCCGTAATTCTGTAAACTATAGGAGGACTTATCAATGGCTTTAAAATCATTACCCAGTGCCCCATTAAATCTCTCTGCAGCTGAGTTATAAGATGGGAAATAAGAGACAGCAAGAAGAGAATATTGTTCCTCAGCATGGTATAGCCACCTACCCCACCAAGGGAGCAGAAGGAGAAGCAGCACTGAGTTTCTGGAGATAATGCTGGCACATCAGCATTAGGCAATAATGGGGAATGTATTCCTCATCCTTCTTCTCCCCCAGACAGCTAGAGGTGATATATCTTTTGGCACTGTCAGCCTAATCTAGGTCAGTCCTATTGTCAGGCTTCTCAAATAGTACCTGTCCACAGTTAAAATTTATGTTGGAAAAGCATTAATGCAAGCTTTTAATAAGATGAAGAATTTAACAGTATGCTGTTATCTGGAGATGATATATTTTATATACAGGAGACATATTTAATTAGCTCTCAAATAGGCAAAGGGGCTCGTGCAGAGTGGCTGTACCTCCACTGCTTCCCTTCTGTAATTAGAGACAGCAAATGCAAAGCACATATTAACTTTCCTGGTGGCTGAGCTGCCTTGTGTGGACCTTCATACACACTGCTGCTCAAATATAAATTAGCCCTTGCAAAGTATGCTCAGTGGATAAATAAAAAGGAGAAAAAGGACTCCTTGAAGCTTCTCTGTTAGGTACCCACAGCAGGGGAGGAGCCAGGAGCTCCATGACCTGCAAGCAGATCAGGTCCTGCAGGGAGGAGGACAACCCAAAGAGGTGAGTGAGATGCTCCTGGTCCAAGGCCCTGCTTGCACTCCCAGCCACCTCTACAGGCAAACCTTTCTCACAATCATCTGGTGGGAATGCAGGGAGCTGGGCTGTTCCCATCCTTGTGAAACCCTTCATTTCCTCCTGTTCAGCCTGTTCCAGACGAATGATGTTCAGACACCCATCAGAAGTGAGGGGGTCACTTCCCTCCTGCCTGGGAGATGCTCTGGAGTCAACAATGTGGGTGAAGTCAGTGATGCTGTGAGCTGGATCTACCACTGACAGTCCTGTGCAGGTCATTACAAGCACCACTTCAGCTGACAGCATTTCTCCTCCAGCCCTCCTCTCTTCCTCTCCGTGCATTGCAGAACCAGGAAAACACACATTTCACTCATGCTGAGCAGTAGCCAAGGGCATCTTTGAAACCCTGTGAGCTTTTCTGCTCGTCACGTACAGCCCATGCCAAGGCTTTGCTCCAGTCCAGGGCCCACCTGTGCATCAAAATGAAGTCCACATGAGTCAGAAGGTTGCAGGGGTGAGTGTGGTGCTAAATGACCCCACATTGCTTCTCCTCCCTTATCTTTTCCTGCCCAGGAGATGGTAGATACCCTTCACTAACAATGTGGCGTTTCTTTGAGCCACATCCAGCCAGCTCAGCCCCGTGCACTGCCCAGGCCTCGGGGTGCTCTGTGCCACCATGGGTGGGGTCACATCTGGCAGCTGATGGCCGAGGGACAGTTTCACTTGGGCCCTGTAATGTGACAGCCAAGGTGAGCACTGCTTTGCTGTGATTTTTGTCTCTGGCGGTGACCTTTGTCTCTGAGGACAGCTAGAACTCTCTGTGAGGGACTTTTTTGATGCCAAAACGCTTTGTTCGGATTGGTGATAGCCAGCAAGTCTGTTTCAGGGGAGACACATTTATTAATGCACTGCCATGCGATATCTGTATAGAGAAAAGTCAGGAAAAATACTTTAGTCCTCTCATAATGAGGATATATCTGAGGTTAAATAGACAAATATGTTTTATAAATATAGTCTTCTAGGCTATTAAGGCTTTTCTCCTGGCTGAAAAGATACAAGAAATCACCATAAACTAACTAAATTTAAATGGCTTCTGTTCAAAAAAAATAGCTCGCTATTAATAAATTGTTGAATAACAGGCATTTAAAGAAAGGCATAACTATGATATTAAATAGATAAATGTAAAATAATCTGTGTGCATTTAAATGTGAAAATCACATTAGGAGTAGAAAATTACAAAAATTTAAATACTGTAGGAGGTTGTTATGTAGGTAGTCTATAAAAAACAGGCAATTTGGAATTCCTCTAAAGAACATAAACCCTAGATAGAGCTGCTAGTTCCTTTGATAAAGACAGGTCTCAAGCTGAAGGTTTGATGTATAAAACCCCCAAAAGGTGTCTGAGCTATCTTTTTCTAAGGGATTATATAAGATAAAAGCTTGCACTGTAAGTCCCTATTTTAAGAAACAGAGTTGCTAGGAAGTTGCTAATACGAAAAGGCTAATTGTGCATGCAATGAAAGTACTGCTCCATTCACAAAATAAAGTGCTAACATTTTAATAAGGGCTGAAAATTGTCTGCTCAGGAGCTGCTGCAGGGTGTATGTCACTCGGGGGCTGCTGCCTCCTTCCCCTGGCACCGGGGCTGCTCCTTGTCCAGTTTCAGCTCCGGGATGTGCCATGGACATCATGGAAGTGCTGTTGTCACTCACAGCAGTGTTGGGGGAATAAGAGGGCTATCCAGGTTTCGTACAGTTCAGTCTTCCCAAACTGTTCACATCTCGATCACCTACTTTTTTTATTCAGTTCATCACGTTTTCTTCCCCTTCCAGCTTCCAGTTTCTCCCCCAGAGTTCCAATTTGCCTCCATCAATTAGCTTGTTTGCTCTGAGATGTTTTCTCTTTTGGATGTTGGGACACGGCTGTCCAAGACACAACATAGTTGCTCAGCACTTTTCTTGCTGTCAGAGAATTGAGGTTTTCACCCCTCAATTAATGTTTCATATCTGAAAATGGGCTGCACTCCCATCTGGTTGTGCCATCCTCATTCTGTGGATTAGGAGTGCAGACCTGGACTGCTAATTTAAGTCGTGTCATTAGTTGAATTTCTACAGTTTGTTGAACTTCGTGTAGGCTTCAGAGGCTGAACCCAAAGCTGGTGTGAAATGCCTTTCGTCCCCATGGATTTGCTGATTCATGTAAGCTAGATCCAGGAGGAGAAGTGTTTTGTGGTGAGGCCCTGGCACAGGGTGCCCAGAGAAGCTGTGGCTGCCCCATCCCTGGAAGTGTCCCAGGCCAGGTTGGATGGGGCTTGGAGCAACCTGGGATAGTGAAAGCTGACCCTGCCCATGGCAGGGGAGTGGAATGAGATGGTCTTTAGGATCTCTTCCAACCCAAAACATTCTGTGATTCTATAGTTTTAATGTGGGATGAAGTTAGAAAACAGCTGAGCCGAATTGGGACAGCAGGAATCCTACACCCAGCACCACCACACAGCCTCGTGGCACAGGGCAGACCCCTCTCCTTTCCTCTCCTCTTCCTGGGCTGATGAACACATCTGGCTCAGACCATGTGTTCCCACCTACAGCATTTTAAGGGCTCATTTTGATCACTGAGGTCTTTTATTCCTGGCAACGCAGCAGGTTGTCCCTGTGTATTAAGAACTTGTATCAGAACTAGGGAACAGATTTTCAGCTGATGTAAATTGTGTCACTTCATTAATGTGGCTACTCTGGTGCTATCAGTGTAGCTGGGTTGATGTACAACAGCTGAAAATCAGGCCCCAGAGCTTCCTTTTATTAAAACATTCTTGATCCGTAAAATAAAGTTGCGAATAAGATGGTGGTGACAGAAGGGGATAGCCTGCTTTGTAGTACCTTGTTCACTAACATTATAAGTGATATGGAAATTCAGTTGATGTTTTGCCTTTAAAATATTAGCTTAATCATTCTGTCAACACATATTTTTTAATACATATCCTCCCTGTCAGATTTTACACTTAATCTTGGAGTCTGTAGACAGCTCAACAGCATCGCTTTCTTCAGCGACTCCTGCACCAAGGTCTCCTTTCCTGTTATATTCAGCTTGCATCTGTTTAAACACAAGACACGAGATAAATGATAGTGCCAGGCTTAAACATACATCATCAGGACTCTGATGTGAGGCTCTGGAAGTGGCAGGCCAGATGGTGTAACACAAAACTCAGACATCACAGTTTGTCATGCCGTGCTCCAGTCCACCGCACTAAAAATGGACTTTGCTGTGCACTCAGTCAATCACCTCCCCGGTGACCAGAAAGCAGGGGTCAAAACAAGAGGTGGCATGAAACAAAGGTTGTGGTCCTGCTCGGCAGCTGTTCAGCCCTCCAAATCTGGCCATCGTCCTTGCTGGCTGCAGAGATGGAATTGATAGTGGAAGGAAATATTCCAGATAATGTCAGTTGATCTGAACAACCACTCTAACTTTTCTATTGTTAACACAAAAAAGAAAATGTGTTTATTAATTCTGCAGAACAGAGTCAAGAATAGAAGAACCCGTTTGGAATAATGCTGCATTAGGGAACTATTTTTTTGGAGGACACAAGAGATCAACACATAAATAAGTTCCTGTGATGTTTGCTGTAAGGGAACTATGTAAATGCCATTCAGAGAAAAAAAAAAGCAACTACCTTGCTATATTTATGTGAAAAGCATTCATCAGAGAGAAGAAAGGAGAGGCAGAGCCAAGAGACACTAATTTGAATGAAAGTTGTTGGCATTAATTTTGATTTATGATATACAACCACATTTGAAATGTGGCCACACTTTACAGTTTTTGCATGCTGACCTCAAGACTATATTTAGAAGCCAATCTTGCTGCTGAGCAGGACTCAAGGTGGTACACAAGGAACTTCTAGGAATAAGCGTATTTCATGTTCATTAATAATCAAAACACTCGTATTTGGAGGTTAATTCATCACTATGTTACTTCAGTATTCGGTGTGTGCAATTTCAGTGAAACTTGAGAGTTCAGTTCTTTTGAAATAACTTGAAAACCCCTGGCAGAGGTGCTTTGCCCCAGTTGTGTATCAGTGCAAATAATATGACAGTGAACCGAGCTTGTGGGGCTAAAGGTGAGCAAAGCAAAGGAACCACAACTTGCATCAGCAGAGCAAACACCTTCCAACCCACTCAGTTTGAAACGTTGCTCCTAGTTATCAGAAGAATATTTGTTATATTATGCAGGGCAGGTTTGTTTGATAAGCTCTGTCAGCTGGGGAAAAACACTGCCCAGGAATTTGCTTTCATTTAGCAGGGTAAGTTACTCCTTGCACTGCCACACTTTGCAGTAAAAGAGAAGGTTTCTTTGCTCATAAAATGCTCATCTCTGTGAGATTTTGCTTTATCAAGCAGCAACCTCAACATGTGTGTGAGGAGTGGAAAAGATTCAAATGAAACAAAGCGACATTTAAAAAGATTTGCTTCAATTTACTATTCTTTCTATATTTTCAAACTGCCCTGAGCACAGATAGGGCTGAGCAAGAGGCCGATGTACCTTTACAGCTTGTTTAGTGACATTTATCAATGCACTGTGAAATCCAGTTTAACCTGAAACGGGACTACAAGGAACTTAAATGCTTTACCAGGCTCCTGCTATGCCCACAGAGGTTACACTTGCTCAGCTGTGGATGTCCTTTCAACCAGGTAAAGGAGGCACTGGAGGAGCAGAAGTCTGTCCCATTTGGAAAAAAACCCAAAAAACCAGACACAGAGTTATCCCTGAATACAAGTGAGTGGAATTGGTTTTGATTCTTTACTTTACAAGGAACAGATCATTATTTGTGGCCTAGAAAGAAATTTTTGGAAGTGCCTGTTGCAGACACAGTTAACTTTTTGGAAGAGGCCAGGAAATGTAGAATCAGCCTGTTTTGAAAGTGTAGAGTTAAGCTGAACTGTATTTATGGGAGCAAACCACCAAGAGCCCATTGGTATTTTATAGAGATTTGATTTGATAGGTTATTGATTTTGGCTTCGGGGGATACAGCCCCTGTTGAGAAAGTATCAAACTCACACTGAGTAAAATTGTCAAAAGCCTTAAAACCAGTAGTGAGGGACTGGCTGGCTCTCGCTGCAGCGCTTCAAATGGAGTGGGGAAGATATGCCTTATTGCCTTCAGACCTCTGGAAGCAGTTATGTGTATTAAATACTGGAATAACTCGATATTTTAAAAGCTTATACGCTCATCCAAGTAAAATGGGTTTAGAAGACTGCTGGGAGTTTCATTATTTTATGGCTAAATCGATACCCAGATTTATGCCTTTTGGACATAGAAACTTGAATTTAATTGAGAAAATGGATCTAATGAGGATAGACATTTTTCATGCAGGTGCCCTTGTTTAAAAACACACATGCACACAGGTCTGTACCACATGAAAAAAAAGAACAGCTTAGTTTTAAGAGCTGAATAGACCCACCAGAGAGAGTGACACACCCTGAAAACTTGGGAACAGGCAAAGAAGCAGTAATACTTCCGAGCTCCTGAGAATCCAAAGAATTTTTTGTTGTTCCTGAGTAAAAAATTAATTAGTTAACACAGAAAAGCAAATTATTTTCCAACATACCAGAAACATTAACAGCCAGATGGCAGTAACCTGGCCATCAAAATCAGCACTACTACTGATTCAGAAGCAGCATCACTATTTCCTAGTTGCCCACTCTCTGGCAAATGTGTGGTATTTATGGCACACTTATCCTAATACAAGCTATTATCTATAGTGATGAAAATCAGAAGGAAGCTCTATTCAATATATTTAGCTAAATTCTGCTCCCTGTATGGAATCAATTTTTTAAAAAAGCCCCAGACAAGAATGTATGCATGTGCTTAATTTTATTCCCGTCTCCAAGACCAACTTTAGACCACATGCTTTGCCAAATCGAAATCAAAATGCAGAGTAACCCCACTGACTTCAGTGAAATAACTTGTGATTCAGTCCCATATATTTGTCTCAGTATGTGTTTCATTGGCTATAATAAGCAGAAACTATTTATGACACAAATTTCCTGGACTTTTACAGGCACAATTAGCACTCTGAAGGGCAGAAGAAAACTCATAGGAAAAGCTAAAAAGTAAAGAAATGGAAATGGAGAAATCATTAAGATTTCATTTCCTCTATACATGTGCTCACACACACACATACACACACAAATGACTCTCCTCCGGGAATGTACACATCCTGAAAATCTAAATTACACACTGAGAATGGGTTTGTGCTGCAGTGTACTGCAAGAAATTTTCAAGTTTGTAGTTGGCAAGAAATTAGCATTTACTATATAGAGAGACGACATGATGGAGTATATTTTGCTCTTTATGCTAAACTTCCATTGATTGCCTTGGGAATATTCTATGTGTGGAAAGGCGGTAGGAGCTGTGCCTTTAACAGTAAACAACAGTGATAGTCAGAGATGTTTCTGTCTGCACTGAAATGAAGTGCTAATAAAAAAAAAATCTGTGTTCTTATTGTTTAAAGCCCACAGTCGATAGATTTTTATTTTCCCTACTGACTTGAAGAGTAAACTTCTATAAACAAAATGTGACGTGCCTATCTTATTAAATATAATTTAGATGAGCACTTCGTAAAAAACCCAAAGGAGCCTTCAGTGAAAAGACTTGAGGATGGGACTTGGAAAGCCTCATGTGACACTACTTTTCCTATGTAATTTCGGATATGGTCCTTGAGTTTTCTTCTCCTTGCAGAAATATTGGGGAGCCAGGTTCGTGTGAGGTGCTTGGGGCAGTGAGGGGACAAGCTGTGAGGGGGCTCGGCACGGTGCCCACTGAGCTGCTGTGCTTGTACCCAAACCAGGTTTGACCTGCAGAAACGTGGGAATGGTGCCTCCTCCCTCCCCTGAACTCCCCTGCATGCCAACCAATGTCTGTTTTCCTTCCAGCCAGCTGGGAATTTTAAGGGCCACTAATGGGATTGATGCTTAGGCTTCAAGGGTGATGCAGCCCATGGTGTGCCCTGCACCCACCCAGCCGAGCGGACCCCACATCACTTCCCTTGGCAGCCAGATTTGTCCCTGAGGTTGCTGGCAGATTTGGGTGCAGGTATAAGCCCACACAGAGCACAAGACCACAGCCTGCAGCAGCAAACCCCGGGGAGAGGAGCCAGTGTGACTTGGTGGCCCTTGGGATCTCACTCCGTGGTCCCGAGCATCCACAAATGTGCAGCTGCAGCTACCTCTGTAAATAGCTCCCAATAAAAATAAATTTCCAGAGTGAATAACTGCAGGCTGTGTGCTTTGTACCTATTACTGCTCGCTGTGCTGAGAAATTCCCTGGCAAGTCTTTCCTGTTTTATTCAGGCGAGCGGGTTTCTATTGGAGTTAATGGCACGGCTGTCGTGTACACTGAGCTGGATTTGCACAGGGTTTTGCCCCAAGTAATTTTATAGGCAAGTGCATCCTGTGACGAGCTGATCAGATGTCCTGCACAACTGTACAGCTTTGTCCCATGACTGCTGTGTGAAGCCTGGCTGCTGCTAACTAATGCTGCAAGTGCGGTGTGCTCAGGAGGAATTAGCTGGTTTTAAAAATAGATTACTTCCTGTCACATCCCAGTATTTTTACTGAGCGTTTTTCGCACTAATCTTCTGTGTCTCACTGATACTGACATTTCTGAAGGTTTTTATTTTTTTTTATAAACAGCATACTATTAGGGGAAAAAAAAAAACAACCCTGGAAAAAAATCTGTAAGGATAGTGCCAAGGAACTGTGAAGTACTGGAAGAATGAATGTTTTTCTGCATTGATGCAGGTTCAAAATGGATCTAATTTTCCTGAAGTTTGTGTGAATCTGGAACACTTGGGGAAAGAAATGCAATGACTGTTAAAATCTTCCAGGTTGGTTGTGCCTTTATGATGTACTGCAAGGACCAGTTCAGCATCTCTGTATCAGGGACAGTTCTGAGGCACAACGGCATCGCCCAGCGAAGGCTGACCTCTGCACAGAGGATACAGAATCAGCTCAAATTCTAAACTTCTGCCATAACCTCACCTTAATGAACCCACTCACAGCCGTACCAGGGTGTAAACTGTACAGTGGAAGATGAAGGATACATTTTTGCCTATTAATGTCATATTGTAATGGGATGCTTGGAATGACTCTGACAGTCCCAAGCTCTCTCCCCTGCAAAAAGCACCCAGGTGAGGGCTATTCATCTGGCCTCTCCTTAGAGAAGGAGGAAGCTTTCAGCTTCATGATTAAATCTATCTAAACTGCTTAAAAAAGAGCCTGCACTTTCTTGCTAGATCAATTTGCATTAGGTTTTTGCCAAGCAATTTTTTTTTTTCAGGCATGTTTTTTTGCTTTATTCTGTACATGAATAGCGTCCAGGTAAAATATTTTTAATTCACTTCAGGCTGGATTAGTTATTGGAAAAAAAGAGATATTTTTTTTCCTTGTTGTTACTTGATTTAATTAGTGCTCTGTTTTTAAAGTGGCAAGCCAAGCTTTGCCAAGTCTGGCTCTCTGACTCATGCTAACAGGGTTTTATAGCCCCACCTGCATCTGAAGCAGGAAAAAAGCCCCAAAGCTTTATTTTTAACTCCACGTACATACCTTGTCCATTCCATTAAAACACACAAATGTCAGCACTCTCTGCCTGCCCAGGGCTGGTCTGGAGGGAGGAGTTGGAGCCCACCAAAACCCACACCCCGAGGGATCTGTGGGACATCACTGCTGCAGGCAGGGAAGGGACAGGCAGGGAGATCACTGATGTGCTGTGTTTGCTATGGGCAGTGTGTAAGTGAGCCTGAGGGGGAGAGAGCTTCTATTTTTGTCTTATTAATTTTCTATTTTCTTCTTTTATGGGAACTTGCACCCTTCCAGAAGCAGAGCACCGTGTGCGTGGAGCTGGGGCTGCCTTCAGTGGTGACCCAAAACCTCATTTACTTACCCAACATCCATGTGAGAGCTGTGAATGAGAAAAGGTGCATCTGCAAATCCCTTTTTTTTCCTTTCTCTTTTTCCCTTCCCAACCCAAATGCTCCTTTGCACTCCTGGGCCATGTCCAGCTGATGGTGGCTGTTGGGGTGTGGATGAAGTCCCCTTCCCACCTCACTGCCCCTAAGGCAGCTCCTTCACCAGGTATCTGGGTGTCTAAACCTTTAATCCTATTGCAAAAATGTTGTATTAAACATTGCTGAGGCTTTTTGCAGGATGGGGCCTATTTTGATGATTTTCTTCAGTTTGAAAAGGCTTGTGGTGAAAAAAGGCTTTTTTTAAAAATATGGAGCCTGTCCACGTTTTGATTGTTAAATTTTTCATTTTGCTTTGAAATGGTCACTAGTTTCGTCTTTAGGCTAAAACCAGTAAAAATGTTTAAGTTTAAAAAATTGAAGAAAAGGTTTCAAAATTGCCAAAATTAGTGATTCATTTAACTCTGCTTTTCTTCCCAGTGGTCAGTTCAGAAATATATATTTTTTAACAATCTCTCCTTTCTTCATCCTGAACAGGGACAGAAAAAAAAAACGCTGTGAGTTCAAAACCTCTGACAAGGTGGGAGAATTCCAACTTCCCAGGCTCTGCCCAGAGCAACCCTCCCGTGAAGGTGTCGGGGTCTGCTCCCCCAGAGGGTCCCAAACCCCTGTGCTGGAGGGCAGGGGATGGGGGAGGATGCTCCGGGAGGTGGCTGATTCCTTCCTCCTGCATCTCTCAGGGCCAGGATAACCTGGGACAGGGTTTGTCTGCTCACCCCATGGTTTCCCTCATCCCTTTGGCCTGCGAGAGCCCCAATCCTGCTCTTCCCAACGCCGCTGGCAACCTCCCCACTGGCTTTGGCAGGAATGGGCCTCTTGCTGTTGATTTTTTTTCCCTGTCAATCAGTTACTTTGACATCTAAATGTCAAATGACACCACATGGCATTTTTTTTCTTTTTTCTTTTTTTTTCTTTTTCTTTTTTTTTTTTTTTTTTTTTTTTTTTTTTTTTTTTTTTTTTTTTTTTTGGTGCTTGTAATTTAATTGCAAGTGCAAAATGGTGGGATCAGTGCGAAGGGTTTCGAGAGAATGTATCATTAGCAAATTCAATTAGCTGGCACTTGTGCCTGCTGGCATGGAGGGCTCTGACGGTGCCAGGGAGGCTGGTGCTGAGCAGAGGGGGCCACGGCAGCTCTCCCAGCCCGCCTGGCTCACCTTTTCTCTTTTCTACCCTCCAGGAGCACGAGAGCCGCCCCTCCTAAACAGCTCAGGAGAAGAGGCTGTACAGTCAAATCCTCCCTCTCAATGATAATAACACAAGAGCCTGTCCAGCTTCCAGGAATTGTCTTACTGTAGCAGCGAATCAGCATTTCTTCAATTGTAACATCTTTCCTGGAAATAGTGTTACATGACATGCCCTCGCTGCCTGTCTCGGTGTGAATGAGAACACAGCAGAGCTCATGTTTTCCATTGTTGAAATACGAGCATAAATCTTTCACTAATGCACTGCTGTCTTTTATTGTAACAGTCACTGCAGCTGAGAAAGGTACGTCAAATCTCTCCTTGTTGGTACCGTCAGTTGTTGGCATTGCCCTGACATGTTGTTTCTTTCCTTAAAATGGCTTTGTAAAGGGACTAAAATGAGTTGCTCAGCCTCTGGCAGCACCTTTGCGTGTTTTGACAAATCTGAGGCTTCAATGTTGTAGGCACGGAGGTTCAAAACAGAGGGGAAACAGAGCTATAATGGTAGGTTAGGAATGACAAAAGTCAGGCCCAAATCAGAAGTGATGGTTCTGGATCTCTTCATCAGGGCAGATCGTGCACTGATGCCTGCACGAGGTGAGGGATGAGGGCAGGACCTGGGAAGGGATAACCCTTTGGTTGTGGGATGGCTGGGACCATCCATCCCGTGCCTTCAGGATGCTTGTCCATCCTCTGCATCACCTGCTGATGTGGAGAACCACGTCCTCCCTGGGAGCCACTACCAGGAACCCTCACTCCAGCCTGAGGATGCCAGTTTGCAGGAGCTGAGGGTAACAGCTAACTCAAAATCAGCTGTTCTCTGCAAAGGACAGGTCTGGGCTGACCTGTGAAGGTCTGATGTCCCCCCCAAAACACTGCAAAGCATTTGGCATAGGTATGAGGAAGCAGAAAGTGTTTGGCAAAGCTCCTTGGCAATTTTTAGTTTTTTCTCCATGCTGCACAAGATATTTTACAGCCTTTGTGGGTCTGTAGAGAGGCTGGTTTCTGGCATGGGGTGTGCTGGAGGCTGCAGCCTGTGCTGGAGCCCCGAGAGTGCAGCTGGTCTTTAAAACCAGCTTTATAGGGAGGAAATTTTCTGGTCCCACTGGAAGGAGGTACGGTCTTGTGATGCTTAGTGGAAATAGAGCAGGTTTAGTTTGGTCAAATGGGGAGTATTTCCAAGGAAACATAAGTTTTTTTAGAGTGTCCCAAAGCTGAAGCAAGTCCAAAACTTTTCAGTCCAATTGTCTTGCTTTCCCAGGCTAATTTTATGAGGAGGCCCTAAAATGAGAATGAGGAGTGATCTTGTTCAGCCTGAAAAATAAAATTAACGCCAGTATGAAAAGAGCTGAATCCCAGAGAACCTCAAATGTCTTATTTTTTTTAACGGAAGGATGCAAAGACTCAGCTCAAGATGTAACTGAAGTCCATTTGGAATAAAGTATTTCAGACTTGCCTATGGTTGCAAATCCTTTTTCAGTGCAATAAAGGAGAACAGTGATAGCCTTTCTCTTCTTTCTCTTGTAGGACTTTCTATTCTGTCCTGGGTCATTTTCCCTCAAACCTGCTATTTGTCTCAGGTGGGAAACTCCATCCCTCCCAAGTCAGCCTGTCCTTCCTTTTCTTTCCATTTTGTGCTTGGCACTGTTAAAGTTCTGAGGCAAATTTCAACCAAAATCTTTATCCCACTAGCCAGGAACAAGCCTGGACTGTACCACCTCCCTCCTCCCCATGACTGCTGGTCATGTTTCTTCTCTTCCTTGCCAGCAACTTTGGAGTTCATCTTGAGTCTCTGCACTTTTTGTTTGTGCCTTAAACACATTTTGATCCCCTGTCTCTCTCCTTCCCACGCCAGCTCACCCTCTGGCTGCAGCCATTCCAGATACGTCACCCCTGGGGTTCCAGAGGGGTCGTTAAAGAGCAGTGATGACAAAACCTGGCTAACCTGGGTTGTGATGGATGGTGGCAGTGCCTGCCAGCAGCAGCTGCTGTAGGTAAACCAGCACCCTGATATTTATACCATTTAAGTTGCCTCACTCCCCCCGGTGAATCTCCACAGAGTTGCTCTCCTAGGTGTGACTGTTTAGGGCACAGTCCTCCCTGGAAGTTAGATATTCTCCCATAAAACAGATTTCAGCAACTTCATTCAACTTCTATATATAAAGTTTCCCTCAAACCTTTTTCGAACTAAGTCCTGTCTCCTCCCTAGGAAGCATCTGCTCCCCATTGCCAAATTCTTCCGCGTTCCTGTCCCTTTGGTCGTGTTTTCTTTGAATCCTTTAAAAAATGTGCATTTTGGCTGTGCGGTCATGCCAAGGAGTGTGAGAGTTTGCACATTTCAAGCAGGGATTGGCCCATCTCGAATTGGTGCATCCAGAGAACCTGTCACAAGTTCCTTGAAGCACTTCTGCCTTCTGTTGCGCTGGCACGGAGCTGACGGGCGCTCATTTTGCATGTCTCGGCTCCGCGCTTGGCTGGGGAGGATATTTGCAAGGCTGGATATTTCTGGTTCTACTCCACGGAAGCCTTAAATGGAGTATTTGCTGTGCCCTGCCTCACGAAAAGGAGCCTCATAAAAAAAACTTTGGAGGCTCCTGTTCGAAACCCTGATGTCAGACCCGCCTGGGTGGTGGTTTGTCTCTCTCCTGGTTGCTGAAGGAGTTTCTGAATTTTTTGGCTGTCGCCACGCTCCTTTAGCTCCCCTGCAGCTCTGCTGGCTTTGCCTTACCAATGGCTTTCATAGGGCTTTTAATGCCATTTCCTCTTATACCACTCAGGCCACTTTCTCCACATGGATTTACAGATTTGGAAGTGGCTTGAAAGGTGGTTTGGGCTATTTTCCACTGTGCAGGGCTGCACTGATGCTGTTCCCTACGCTTTGAACCACCCCATAGGGCTGACAGCTGAAAGTGTTTATGGTCTGAAACCCCAGAGCAGGTCCTTTTCCATGAAAAGGAACCTTAAAAGCTACTTTTCTTCTCATCCCCTTGGGATTTTCCCATCAGGTGGTGGCAGAAGAAGCCTGTGCTGAGTGATTAGCAAATGCCAGCAGCTGTAGATCCCTATCATGCAGCACGAGCCACATCCCTTGAGGTTACCAAACCAGCAGTGATAGCCCAGGGATGCAGGTCTATCACCTGTCTCGTCTGTCAGTGGTGACTTAACTACCTGGCACCTGGAATCCTCTTACTTACACAAGTAAGAGGGAGGAATGACTGATTTAAAACCTCCTTTCTCCGAGTTGATGCCGATTTTGCGTTGCCAGATAATATTACTGGTGCCTTCTGACCTTAAGAGGGAGGAATCTAAGTTAAATATCAGGCATTTGGATCTTGGCAAAGTTCAGATTGCCAAAATGAAGAAATACAAATAGCTAGGGAGGCGACGCTGCGCCTTCCCTGGATGGCTGAACAAGTGCCATTAGCGCTTGAGTGTATTCCCAACTAGATATAAAAGGAATCGGGAGTGTTAAGGAAAAACAGAGTAAAGTGAATGCCTCTTACAGCTGTCGCAATGGGAAAGTTGCAACATTTGCTTGTAGGAAAAGATGCAGAAGCACACAGAGTACCTGTTAGCGCGAGCGGAGCCAGGCTTGGGCAGGATTTCAAGTGTTACAGACACAATCCTGAAGGCTATATGCAGAGCAGCATGACTTTTCCATGATGCTGGTTAAGAAGACGTGCCATTGCAAATTTTTTTTTTTTTTTTTAAGGCTGCCTAAGTTTTCTTGGTCCTTTATAGAGCAGATGTAGCTTAGGAGTGTTGAGTGCGCTGGGGGACTGAACCGAGGGAACGGCATCCTTGGCTGAGTTATAAACACGGCTTGTCCCTTGGCTCCCCTCGCTGCAGATCAGGTTTCTAGCTGAGAAATAAAGTTCTCTGAGGGAAAAAATCCACCCTTGGTCCCTTTGTTCTGCTTTCCCGTGGCAGACTGTGCAGTCTTGTAGTGTTCCCTCTTTTGTCTGTAAAATTAGGAGATTTCTGGCTCAGACGTAGTCACTCCCATGCCTATAAATAGGGGTTGTGACAGAGCCATTATGGCCAAAAACAGAGCTGTTTATTCCACCAGAGATTCTGGAGTCTGGGGAAAAATATTTGTTCAGATAGATTTTAGAGAATTAAAGACCTCATCCAGGAGGTTTGTCAAAGAGCACTCCTTCTGGAATAAAAAAGGAAGGTTTTTCTTCTAGTTATTATTTAATATTTTAATGAAATGGAACAGAGGATTGACCTGAATCTCCAGGACCTTCCAGGCTTCCACGCAAGGGCCTGGGCCATTCCCCTTTCTGTGGGTTGCCGAAGCCCTGTGGAACTCTCCAGGGAGATGAGCAGTTCCCAATGCCCATGCTGCTGCAAGGTCTGCTTTAGCAAGTGATCCCTCCATCATGAACAACCCTTTCAACTGGAAAATTTATCCTCAGCCGCAGCTGGGATGATTATAGAGCTTCTAAGGGTATTAACAAATAGTGTTGGTTCTGGCTTTGCCTTAAGAAGGTTTCTATCACAATTAATCTTTGCCTACTCTCCATCCTTTCTTGTTTCTTGGAACATAGAGACATTGCTATAAATATCTGTGAGTCTAAATATGGATTTCTATGTGCACATATAGACCCAAGTGCACAAATGGACATTTTATCATACCATGATGTGTCATATCATTTAACACAATATTGTGTGCCTGCAGTGAGAAGACACATTTTTCTGTCTTGGTTAGTCAAAGTGAAGCATCAAAGGTTAATTTCTTTCTGTCTGAAATTTGCACAAAGCAAGTTAGACATGACTTTACTGTGCCACGATAAACTTTGCATAGTATACCTTGTATAAAGGTAAAATACATTTTCCATGACTTAAACCTTTGTGGATCGGTGCTATGCTAAGGGCAATTAGATTTAACATCCCTGGAAGCTCCAAAGGCATTTTAAAGGACTCGCTCTTTTGTTCCAACTCTAGCACTCAAAAAGACTGAGACATTTTTGGAATAGGTTTTGATGGACTTATATGAAAATTTATATGACTAAGAATTGGATTTGTTCCTCTGGAATATTATGGATTATTTTTATGTGGGAATTACATAAGTGTGCAGAGCTGCATGCAGTTGGCTTAATGTAGCTAAAAATATATATTCTGATTTCCATTTGGAAAGGTAGCTGGATTTTTCCAGCTTCCCCTCTCGGTGATGACTTTATGGTGTGTACGGGTTATAGATTACAGGAAAAATTGAAATGCACAGTAAAATCAAGGGGTTTAAAATGGATTAATATTTGATTATATCTTTGAGAAGATGAATACTGATGTGTGTCCTTCTCCACTCCTGATTTTGAACTGTGGTGAAATCCCTTACAAATAAAACTTATATTGGAGAGATCACCTGGATATAAACAAGGACAGGAGTGGGCAGCACATGAGGAAGCAGAAATCTTTGGGGCCTGGGGCAAAGGCTCGTCCTGCTTTCATCCCATGGCTCATTTGTCTCTGGTGCAGCAGAAATCACAGGGATTACCCTGACCAGAGAAAACTTTACAGAGCAATCGGAGATTACAAGTGAGGAACAGCCGCTCTGAATTACATTACCCAAAGATACCCCATCTCTTTCTGCTTCTTAATCCTTTACCTCTCCCTCTCTCTCTCTCTCTCTCTCTCTCTCTCTTTCTCTCTCTCCATAGACATATACAGGAGACTTTGTTTGACACAGTGGTATCCAAACAAATGCTTCTTGGAGAAAGGTTTTTTCCATCCGTATTTTTGATGAAAAGCCTCATGAAGTAGAGGCTGAACTCTCCTATTCCAAAAGAGAACACATTGGGAAACCTGATCCTTTTACTTTAAACTATTGGCTGTCCCATTTAACACCAAAATTTGGTACATTTTGCTTCACCCTCCACGTGGAGGAACAGCAGGTTACAATACCCCAAAAGTTTTTAGGAAGTAGAACTGTGGTTCTGTGGGCAGATTTGCTGTTCCATTAGAAGGGTTTGTGTGGTGACTGTATCAACTGATACAGCACAGTGACTCTCTGAAGGGAAGAATGATGCAAATGTACTGCAACAGCAATGAACAAAGGGTGTTCTTCTAAATTATCTGCACATTCGTGACTCACCTAGAATAAAACTGCGGAGCTGACAGGACGCTTCCATCAGGTTTTTAAATGCTGTGTGAGATGCAACATGTTTTACAGCATAAAACCAAAATTCTGCTTTTGTTTTGCTTCTTCTGTATGTTTTCTAAAATGGACATGTCACTTTGGCTGTATAATCTTATCATATTTAGATTTGATTTAAATCCTGTCTTTTCTCATCTGTGCTTGCTAATAGAATCATTCATGCTTTTATACAGTTGATCTAATAATATTTTCCTCACTGCTCTCTGGCATTATTTTTTACTTTGTAGGAAGCATGGCAAAACTGGCAATATAAATTGAGTCTGCATTTTAATGACATTGACGGTGATTTTTTCATGCATTTGGATAAGGTGAGGTTTTTTTTCCTCTCTTTGTACCATGGTCATTTCAATATACTGTGGTGTGAGCACATGAATGACTGATTGATTTGCAGGATTCTCTAATAAGGAAGAAGACTTTTCCAATATTACTTTGCTGTTTAAACTGCTCTGTTCATGCAGGCCATCAATAGAATGTCCATGAGATATCTTCATTCTTCTCTCTTTGTTTTATAAGCAATGTACTCCAGTGACCTGTGAACTCCTCTGCTGGAAGACCCTGGTCCCTCTTCAACACAAGGGAAATGGTGTCTCCCACTGGAAAGCACTAGGAGATGGTAAGTCAGTGATTTTCAGCATTTTCTGATAGGGAAATTTCTCAGATTTCAAATGAGGATTGGTGAACAGACTCTTCTCGTTTAGTGACAATATATTTTTTTTTCTGGATACGCTTAGAAAGAGAACAAATGATGGACTGTAACAATGACTGCCTCTGCTCCATTTTATACTTGCACAGCCCCCACGATGACTTTAGTGATGGTGGGGAAAGAGGCACAAGTGTGGCCCTTCAGAGTGAGTTTTCTTCTTCTTTTACAGAGGGTCCAAGATGCCAAGTGCTGCCTCAGGAGAACAAAGCCCTTGACAGAGGCAGCAGATGCAGTTCAGCATTGCTCATTCTGTTGTGCTTCAACTCTGACCACGGAAGTGCGAGCTCTTGGGACAGAAAGTGCTCTGTTTACACTCAGACCTTGGCATTTTTCCTAAGGGTACCAATTATAATGGTGTTTTTTGTGATGTGGGCACACATCCATTATGAATTGGCTTGCACCCACCAATTCATTTTGCACAGGCCATGGAACATCCATCAGATGGCAACGATTCCCATTCGTGTGCAATGTTAAGGAAATCTAGATCATTACCAGCAGAATAATGAATTCCGTAGAATTGTTCCATTGTGCAATTATATGAAGCATGCTAAGAGAAAGGGCAGTTTCTCAATAAAGTCCTCCTTTTTATTTTCCTAAACCACAGGAATGATAGATTATTAATCATGATTAATGCTCAGTTACAGTGAATTATAGTGGAGCAGTGCCTGGAAATCCCAGTCTGCTTGGTAAACTCATTTTCTTGCATAATAGGAAACTTACCTTGCATTTAAGAGAATCCAGATAGATGAAGATGAAAGCAATGGAACCACCCATTTCATATAATTAAAAGAAAAATTTAATAGATAGTCCGACATTCATTCTTAGTCCAACACTACTGAACTTTTTTTGATACTGTACAAGCATAATAGGAGAAATACAATTGCAAACATCTTAATTGTTCCCGTATTTTGCTTTCTTCCTGAGAACCAAAGTCTTCTAGAGCTCAGCTATAGCACTCAGCCTGAATCCCTAAGCAGCACTGGAGTTAAGGCAGAGTTGTGCGTGGTCTGGACATTTGGAAGATGTTGGTTGGTCTAGCTGATGATTGCTCGAGAGAGTACGAATGATCAAAGTGCTTTAGGAAGCAGAGGAAATTCGAATGAGGTAATATAATATATTCCATCCCTATATTTGGGGGTGCACATGGGATAATTTTTGCCAGCCCCACATCTAAGGGACTCATATTGTACATGGAGAGTAGCACCAGAATGACATTATGGAAGGGCTCATGGTCAGTCAGAGAACTTAATATCCTTTTAGATAACTGATCTTTAAACATTTGGAAGCCCCCAGAGGCTTTTCCAACATTTAACAAACATCAGTTCCTCTAAAGTTTATATCCTAATCCGTATTGTGTTCTGAGAACAGAGTGAAAGGAGGTGAAAAGACATTTTTGTCTCAAGGATGAGACTGCTGGGTCATTTCCAAGAGGAGATCCTTAGAGAGCATCCCATGGTCCTTTCCTGTGGAAGGTAGCAATGCAGCTCTCCGTTATTCTCTCTGTCTCTCTCTCTTCCCCCAAGCAATCTGTCAGCGCATTTCTGGTGCCGGGGAGAGGCGTCGTGTCGGAGCGATGTTCCCGTTTGCAAAATGGGAACTTCTATTTGTTGTTCTCAGGAGCTGGTTTCACATGCTGACATCTCCCCAGGAGCACAGCTGAGTCCAACATGTTCCCAACAGCCATCCACCCAAACGCCTCCTACTCAAGCACCCAGACCTTCCTTCCCAGTAAATAAAAAATACAGAGACAGCCTCGAATTGTTCCAAATGTTTCGGTTTTGCTGGAATGTCTACCCATGTTCAGATCTGATAAGTGGGTATTTTTCTGCACTAGGAAGTCAGTTTAGTGTGGGAATAGGATGGCTTTTCGAAGAGTTTCTGGAATAGTTAATGGAAAACTCTTACTGACTTGCTCTGGTGTCAATATGTTTAAGTGTTCCTATGTGTCATGAAAATACAATGTTGCAATTAACAACTTTATGACAAAAAACAAAGTTATCACGAGCTGCTGATTCTACTGTGTTGTATGAAATAACATGTTTTTCAAGGTTTCGTTGCTTTAAAAAGTCTCAAAAAATCTACTTCCTAAAGCAGGAAAGTGAGCAATGTGCCCTTGTACACTTTAGGCGAGGAGATATTGCTCCATCATTTAAAACACCACCATTCACTACAACAGCAGCTCTCAGTATATCCCAGTGTGATTCCATTCATATTGCTGGGACATCCTCTCTAATCATGGCTATAGCTGTGACCATTGTAATTCTGTCTTTGACCTTCCCGTGCCCTGTAGCAGACATGACCTCAGTATGCCAACCTACGGATTATCACAAAAAAAACCTCTTTTGAATAGTGATTCCTAGGAAGAGAGTTGGAAAAAAATCCACAGTTGTGCCAAAAGTCGTATTCCACAGCTGAATGAGACTTCACGTGCCATGAGTTACACTGGTGTGGTCAATGTGGTTTTTCTTGCAGACTCAGAACTGGAACGAGACATCTTGGCTTGAAAGGCAAGTTCCCCATCTCTGATTCCCTCACCAACAACAGTTTGGGATATGCCACCCTCTGGTTTCCCCTCTTGGGAGACTTCCAGAAATTGCACATGAAATCTCCCCTTTTGGAGAGTGACATCAAGAGTAAGGACCTCCAATGTGCATCTTTACTGGTGCTTGTCTAGGAAATGGAACAAGCTTTCCCCTTTTCTGGCTCCTCAATGCCTCGGGTCAGAGTTTTTATTCATAAATACCCACATGCCACTTTGTCCAGGACAACCTATGGCAGAAAGGATAGAACGATCCAAGCCTCTGTGGCCTGGTATGTAGCAGTGAGAGTTCAGCTTAGTTTTGGAAGATTCAAGATAAAAAGTCTATGGGAGAATGCAAACTGAAGCTTTAAAACTCAGCATTTCCCATCCTGGGATGGGTGACCCAAACCAGTGCCTCCTGGATGGCAGTGGGTTGTGCTGTGGGGTTTGGCTCCAGACCCAGCCAGCAGGCTGGGACTGGTGTGGTGATGAAGGACTAATGATTTAGTGCCTTTAGGTGACTACAGCTCACAATGTGACAACGTGAGATCAGCAAATCTCTTCTATTCCCCACCAGTGTCCTGGAAGGAGCACAGGAATGAGGTGTTCTGAGCTGCCCGCTGCATTGCTGAGGTTTGTTGTCTTCTGGTCACCAGGCTTTGTAAGACACCTGGACAAAGGTTGTTAGTGGTTCTTCTTCTGCTTTCTGTTCTTTTGAAAACATGACTTTTCTAGAAGGGGGGTAAGGAAAGGAAATTCACATGATTTTTTTTTTTCCCCGTTAAATATTTGTGCATCAGGACTACTCTGATTAATAAATGAGTGGCTTCAATGATTTTAGAAATGCTTAATATCCCAGTGTCTTTCTCAGGATCTTTGTTTGGGATTCCACAGGCACTTCTGCACTGAGATCAGTGGGGTTTTTGGGAGAAATGGTAGTGCTTATACAAAGCAAACTGACTTCGGTGTTAGTCTATAAATACTTAATGTGAGCAAGCAACTCTGTATTTTCCTCTGCGCTTAATACCTGTGTTCTGCACCCTCTGGCAGCTGAATTTACATGCTTTTGTTGTCATATGTGTAATGTGCAACATGTATTTCCTTTTTATTAATCAGACCTGCCGTCAGAAAAGAGAGAGAGGGAGTTTGAAAGCATAACCAGGATAGATACTGTCATTTTGTAATCTTTTGTGCACACGTGGAGATGCCAGTTTGCACTAGAATAGGTGGCAATATTCTGTTTCTTGCAGAAGTCTTACAAGTGAACATCAAGCAAAGGAGTTACTGGCTATCCACGGGGTAATTCTCCTCTGTGAGTGTGCAGTCGATTTCCATTTAGGCTAATTACACTTAAGGAGCCCTTTCCTATAGCTAATGAACAATAGGCATAACCTGTTATTACATAACCATGGGCCAGCACACTAATACACTGTCGAATTGCACTACCCTGTGAAAATGCTTCCTCCACAAAATTCACTGGAGATTTTTAGTGACATTTGCTGTAATTACCAGTAGCATGGTTTCTAATTAATTTAATTTTTTTTTTCTACCTATACTGGGCATATAAGACTGTTTTAAGACATTGAATAAATAAATTTTTAATTATAAAATTATGCTATAGCATAAATTATTTATAATAACCAACAATGTGTAATACATGTTTAGGTATGAATCCATTAGGAAGATGAACTAATATATATATATCAGTCCTAAAATAATGTCCTAATTTGTTCTGTGTTTATGAAGGGGGAAATCTGTGTTTAAAGCAATTAAAGGTTTATAAAAGCCTTGGATTGACAGTGGGTAAAGCAGAGAGCACGCTTGGCACTTAGGAATTCTGTTGTCATCTATGGCAGAGAAGAGCCTTTTTTGTCCTTTATTGGTTTCAGCACTTTGTGATATCATGCCACCAGAATGGTACAGATATAGAGACCTCCAGGGAGGGAGCAGCAAGATGCACATAGTCCTCATTGGCAAAACCTTTGGTTATGATTAATACTTTAAAAAAAAAAAAAAATCTCCTTTGTAATCTGTCAGGTAGTTTTGAGGAATTTTATCGATTTTTCTCCTATTTTCTCTCCTATTTTCTCCTAGCGATAGCAGACTTCTGAAATCTCCATGGCAAGTTCCAGGCACTCCCCAGTCTCGTGGCAGGACTCAAAGAGGCTGCAATCAATGTCACAGTCACAGTTGCAGTCGTTGTTGCCGTGGTCTTCGTCGGAGGTCTGGTAATATCTATTGGATGGACAACAGGTATCTGTCAGCCAATGTTCACAGGTATCAGGCAGCATTATAAGAAAGTCCCAAAACTGGCAGAACAAGCAGGCCAGGATAAGTGTTGCGCATTCATCTAAGAGAAAGGAAAAGCAGGGAGACGTAAGAACAAGGCTGAGCTGGGATTACCCAGGTTTACGCCAATGTGGCTACACACAAGTGAGAGGGGTGAGCTGAAAATACATTGATTATAACTACTTCCATAGAGACAACTGAAAATTTTATTTTCTATTTTGTTCGCTCTGGAAAAACAACAGCTGCATGAAAAGAATTTGAATGGAAATATTCTGTGGCAGTGAAATCCAGAAGAACAAACCCCTTAAACCAAATTTTATCTTGCCCGGACAGCAAGGAGGCTGGAGAGGCACAAGAAGCTGGGAGGGGACACAGCTGAGACAGCTGACCCCAGCTGGCTAGGAGGATATTCCAGACCATGTGGCATCAATATAAATTAGGGAGAAAATGAGCAGGGGTTTCTGCTCAGATAACTGACTGGGCATCAGTTGGTGAGTGGTGAGCAATTGCAATGTGCATCCCTGGTTTTGTATATTCTAATTATTATTATTATTATTATTATTATTATTATTATTATTATTATCCTCTTCCTTTTCTGTCCTATTAAACTCTATTTATTTCAACCTATGAGTTTTCTTCCTTTTACCCTTCTGGTACCCCCATTCTTCAGTGGGGCAGTGAGTGAGGGGTTGTGAGTTGCTGCCTAGGATTGAACCACGACACCAGTTCAGGTGACCCTGGAGCTTATTTTGATTTTCACGAGAGTTTGCACTAAAAATGTTTAATGGCTACCAAGGAAAGAGGAGGAACAGGTCTGGAGAAGAGCACTCAGAGAGGGCAGTGTGCTGATCGAGTCTCAGCTCAGGGTCCTGCCAACACCCCACCAAACGGGGTTCTCACCTTTTTTTCCACGAATATCAATTTTTCAAAGGACACAAAAGTTTGGAAAATAGATTATGTAGGATGTGTGTCTGGAGCCAGTGAATGTTCCTGAAAACTTGGTCACCATGACTAAAACTCTGCGCTATGTTTGTGCACTCCAAAAATCAACTAATTAACTCCCCACCCCTCAGCCTCCAGCATCTGGGGAGGCTGCTCGGGTGCAGCAGGTGTGAGATTCTGACTGTGTGAATCCAGTTGGAGCACAGACCCAGACCTTTCCTTCTTTTTTTCTTCCCCTTCTTGTTTTTGGAAAGGAAAAATGCCTTCAACAATATGAATGTCTTTTCATTGGTTCTTTCAGGAAAGCATATGGTTATAACCACATTTCTTGCCCTAGGATGACTAACTGTGAACTCATTCAACTGCATTGGTTCTGTTGTGGCATTTTCTAGCTCACGTAACATTGAGTTCACTGCCAGGAAGTTTCCAGAATTATGCTATTTTTTTTTTTTAAGAAAGCTTTCTTGATGAAAAACAAAATTAAAAAAAAAAACATTCTAGCTTCTTTATTAAAAAAAAAAGGCAGTCACAGCAGGTAGCAAGAACAAATAGCATATGATTGAACTTCTTTCTAAGTGGCATATCATCACCAATGTTATCAATTTTAATACTTATTTAAATATGTCAAGATCTATTTAGGTTCAGACAAGCACAACTAACTTCTAAGTCAGTTCTAGCGAATAAGAATGACTAGATTTTGGTGATACTTAGTAAATTCATGCTTATATTTTTTTCTAGCTAAATGAACTGAAATAATTATAAAATTGAAACAGTTAATAAGGTGACACCATTGCATTTAATTGTGTGAAATTTACACTGTAGAAAATGTAATCATTTTTTCCAGTAGTCCTTGGAGCAGTTAAGACTATTCTTTTTAGACCTCTTATGTTTATGAAATTTCTTTCCTATACATAGCTGCGAGAGACAGAATTCAAAATTATGTCTTAATTAAGGATTTGGCAAATTTTTTTCTCCCTCTCCAAAGATCCATTTTTTAATAACAGGTTTTTTTCCCTGAACGTGTTAACCATAATGGTGCTTATGTAACCTGGAGAGAATAGATATGATTCTTAGGGCTTCATCCAGGAAAGAGAGCGCACAAAAAGCACAAGATTTTAATAATAAAGTAATGTTTCAGCACAGACTCTGTGATGTGCAGTAAAGATGCTTTTAAATTCCCATCAGAGCACACACCATGAACTGTGATAATGGATGTAACACATTTCAAAAAATCTGCATGTGTGAGGCTTTTTGGTCCTGTTTTAAGTGGGGTAATGTATATAAATAATAGTTATTAGCAATTAGACATCCATTCCTATGCATTCATTTATATATTTGAAAATAAATTAGCCACAAACTGCATAAAAGAAGATGCAATCTCTTGTTTTCCCCTCTGTTTTCCCTGCTGTTTGCCAAACGGCATTACTGCGTTTATCTCAGCGAGAACAATGACCTCAGCTCTCATCCTCTACATTAGTAGATTAATTAGCACAAAAGAAGAATTTATAATAATTTTTCTAGCATGCCTCCTCTCTAAGTTTTCCTGCTCTTGTTTGGTGGCATCTGCTCACACAGATGATGCTCTGAACAGCCCTGGTCCAAAGCTTGCTGAAGCCTTGCTGGTCATCCTTGGTGAGACTGATGAGCTTGGGATTTGCTCTCATCTGAGCACAGGGAACAAAATAATCACCAATTTCCTCATCTATTGCTCTGCCTTCAGAGGTTTTCCAAGCACCAGCAAGCAGGATTTGGCCTCATGTATGTGGAATAAGCAGTAAGTTGTCAGAGTGGAGTGAGCTGAGTATGCAGTGACAACCACAAATCTGTCTTCCTTTGGTTTTCTTGGCTTCTATCCAGCCCTTAACATTATTAATTAAGCACAGATTGGGGTTTTTTTTGTTGTTGTTAATTTCCTTCACGTTTAGCTTTTTTAAGGAGAATGAAGTCTGTTATTTGCATCACATGGTACACACCTGTGTGCCAGTAATGGTTGAGATAGTCCTCAAACTCACAAATAGGGAGTGTCTGGACAAGAGGACAAGTCCCCTAAATAAAATAAATACTTCAGATCCTTCCTTGAAATTAAGTGTATTCCAATAGATATATCAGAGACATCCCTTTTGTAAGGATCAGTGACACAATAGAGATGTTAATGATTCCTGGAGAACAGGGCACTTTATTGTGTTGATCTGTATTTAGAAATGCTTAATTTAGGAATCGTTAAATGACATGCACGACAGATCCCAGCTCCATTGGATATAACACACTAATCTATTATTGCAAAAGGCACTCAAAAGAAACTTCTAAAATACTTCACAGAGCCTTTTTTAAGCATCCACTGGAATAACCAGGAATAGATTTATCTGATACTGACACTGGTGCCTCTGTGCAAACACTCATTACTGAAGTACAAATGCTCCATGGCACAATAGGCTCTAAGCTCCTCTTCTATGACTTTAATATCACTGACAATTTAAGATCATCTTCTAGAAATTCTCATCTCTCACACAAATGTCTGCAGGGCAACTTAACATTGCTTTTGGCGATGTTCTTGAACCTCCTGTTCAACATTTAATTTTGAGTTGGTTATACATAGTTTTTTTGCAGTGGGCATTATTTAGAAATCAGCTCAAATGTGATCTGTTTTATAAAACATACCGTCACTGTCTCTCTGATGTACTGATGCATCATCCTCAATGTAAGTGAATTCTCTGCATTTCTCCAGGGAAGCAATGGATGATCTGCTTGCATCTGACAATTTCTTCTCATTTTTGGTACCCTTTGATGAAGCGTCTGTGATGCTGAATTCTGCGACAGAACTCATAACAATACCTTTCATAGGCTTTTCATCTGTGTGTTTTTCATTTGTAAGCTGGTTATCTGGTGGGATTAGGAAAAAAAAGACTGTGATACCAAGGCAGAGATCTGAAAGAATAACATATGCAGAATTTTCAAACCTGCAGTTGTTTACTTCCAAGGCCTAACCCTTCTTACCTAATGATTTCAGTCTCTTTACAGAGGTTTATTCATAGTATTTGTGAACTTGCCTTCTAAGGTTTTCTCTTAAACCCAGAGGACTTGGAGGCTAAGTAATAATTCACTTCCAGTGGGTGGGATCAGGTTTGGAAAGAAAACAGAACTACTGTCTCAGTTGACATCTATTTCGAGTTCTGTCTATCCTAACTTCAATTTGTGACATAAAAGAAGGCAAAACAATTATCTTGTTATTTTTCAGCTGCAACTTTGTTTGCCTAAATTAACAGCCAACAATGTGCACGTAGGCGGTACCTGGATGCAGATGTGCCAGCTCACCGTGGCTCATAATCTTGTAGCAAAGAAAGCCAGATGGTCTCTGTTTAGCATCCAGATTCTTTATTCCATAACTTCATCCCCACTTGTGTTGTTGGCCTGGAAGTCAGCTAGGAGATGGGATACTTCACATGCTGTCAGCGTGCCAGAGAGGCAGCTCAAAAACCACAGGGAGAGCTTAATTTTAAGCCCCAACTAGAGGAAAGGTTAAGAAGAGTTCTGAGTTCAATTTATTCTTGAAGAACTTCTCAGGCACAGATAAACACGAGTTGATATATAGTTTCACTCACTCTCTGAAGTGATCAAGAGGCCAAGAAACACAGTCATTCTCTCCATGGCAGGGATGATAAAACCTCATCAGTTCTTATCTACAGCTGATTAACTCCTGCACCTCACATCAAGCACAGCCTCACTTTTTATCTTACTTAAATCTTGTGATATGCTTGCTCTTGAGCTATATACAGAAAATCAATCTTTACAAACACCTCAGTTTTGCAAATGCTACTTTCTGAGAGGAACAGTAAGTGCTCTAAAGCGGTTTGTCTGCACTCTGCTGCAAGGAGCCTGAAGAGAGGCCCTGCATATCTCTTGGTTTTTAGGTACCTTTGACTTCTGACATGTATTAAAGAAAAGCCAAGGAAAGGCTGACAGAGTGAAACCTCGATGAGACTTCAGTTGTTCCCCCAGTATCCTTGCAGCCGAGAGGAGGAAATGTGGATGGGATGGATGGATTGCAGGGTAAGTGAAAAACCAATGGAACCATAAGGCTTGAAGAATGGGGAAGCAAGGATTTGAGAGCTAAGTGGTATCTGGAGCAAGTCCAGTGAAGGCCACTGAAGTGGTGAGGGGTCTGGAAGACCTTCTGTATGAGCAGAGGCTGAGGGAGCTGAGCTTGCTTGGCCTGGAGGAGAAGGCAAGGAATGGTGCTGGATGCTGGGTTCCCCTCCAGAGCCAGGGTAACGGAGCAGCCAGACCCCGACTGCTCTCAGCAGTGCACAGAGGCAAAAGGAGGAGAGGGCACTGCCAGAAGCTGCAGCAAAGGCAACTGGAACTGCCTAGGGAATGAATTCCTCATCATGGGAGGTGTAAAGCACCAGAACAGACCCCAGCAAGGCTGTGGTTGTGCGAAGAGCTCGGCTGGGCATGGACCCCAGCAACCTGCTCTTACTGCGGGTTTCTGACAGAGGCCAAACAAGATGATTCTAGAGTCCCTTCTAAGCTAACTTTTCTATGATTTCTGTGACTCCATTTACTTACAGAATGAGTGAACAATTCATTTAACTTTCTGCTCGTAGTTGGGTTGCATGCCATTTTAGATGACTTTTACCTGGTGAAATATGTAGAAGCAGAAAAACTGGGTAGAGGTTAGTAGAGTAAGTAGAGTGCCTTGGGATAAGATAAGCATAAAGAATAGGCTATCATTTTCATTTTAAATCACTGCTTTAAAATTGTGTGTTAACAGAGATATCATTTTGATTTTGAAGTTGTAATGACAACAAAGTCTACTGTGATGGAAATGTGGAATTTCCCCGTCCCGGAGAGCTTACAGGTTGGCCTTGGGCAGGGAGCGAACGATGGGCTGGAGGCAGTAAGAGACCAGTGGCACAGAGAGGAGTCTCAGAAACCTATAACTGTCAGGTTTTGTGAGCATTATGATGAAGGAAAGCCACAGGCGAGATGGGAAGGGCAGGAGGGGCAGTGGCTCCGCTGGGTGTGAGCCAGCAGTGCTAAGCACAGCGGTTTTCCCCTGAGGTTGTACCCTTGGTCATAGGAAATCAGCATCCTGGGCTATGCATGTCTGGGTTTGCCCATCTGTGATGGTTTGTTGATGGAATTCCCCACAGAGTAAGCGAATGCAGCTTTTCTTTTCCCTCTCTGACTTCTTGGCCAGCCTCTTCAGTCTAGACTGTGAAAACTCATGTATTTTGGATGTCCTTACATGTACAGTAATGACTGTTTTCCAGTGTTTATGAATCAGTGACATTCCACAGGCTTTGCCTACACTTTCATTCAATAACAAGCCATCTCCAAGAAAAGTTGTGCTAACTGAAGCAGCAGAGCTCAGGAGGAAGCAATGTCCCGCTTATGCATTGGATTTGTTGGATAATAATTGATTTGTGAGTCCAAAAGACACAAGCCCCACCTGTTATTCAGGTGCCAGTATTACAAATGGATCCTGTTTTTCCACACTGACAGCTACACCAAAGCTGAGTCTTTGGATACACACAGATCAGATCAAAAGTATTAGGCAAGAATAACTATTACTTTCCACTTTCAAAATCTGCCCAAAAATCTAAATTTGATGTGTTTTAATTCACGATATATCTGTTGAGCTCCCCAATTCTGCAACAATACAATGGCCCACGGAAGGCATTTAAGCATTCAAGAAGCGAGACTGAAAAAAAAGTCTGACAGAAGTAATCAGTAAATGCCAGACTAACATTTACTGTATCCACCGACTTCTACTATTCATACTTTGAGTCAATTTTTATTCTTGAAGTGCTGTTGAAGAGAAATCAAAACCAGAAATAGAAAGACATAGACATAACCTGAATTTTTCAATACAGCACCATCAAACAAAAGGGTAACAAAAGCTGTCACTCAGGGACTCTTCTGTTTGTTAAAGCATACTACATCTTGGAAAATACAGTACATTTTAGTGTCAGACTTTTAGTTTGAAAAGCTCCCTTTCAGTAATGTTATACTTGTCTTGTACAGCTAGATCAAGTCTTCATGCAATCACTGTAACAAGCAACTTGCTATGACAAGCGAGATCCTTGCTTCCAGAAAACACTGCGGGAGAGGCTAAAGCAATGTACAATTATAGGTCTCCATTTCATTTTTATGCAATTACCTTCAGTTCAGCTGTGGGTCCATCTACATTATGTCTTTTATCAATTTAATGTTTGCACAAAGTGTCTGAAGAAATAAAGATTGTGCTAGACCAGCAGAAAAAAAAAAAAGGTGGTTAGCACTTTTTATTTTTTCTATTATAGTTTGTTGCTGGATGGAACAGTAGTAGGTTGAGAGTTTGGAACAAATAGATGCAGCCAAATAGGCTTGAAAAATATATTACATACCACCGATACTATTTATGATTACTGTTAAATGAGAATGCAAAAAGACTCTAAATTACAGTTAGAGATGGGAAGAGGGTCAAACTTTGTGACTCTCTTTTAAGAGCCCGTGTTCAGCTTCAGATGTCCACATATGTCTGTGTTTTTAACATATAGAAATCAACCAGTGAAGTGTACTTAAAGGGAAAAATAAGTGTATCATGATGAAGAAATCTCAGATTATTCAGTGTTAGACTGTTAGGTAGAGGCTGCTAAAGGTACACCCCCACAATGTGCCATTTTTAAATAGTATGAGGTAGCAACTTTCTTCCTTACACGGGGAAGCTGGGGCTCGCCTTGGCTGTTGCAGTAGAAGACTGGGATCGTTCACCCATGTTTGTATTAAAGATAGTCTCAATACTAACATGGAATTCCTTTTTTCTTTTTCTTTTTGGAGTTGGGCGATTCAGATGGATGACTACAGTGTCTAAATTCACGAAAGCACAAAGTAGATCACTCACTTTCCACTGATGCCAGCCCCAGATCCCTGTGGTTAATAGGGAGGAGCAGTGGTACCAAGACTTGCATTTGCAGTATGTCTCCTGACCTCTATTTCTCTTCACTGGCTTTAGGCACAAACCAGCATCTTGCAGTCCTGGAGAAGAGGAGTCTGCAGTTTCCTTGCATGCTTCTGAAATTGGATTTAATATACAGGCATAAAAGGGCTCTAAGTCTATTTTTGATAAAGGGACGGAGGGTTTAAGAGGTGCTCTGTTCTGCTGGACAGGGACTGCAGCAATGCAGGTGATCCAAAGCAGCTCTTGGAGCAAATGTTTAGAGGAGGATGCCATTGAAGAAGAAGGAGAATTGATCTCTGACCCTCCTAGGGCTCATCCACATCTTGCAAGCGAAGGACGAGGGAGCCGGTGGCTCTACTCGATGCTGGCATTTGTTCCCAATCCATCCTGGAAGTGGCCCTTTGCCTCACACCCCTGTGGCAAGGAGTCCCAAGGGTTAATGCTAAACTGTGTGGAAAAGTGTAGCCGTTTAGGACCTGTAATGTTTTAATTTTCCCCTGAGGCATCCTGGTGTATCACTGCAGCGGAAGCACCAAAGGAACGCCTGGCTGCTCTCCCTGCCATTCGTTATCCTGTGCCCTGCTGTCGCTACGTGTCTGTTTAATGCAGCACATTCTCATCACTGAAGGAGCTGTGTGCCATGTCCATTCAGCCCTGAGATGACACGGGCAGAGCTACATCAGACGTGATGGATGAAAACTTGTACGTATAAAGGCTTGATCTGAACTCACTTGGCTTGAAGGGACTCATAGAACGATGAAACCCAAACCTCAGTCTTTGATGGCAGCAAAAGTAAAAAGAAAAACAAAACACTTTTTCTTCATAGTTTAAGGGATATAATTGTCTGCCAGAGAGGGAGTATCTCTGCATGCATGGGGCCAGCAGCTTACCTGGATGGTCCTCACTGCTCGGCGTCACCCCGGGGAGGGCCAGTAGAGGCAGGGAGCTGGTGCGACGGTCTTGATGGAGAAAAAGAAAACAAACTTGAAGAGGGATAAATGTCAAAGAAACGCGGTTTTGGCACAGCTATCGCCCTCAGCCACTTAGTGAGAGTCACTGACTTCAGGAGTTGTTGCTCTGATGTCAAACAGATGCAAGTGCACTTCCTTGCAGGGGGAGATTACATGGCATGGCACACTTTCTGTTACCCTCAGTCTCATAGGAAAGGTAGCAAAAAATAAAACAAGTTGCTAAGAGAGAAAGTTTCACCTGAGAAGAGGTGAATAGGATCACCGGCAAACACAGTAATTCAAGTAGGTACAGAAAATTTGAGAGCTGGGAGGTCTGAGATGAATGTGGGGCATCATCCATGCCCAAAAACCCCAGAAACCTTAGATGAGGTTCCCAAACCATCAGCAAAGGAGAAGAGTGGAAATTTAAGCCCAAACTCCAACCTTCATGGCTTGGCAGTCTTGGTGGACAGGATGCCCAAGGTCCCCATGGTGGCAAGCCCAGGTCCCCATACGGAGCAAGGCTGAGCTCCTCCACCTCGGCTGCGCCTGCCAGGCCGGTCACTCCATGCCTAAGGCCTGGAGGCTTAAACCTTCTTTCCTTCTCTCTCCAAGTGTCAGGGAGGCAGAGTAGGAGGGGGTGTGGGACTATCCCAGCACTGAGAGCAGCAGATGGAGCAAACTCCATGGGAACTGCTGTCGCCCACATGGGAGAGGCCGGAGGGAGCGCGGGCGCCACGGCCCGTCAGAAGGGAGCTGCTCCAGACCAATATATCACGGGGGCTTTCAGGGGTTCGTGCCCATTACATTTTGCTGAGCTCAGGCATAAGGATGCAGGGGATTTAGAGACTGTTTATTTTTGTCGTAAGGAAACAGGAAATAGTACACAAGGCTATAAATATATCCCCGGCTTCAGATGACATCATGGACTCGTGCAAGTGCTTCACTACTGATTTATGATGATGGACTGGTAATTCACAGGAGCTTTGGGTTTACTTTATTTTGCTGTTGCAGTAACAAAGCTAGTGGTGCAATCCCGGGAGGGGGTATTTTATCAATAGTGAATTTTTGACCTCATTGCGTACGTTTTAACTTCATGAATTAGTGACCCAGCTAACTGTAAAGCCTACTATAGGCTTATTATAAATCTATCACAGGACTGGCAGAAACTTTTGGCCCAGATCCTAAGCTCTGACAGGCATGTGTTGATGGACTGCGTAGCAAGCACTTCCACTAATATTTCTCACTAATTATACCATATATTAAGAAAAAATGAATGAAGCCAATGTTTATATGCCGCTTTAACTGCTTTTCATATAAGAAAGCAACACAATCCCTAATAAATTTTCACCTTCAGCATTTCTATTCATTATAATTTTTACCATGATGAATGAAGTTAGAACTGGAGAGGGAGGGGGTTCATCTTGAAATCTGTTCAGTGAATGACTGAATTTACTTCCCTTCCCCAACTTGTGTCGAGGAAGGAGGGAACAGATGGACACAGGAAGAAGAGGGAGGCGAGTGCGGAATGAAGGAGATGGGTGAGGAACAGATGGAGTCAGGAGAAAGTGAAGAGGAGAGTCAGCAAGGATGGTAGAAAAGTTTTCCACTTGACCTTGAGTTGAAATGAAGATCTGCATGCAGCATGGGGCAGCCAGATTTTTGGGATGCATCCTTTTTTCTCTTTGTGGCACTTAGGCCTGAAGGTCTTGTGGGCCATCCCAGCAGCCCAGTCCATCCCAGGGGACCTACAGAGCCAGGGCTTGGATTTTCCCTAGGGGTCACCTGCTGCAGAAGGGCACCTGCACTGTGTTCAAGTCCCGTCATGGTAACGGCAGGGGAGAACTGTGTGCCAGCACAGGAACAAAAACGGGTTGGGATGCCATAATTCTCCCAGGCATCCTGGCCAAGCCAGAAACTAGAGCTTATAACTTTGAAGAGGTGCACTACACCCAGTTTGTGAGGATCCAATGGCCAAAATACTCGGAGTAATTTATGATTTTACCTGCTTAGAGCGAGACATTTGAGATGGCCTGATTTTCAGAATATGCTGAGCATCTGCGTTTTGAGGTGTATTGAATTATATATCCCAAATCACTAGTAAGTCCTGGAAAATCTCGATTGTATTCTTAATTCTGTTAAATTGCCTGCATATACTCCACTGGTTCTGGCATTGCTAGCTGAAGAATGGAAGAGGTGAAAGCTAAATATTGGCCATGTGTGTCATTCCCTTTGAAGAAAATGGGAGCCATGTGCACTCACCTAACAGCAATGTTTGGCCCCAACTATGATTTCACAGCTGGGCCCTAACTTCAGGAATGCCAAAGCACTAAATGGCTCAATTGGAGTAATCTGATCAATTCTGTATTTTTGCTGTGAATTTAAATTGCACACACAGCAAGAGCAGAGTTGGTTTTCTTCTCTCTCAAAATCACTTTTCTCTGCAGATTTGATAGCATAAATATGAAGTATTGCTCTCATCACACAAATAAGTGAAATGGCAGAAAACGTATGTCAAATAAAATGCACAACATTACGTCCTTTTTACTTTTTGGGGGATGTTTAAGAAAACGGCTTCATTAATTTTGACTGAATAAAGGGTTCCTTTAAGGGATTTCAATAGGTGACATGAAAAATGTTAATACGAATGATCAAGACAATGGAGGTTAAAACTGTTTTGAAAATATGTTTCTTTTATAGATCTCGGCTGTTGGAAGAGTTACAGAATAAATATATGGTAGTGCTGACATTCAGTGCTGTTTCATCTTAGCAAAGAGTTTTTAATAAAGAAAATTCTTTTCAAGGAATGCTTTCTGCAGCCAGTCTTCAAAAAGAGGTTTTCTCCCCTCCTAGTTTAATAAAATTAAAGTAATTTATGTCATATTGATATGTCGATATGTTTTTCAATAAACTTTTTCACAGAGATTTTTTTCTTAATTCTCTTCACTTTAAAAATTATAATTATATGTCTTCCTCCCACTTTGAAAATGGCACAAGGTGCTCATTTGCAGAGCTCTACTGTTCAAATCTTCACTGAGAATAGAAATGTCATGACTCAGTTAACAATGCTTTATTATTCACATTGATCTTTTTTTATAGTGTTCTTTATCTCAAAAACATTGTAAATCAGATATCTTCCTCCCACTCTTTTGTTCATTTGCAAATTTTTATTATTCTAGTTTAAAAAAGCAATGGAGTGTCAAGAGTCAGTGTATATTGTTTATGTTCTTTTTTGCTTTAAAATTACTTTTAACTATAAAAAGTAAGATGTACAGCAGGAAAAAAAAAGGCTGGATTTAAGGATGCTTAAAAAAGAATTGAAGGGATCAGTATGAATTTTATGCTGTTCTCTTACACCTTGGAGTTGTAACAACTTTGCAGGAAGGGGGACCAAACAATTTATGAAAAGGTTTTTATGTGTTAAGTCCAAAGCCCCTGTTGCATCAGACATCATCATCTATGTTAAAGGCTGGACATAATTCATGCCCTAAATGACCACAACAGTAAAATTCACAGTGTGTTCACTGGCTGGTTTGCAGCCCAGAGCCCTCCCTGTCCATCGCTCCCTGTCACAGCTTGGCGTGAGGTCCTCAGGAGCCCTGGGCTGATAAGCACCGAGATGAATCACTGAATATTCACAGGAACCTCACAGCTTTGGTATCAAGTGTTAACTGCAGCAGAAACACAACCTTAGCTGGTGGACAGGCAAGGCAATCCCTGAAACCCATGGGGCTGGATGTGGGATACAGCTGTGCACCCTTCAGGAGAGGCGGATCGGAACCCACAGGACTCGTTGGTAGATTGGATCTCCCAAATTCTCCTTCAGCCACTGTTTTCTTTCCCTGTCATGTTTTTCTTTAGGTCTGTATTTCTGTCCTGGCAGTTGCGACTTTTTGAAATGGCTTTCATGAGATAAATCTGTTACAGGAATTGGGGTTAGTCCAGGGAGCAGCAGGATCTTGTGGTATTTCACATGCTTCTTGCTGTTAGGTAATTTTTTTTATCTTTTGCCTGTTTTGAATTTTATGATCAGAGCATCCTGGCACCCTGTTGTTATTCCAGCAGGTCTTGAAAGAGAATCATCCTCTCTGGGAGTCACTGAGATGGAGTGGCTGTACCTGAAGTTGTATTTAAGCCCCAGACTGGATTTTTTTTGTCTTACTGAATTATAAAGTGGTTTGAGTTGGAAAGGACTGAAAGACCATCTAGCTCCAACCACCCACCAAGAGCAAGGACACTGTCCACTAGACCAGGTTTCTCCAAGCCCTATGGAACCTGGCCTTGAACAGTCCAGGAATGGGGAGGGTCTTGCAGGTGTGTGGTGGCCCTATTATGTGAAGCAGCCCTAAGAAGTGTTGTAAAGGAAGCTAAAGTCTGCTTTCCAAGTTCTTTTGTTTCTTTCTTTTTGTTTAAGATTGCACTCTGCTGACATTTGATAAAGGGGATAATTAAAAACTCAGAACAAGTAAGTCACAAACTGAACCCGAAAACACACAGCCCTGTCCTTCCCCCTCCAAGTGGAGGGCTTAGCAATGTCTGTTTTTATTAATTTTGGTAGGTCACCCCAGTCACCATATGGCTGTGCCAGTCCCTATCCTCTTCCCCAGGCTGGCATTTGGGATGCACAGCACCACACAGAGCCCCTGAGGCCACCCTCTGATGGAGCTGCCCGCATACCCCACAGTGGGTGCTGGGGCAGGTCCATCCTGGCGCTCACGGGCAGCTGCTTGTGGTTTTGCAGGGCTAACTCAAACCTCTCAGATTTTCTTTATTCCTCACTGCACAGTGTGAAACTGGGGGTTTTGATGTATTGTCTCATCTGAATTGATATTGTTGTTTTCAAAGCGAAGAAAAAATAAATACTACTATTGATATTGTTGTTGTTGTTGCCTCGATGTCACTGCTGCTTTCATTCACTATTCCTTCCTCTCATGGTTAATGACTCACCCCACAATGAGGTTAAGGTTGTCTGCCAATATGATCAAGCTTCAGTAACAAAATCCTAACCAGAGCAAAGTGGCCAGAAGTGGACGGGGCTTTATGTAATACACTGGCACAGTAACTAAAAGTAGGTCTCACCCATGGACATCCTTGTGCAATTGCTCACTCTTTAGTTGGGGAAATTTATAGGTAATGTAAAACAGAAAATGCTGAGTTTATTACAAAGGAATTTTTTTCCATGTAAAACTCTGTGTCATTAAATTTGGAAAGCACTTAAAATTCTCCGTTTTATTTTTGGTAGGCACTATGTATTGAAAAGTGAAAATATCAGAGAGATCTCTAGGCAGAATTTGTGAACTTTCCAATGAAAAGACAGCACAGTGTCTTCCTTTCGTGTCCCAAGGCCCTTGACAACTGTGCCGCTTTCTGAATGACACCGAAGTTATGTGCCAAGAGTTTATTCCCAAAGCAGGCATTGCACACAGTTATGGTCACAAAGATATCTTTGCACAGCATTAATGCCAGAGCAGCTCCAAGACTGTCAGCATTTTCATTTGGTGGGAGGAAACACCAACAAATCCACATATCTTAACACCATCAAACCCATATATATTCTTAAAATAAATCCAAACATTTTAAATGCTCTGAAATAGAGCTGCAAATCACAGAAGATGCAGCATTTCTCACAGGTAGTCCTTAGAGCTGCACTCGTGGTAAATTGACGCATGATAATATACGACTACAACCCTCCATGTCTTCTAATAAGGTGTAAAATCTGTTCTTTGACTTGAACACAATGGTGAATGGCAATCTGTGAGAGTCTTATGTCTTCTATGAGACTTTCCTAGCAAACACTTCCATTTGTTCCTCTCTTGCCTGCATGCTGTGCTGGAACACAACTGGGAGCTGGACTTGCACACTGTAATAAACATTATTAATCTTATTGCCATCTGAGCACCTCCCCAGGTGTTGCAGAACAGCCTGTGCTGGACCATGCTGGAAAACCATTTATTTATCTTCGCAAGGGCTTGATCCTGTATCACCAGATGTCAAAGAAAACAATTCCAGGGAGCTCAGATCAGGCTCCAAACCAGCCTCCAATATGGTGGCTTTCTCTGGGTTTCTTCTTTCTTTTCCTCAAAAAAAGCCACAGATAAAGCAATTAGCAATATCTGAAGCAGAAGACGTATCATGCCATGCATCTTTTCACAAATCCTTTTTTCCCCCTGCACCGAAGACGCAGAACATCTATTCTAGGGGCAGACAGATGACATCCACTGTTACTTATGTATGTAATAAGTACTCTTAAAACAGCGTAATCTTGCCGGCTCTGGCAAAGGCAAACATGGTAAGTGTTCTGCTCACAGCACTAAACACACTTCTCTCACTGTGCAGTGGAAGAATGTGTTTAAACTCGCAGTCTATCACTATTCCTGGATAGTGTAGGAGAGTCAGGAACACTCAAGATGTCTTTTCCTGTGTATATTAACTTGTTCTGAAGAAAATAGTGTTCTTAGAAAACACGAATCTTATGGCAGAAGAAAGTTTCCTTCATGATTGTGCTACAAAGGTTTCCGAACAGCTGCTTGTTCCTTTGGGTGCATGAAATATGAGGTTCAGCCTGCTCAGAAGTGCAAACACTTAATTTCTTCTCACTGTGGCACCTTCTGTGGTCATTTCCACCTGGCCTTGTGACGCTGGCAAGCGCACTTGTAGCACAATGTCTCCATTGTGTGAGCTTTTGGAGGAGACCTGTAGAGCTCCACAGCCCCGGGGAAATGCCAGTCTCCCCAAAGCTGTCTGTTTGTCCTGCTTCACCAGGAGCTGCATTCACAAGGAGTTTTGTTAGTCTGATGTGGGCAGTGAACAGCAGAGTTTCAGGTGTTGCTGGACGGTAGCACAGCTCCCACCAGTCTGTGCACCACGCACAAGGATCGAAGGGTTGTTGGGCAACCTTCAGCAGGCTGGGCTTGCCAAGGCCACAGGAGTGGCAGCCCTAGTCCATCCCCCTCGGGGCTGCCCGGGCACAGGGGCAGGTGAGAGCCCAACCCTCTGCTCAACACTCCCTGACATCAAAACCACCACTGAAGTTTTGCAAAAGGCTCGGGTGTACAACCTCTTCCAAGCGAGGAGGTCACAGCCCAGGCCCTGAGTGGAAGAAGTGGATGTCAAAGAAATGGAAGAGGTGTCACTGCTTTAACACAGATTAGTCAAAATCTAACCCCCATTAATCCTTCAGAGCAGGGCCACTGGTTTGTTCTTTTTTCAATCTATTCTGTATTCAAAGCAAGCACAGTTTTTTTCTGTCGCTATACCGCTATTGTTAACAACTATAAATGTATTAAAAACACAGGGGCATTTTAGTATGTGTATTGTGCATAAGAAATATTGTTACATGACAAGCTCCAATTGGCAAGTGAAAAGAGGTTTTATTGAAGGAAATAGCAGTAGCAAACAGTGAACTATGCAGAATAATGGTAATTGTTCCTTTAACATTGGCAGCGCGCGTTCACTTAATATGACTGCTCCTCTGTCTCTGCCTCATCCAGACCCAGAGGACCTGTTAGACAAGCAGGCAGCCACCTCTCTCTGGGATCAAGCTGTCAATGCAAACTTGCTTTCTTTCTATTTCTCCGAGCTAAGCTATACCCCCAGAGCTCCCGAAGCTTTTCCTGAGTGAAAGCTTTAAAAAAGCTCCTTTCTAAATTACATCACACGAGCTGTTCTCTTCAGACTGACAGAACAAAAGCGGGAGGGGGGGGAAATGCCAAAAGCACCATCTGAATGACTTGAGTTGCACAGGATGATTTACCTCCTCATGCTTTATCAGAGCAGGCGAACATCTTGACCTTGTCTACCAAAGCCCCATCGGTGTCCTCTAAGTAGCAGAGGAAGTTTGCATCATGTGTGTTGCCAGTACAAACAGAATCATAGAACGGTTTGGGTTGGAGGAAACCTTAAATCTCATCCTGTTCCAAGCTCCCTGCCATGGGCAGGGACACCTTCCACTGTCCCAGGTGGCTCAGAGCTCCTTCCAGCCTGGTCTTGAACATTTCCAGGGATGGGGCATCCACAGCTTCTCTGGGTAACAAGTGCCAGTGTCTTGCTGTCTTCACAGAAAAGAATTTCTTCCTAATATCAAGTCTAAACCTACTCTGCTCCAGATTTAAGCCATTCTACCTTGTCTGTCACTACATGCCTTGGTCAAAAGCCCCTTCCCAGCTCTCTTGTAGGCCCCCATCAGGTACTGAATCCATTGGATGTAGGCTTTTTGATTGCAACAATGGGGTCTTAGGTGCCCCATCGAGAAAGGTCCTAATGGGGCCATGGTGCTTTCCAAAATTTTTGGATGATGTGGTTTCTAACACAGCCAGCTCATTGCTACTGGAAGAGCCCAGCCTATGGGTGCTGCCCAGCCTGGTGTCCTCATCCTTTAATCAGCAACACCCCAATTAATGGTCATGGTGAGCACTGCTGAGGGCCACTGCCAAAATCTGAAAGGTCTCTCGGGTTGGCTCCAGCTGGGACTCTCCAAATGCCATTTTCAGAAGTAATTGGAGCAAATAAGCATTACCCACTTCTGGAGTTGCTGGGTAGAAAGTAGATAACTTGGCATATCTCTCCATTCTAAAGGCTTTCAGATGGTGTTAGTTGGTATGAGAAGCCTCAGTTAGGAAAACATCCTCAGCTGGGAGGGGAGAGGCCACAGGCCTTGCTTCTCCTTTAGTACATAAATAGAGGAAAGAGGCCAAACAACATCATGGCAGTTCTCCAGGTAATGTGCAGAATTAGTAGTCCTTGAAAGGAGGCAGTTTAAGGGTTGCCTGATACCAAAGTAATCAACTGAGATCTTGAAAATGGGAATAAGTAGCCTTTATGTGGCTCCTAAGCTGACACTTTTGGGGTTCTTACTCAATTTTCATAAGAAAAGGGTGGTGAGGTTAAGAGCTTGATCTCATGCTCTAAAGCTTCTAGGCTCACCCCTCTGCACAGCACTTCTGTGCTAGTTCTGCTGTTTTGAGTAAACCTTAAAATGTTTCTTTAACATCATTAACACAAAAAATAATCTTAATTTAAAGATGGGCTGAAAGCTGAAACAGATGAAAAGTATTAAGGAAAAAGTGTTGCTCACACCCCCACAATAGAATTAGACTTATTGAGCTATTTTTTTTTCATGGAAGGTGCTACTGCAGTACTTGAAATGATGTGATGCCATGCCCGATGTGCTGTGGGGAGAAGGAGCTGAGAAGGTGAAGGGTTTACCTGAGCTTCTAAGGGGCTGCCCAGTTTGAGAAAATAAGAATGGGAAAAGAAAGCTTCACTAAGCAGGAAAAGCTCCTCAGCTGGTGAAATGCCTTTGTTATCCCACATGGGTGGGTTTTGTGAACTCCTCAAAACTGTATTGTTACCAGAGGAAAGAGAAAAGTCAAGCTATGTCCCCTAACTGACTTCACAAGTATGGTAAAAATAGCTCTTAATAGAAGTTGGGAGATAGCCCTTCCCTTTAAGGATCTAGTTAGTGTCCTGTGGCCTCTCACTGAGATGGTCTTGGAGGAGTTCTCCAACCAAAATTATTCTATAATTCTGTGTTTTCCCGAGGGAACACAGCAATTTTCATACAGTTGACACAGCTTGTCTTACCCAAAAGGTCAGAGACTGCTTGAGGATCCTGATCCACTGCTGCAGCATTGCACTCTGAGTTTCTGAGTGAGTAAAGTTTGTCTTTTGCTGTCTTTTTTTTGATAGCCCATGTCAGAGTTTTCTTTATGCACCTGGCCAGTGAAATTACATCCTAAGGCCCATTAAAGATGATGGAAATGTTTGGCTGCAGGGCAAACCATATCAAGTGTTGTATCTGATTCCTACACCACACTTAAAATCTTAATTATGCAAAACCTTCATTAAAATAATCACAACTGAGGCAACCACTGGTAATGAACCGTATGCTTCATCACATCCCTGCTCCTACCAATGGTACAGATGAAGATGCTGGACTTTTTGAAGGTAGGGGATTAAGTTACTAGACATAACCCTAGTCTAGTTTTCTGAGCCATGGGTTTAGGATATGTTGAAAGATCAAGTTTATCTCGCCCATATTTATTTCTCTGTTTCAGCATTGCAATGCTTCTTACCTTTTTAGGTATACTAGGCTTTTGCACTGCCTCTCACCACCATGGCCTCTGAGAATCCTAAAATCACTAACTGGCAAAGCTGAAAACTTGGTGGTGTCTGTAGCACTGTGCCTTTCTTCTCTGCTTGGAGGGGAAGATGTAGTTCTTATCTAAATGACTGAATACTTGGGTGGCATAGTGATCCCAATGGATGTGGGATTTTGTGCCACACAGAGGTCACTAAAATAACATTTTGCAGTTTCTTTGGTAAATCTTGATCTGAACACAAATTGTGGAAATTACTAGTCTATCGTGTAAATCTTGAGTTGTGCTTCTAATAGTGCTAACCAATAGCTTGCTTTGTTGTAAAATGAGGAAAATGTTATCTGGAAATAACTTTCAGATAACAGGCAGGGTGCCATGGTCCCATTCTCCTATTCCAGCACAGCTGGCCTTTCAGCAGGAGAGCAGTGAAGCTTCTTGTGGCCTGGGGACAAGTGTGCTTGTAGGCAAAGGCTTGTGAGTCTCTGACACGCTTCTCTCTGCTCCCACCCTGTTTGATTCACAGCCTGGGTTGCTCTGTCTGATACACTGCTGGCTGCAGCCTTTGGGGGTGGACTGAGGGAATTACTTATTCCCATCTGGATTGATGTCCAGAAAATTTACTTAGGAATCTGTAGATTACATTCCTCCCTTTTATTCTCCAAGAATGTGTAAGACAAGCTTTATGCTGTCTTTGAGCTTGCTAAAAAGGGAACTGAAATTCATGCCTTTTTCCATCCGTTTATTTTGAGTCATGATTCTTCTGGGAAGGGTGATTTGTTTGTCTTTCCATGACAAATGACAATGGTTTAAGTTGCATCTCTGCCAACCTCTTTCTAAGTGCTTTCAAATAGTTTACTTACAGGGATTATTTCATCTGCCACAGAACATGAGGCAGCTCTGAGGTAGTGTCTAACTTGCACTGAACAAGACCATGGAAAGTTAGCTTAGGGCAGGAAATTTAAGGTTCAGTAGACAGTAGGATCACAAGAGCATGGAGTGATGGTTTGCAAGTGTGTTGCACTTGGAGAAAAAAGAAATTATTTGACATTTCCTCTCCTGATGGCACCAGGAATACCAGGAAAGGCTCGTAACATTGGATGTGCCAACTGCTTAAATTCTGAATGTCCCTCAATGAGTGCTTGTGCTATTTAACCCCTTATAAAGCGGGAACATATACTACCTAAGCATATATGATTTAGTGCTGAAGTCATTGCTGTAAGTTAATACAGGCTTTGTAAATGTCATTGTCAATGTCTTGTGGTTGCCTTGCTGAGCTTCAGAAAGTCTGAAAATTCTATGCAGCAAACTTCTCCAGCTCTCACAGCTTATGGTCACTCGTTATCTACAGCAGGAGGGTCAGACTTCGGAGACTGCAGCTTCTTTCCAGCCTGCAGGTTTCCTCCCCCTTCAAGTCTGTTTTTTACTCTTGCCAGTACCCTGCCTTCTGTTTAAAAGCATTAGTAATACCAAATAAAGCTAAAGACACTTGTTATAACAACTAAGTTGTTTCCTTTTTAATCAGAGCACATGCTTATGCCAGGTTTGGCATGAAGAATCTGTGTAAGTGTTTGGTTCAGGGCACAGTAAGCTGATCATTTGTTAGAAGTAGTGCATTACATATCATTTTGCTTTTAGTGGTACAATTTACTGGGAGGTTGGTACAAGCATTGGTAATATAATTTTTGCTTGGTTGGAGGTGGTTAAAACATAAGGAACGGGAAATAATTCTATTGCCATGTGTGCTGAATTGTGGTTTGGTCGCAGCAGTTGTCTGTAGATAAGTGGCCATCAAAACCTTTCTTGGGGTGGCAATAAATTATAAAAAAAATCTTCTGAAAATATCGGTTTTCAAAGAGTAAAAGATGCAGCAGTTATTGTGACACAGGTTTGCAGTCTGTTTCTGATTATCTTTTTGGCTGGAGAGCTGGGGTTTCTAATTGTAAGGTTAAGGAATCCTTTTTATCTATCTCTTGCCTCCTAATCCTATGCTAGACAGTATTGATTTCTGTGCCTTTTGTCTTCTGGGGAAGGAGACAATCTCTGGCTCATGCGAACATCTTGTTAGAGTCTGCTGAGGATTAGGGGGTGTGACAGTTTTCTTGCTGAGCCTTTTTATTGGGGATTTTTATGCCTGCTTTTCTGGGAGGTCTTTGAAATGTCTTTTATGTAGCAATCATTTCACTCTTTCTTTGTTGTCTCAAATGTTGAGGCTGTATTCTTCTCATCTGTTCCTGTTTATATTCCATACTAGCTGGTCATAACAGTTTAGCTTGAAACTATCATCACACCGTGTGCTTCTGAATCACAGGAGTGTTGCTAACTGCTCTAGGACGACTGCAAATTTGAGCTTTTTTTTTTTTTTTTAGGACATCTGAAGATTTAGCATGGTAGTTTAGTATGAAATACTGATAAAGAGGTTCCAGATGAAAAACAGTCTGGGAGTTGGACTTTTCAAGTATCCTCAGCCAGGTATAGGCACTTCAAAATGCTCCTGCTCTAATGAGAGGGGTCCCCCTTAGGGTGGTGTTCATCGTTCCAGCTCTACCTGATAGGTATGACAGGTGTTCAGTCTGGCCTAAACTCCTACAGAAATCAATGAAAGACAAGCCCAGCCTGCCTGCAAGTCGTCTCACCCCGACTGAGGAGATTAAGCCAGGAAAAAATTGCTTTCTCTAAAGTCTTTTTTTTTCGAAAGTTCAATTGTTTTTTTGTCCCTACTCTCATCCCTTCCCCCTGCAGCTGGCTACAGATAATTATCCAGACCAGAACCAAAACTTCTCTAAAGTCAGATGCTTGACTAATCCTGGCCAAAGAAATGAGAGAAACTTAACTTTTCAATAGGTTCTTCATCTGTGTTTCAGGAAGTAATGGGTTCAGTCAACGTACTTCAATATAGGTAAAGCAGTAGATTTTGTTTCCTAAAATTTTTATTAAATCAATGCTTCTGTATCTTGAGTATCTATCTTAAAACATATGGACTTCTCATATCTTTTTAAGTGAGATGGTATTTCTGACACTACGTAAGTTCAGGTACCAGCTGGGCAGATCCCAGATTTAAGGTTAGGCAAGGAGCCAGAGTTATGTAACCTTGCTGATAATGAAGATATGAGAGACAGGTTTCTGAGACATTCATAAGGGAAAACTGGTTGCATCACCTTCCCCTTGGATAAGATTGAGGTAAAAATTCTGGTATTGTGACTTCATTACCAAAACTGAGGGACTGATGTGCACAAGATGCTGTTTCAAAATATTAATCTAGTTAAACTCTTATTTATTTCACTAAACAGTGTATCATAGCTTTGTGGAGGAAGAAGCTACCTGCATACATGCTTATTTTTTGCTGCAGTAAATACATTCCTGAAAGCTGGCTTCATTTTTTTCTCTCCCTACCCAAAAATTTGCCCCATATAACAGCTCTTCCACCTGCCTTTGCTTACTGCCTCTCCAGCCTAATTTTTAGTGTCAAGAGCCATATTTAATACCGTTCAATTTCACACATAGCCACAAACCCCATTCTTCCAGATATGACCTCAGTTTATTTTATATCACACATATTTTTGTTAAGATATTTTATACATAGCATAATATGCAATGATACGGCACTGATGTTTATCCAAATTGTTTTACACTGTGCTTATTTCTATTCCTGCCTTTTGGATCAAGTACAATACAGCTGCAGATTAATACTACCTTTTAAAATAGGCTTAATGTGTTTATTTTCTTACCACATTCACTTCATCCACTAACTTGTTATATGGATTATATTTAATGGGAATCTTGTGGGACTATCAAAGGGCATTTATTTTCTATTGAAATAACAATTAAGATAACACTCAACTAATATAGTAATCAAATAAACCTGACAAATAACTAAAACTTTTTTAAAGCTGCAGAGGCATGCTAACAAATCTATTTGATCAATATATGGGATGTGAAAAAAGAGGAGACAAGATTGACTGATGAATAAAATGGAACTGACACAAATAGGCTGACAGCCAGTCGCAAGTCTCTTTAGGGCAAATGCAATTAACTTAGAATAATAGACTCAAATTTGATGGTTAGAAATGCATTTTTATTAACAATCACAGCCTGAATCATTATGCACTCTTATGAATAAAATTGTAGTTATGCTGAAAGTCTGTGTATACACGTATGCACGTACGTACAAAAAAGCCTTGTTGAAGGAGAGCTTTATTTTTGTGACAGAATGGTTGTGTGGGATTTAAAATATAAAGCATACGCAAGTATAAATCTAAATATTCAAACCAGTGATATAAAAATCACATATGTAGCGTGCTAGTACTAATGATAAAGGCAGTAAGCATCGGTCCCAGGACTGCTTGTTCTTTTGGGATGTGAAATTGCAATCAGGGATTTACAGATTTCATTCTGAGGCAGAGAAGTCATTACTAGAAACATAAGCTCATTCTCTTTACTTTTAATAGCTATTTTAAATCACTCATTTAGAAAATACATTAACTATTTATTGTATAGGCAGTACATTTCTATTGGCATTTCATTTTCATGCTTTTTTATAATCCTTTTTAGCAAATTATTTTATTAAAAGAAGATTAGAATTAGCAAAAGGATCCTACCAATTTTTGAAAATGCTACTCTTGAAGAAGGATATTTCCCATTATTAACAGGTATGTAGTATTAAAACTTTAAAGGAAGGGAAGAGATTCAATTGCTAATGTGTCCTTTTTCTTTTGACCTTCATTGCAGTGGCTGATTGCTATTTGTAAATTGCTTTCAAAATTATTAATCTCATTTAGTTTCTGAATAAATACATAATCTTCCTTTTTTTTTTTTCCCTCCCAAAAATCCTCAGGCTTTATATATGAATAGAGATGCACAAAGGTTATGCTATGGTGCAGACATCTCTTATTTGTGAGAAAAGAGAAAAAACACCACTTAATGCAGACAAACACTACATGGTATTAGCAAAATATGACATGAGTATGAATCCATGATACTTGCAATGCTTTGTGCTTAAATATCTTGAGAAAAAGGTGGAATGGTAGGAAGTAAAACTGCACTGGGAATTATTTAAATCCAGTGTTCTCCAGGTTCATGGTGGACCTCTGGCTGGGCAGGGACAGGAGAGCAGCGAGACATGATGCTCTGGTTGCCCACAGCATGAAAAACCTCATTCTGGTTCTCAGACAGTTCCTGGGGTTGCTGAGATGGATCCAAGCAACATCGACGCTTGGTTTTCTCCACCTTGAAGGTGATTTTAAGCCTTCCCAATTCTCCAAAGTGAGAAGTGCACATACGTACTGGGGAGGCAGAACACCTCCTGCCTGGTAGGGGAGAGGCTCACGGAAACCATTGAGAACAGGGACGGTGTCTGGCAGGGGAAGAGATTTTTCCGGTAAACACCTGGTGTCTGAGGAATTTGCCATTTTGGTTTTCTGCCTCTAATTAACCTTAAAGTCATTGCCATGAGGAAAAAACTTCTTTGGAGCTCCAACAGTTACTGGAGATGTTCCAGCCATTTCTTTCTCTCATAATCTATTCTAGATAGTCACAGCAGCCCACCACAACACTTTGTGAGCTGGCTTCTTGAATAGCTGGCATTGCTTGTTCTTAGAGATGAGATGGATGGATCACATGTTGTTCTAGCACCACCAAACCTGGCGTGAGCCTAAAATGGCAATAATCCTGTTGGTTCTGGCATAGTTGTTTTACTTTGACCCAGAAATCATTGCAAAATACTCCAAGACTTGGGTTGCTGAAGATGTCTCACAGATCTGCATTTAGTGTGAAAGGGAGTCTGAGCAGTCCAACTTGTGTTATCTATTTAATGTCTCCTTCTTTGTAGACACGTTGCTGAAGACTTATGGAAGATAAGCTACTCTTTTGAATGTGTTGCTAGAAAAAGAATGTTCTTTGACCACAGACACTTCATATTTTAGATGAGAAACAGGTCTTACTAAACTTTGATAAGTTCCTTTATGTAAACAGACTAATGAGGAAAGACCAGATGATCTCCTGATTTAGATGGGGCAGCTTCTTTAGAGTCTGTGCACAACTACTATGTGCAACTGGGGCTGTGGGCTCAGTTCTACCAACTTGCTAGTTTCAGGCTACTGAAATATTGATTAACTTCACACGGTGTTTCCTGATCTACGGTGATGTAAGAGAAAGGAGGCTCAGGCCCTGCATGATGAGAGACTAATTCTCCACTGATGCAATCATCCAACCAGAACAGGAGTGACTCATTCTATCCATAAATATCTCGAGGCCTTTGTGTGATCATTTAAACTCGTTCACACCAACCTCATCTCATTTTCTTGAATGGCCTTTCTCCCGAGTTAGAATGATACATGTAAGAGAAAATCCAGGCCCTTAAAAATAAAATCATAATTAGTTTCTCTTAATAGCTGCTCTATTAAAAAAAGTCAGATCTTCTAAAAATATATTAGCATAAGACAATGCATTTAAGTACATTGGGTTTTTTTTTCCTAACTCAGCAGCCATAGGCTTGTTGCTGATGTTTCATACTTGCGGTAGGTTTCTATTGGCATTTGTGTTCCATATATTTATATTGCCTTCTCAGAAATTATTTTGTTGAAAGAAGATTAGAGCTACCAAAATGTAACTACCAGGTCTTGAAAACACTTATCCTGAAAAAGATATTTCTCCCCAGCAGCTGCCACTTTTGTTCCACTCCATCTTAAACCTGCTCTAGTTCTGAACTCTGATTTCACCATTTCATGCTCCTAAAATATTAAAAGATTACATTCCCCATCGGTTTACACTTTCCTCAGTTTTTATCTTCTACAAATATGGCTTGGCCAAAACGTTCTTGATGAAATAAAAATACTTTTGCTTTGCTTTCTGTTCACCTCATCCTCGAGCAGGTGCCAGGCAATCTGCGGCAGCTCTTCTGCTACCTGAGAAATGTTCAGATATAGAAACACCAGGCCAGCCTCTGTTGTCACAGCACGGAAAACCAAAAATAGATGACATGAGAACATACTTCTTCCAATGAAAATTTTTGCAGCTACGTGAAGTCTTCAGATAAGCAGGTTTTAGTGTTGGAAGAGAGTAGTGTTGGAATGAAGAACCTAGACTGTACATTTATAATATAAAAATAGTCTGTATAATACAGGCTTAATTAGACAGGGATAGGAATATTTGAATATTCCTCCTTCCAGTGGTGAAGAATTGTGGCAACAGCTGGTCTTCCATGTCAGGTGTGTATTTCCTCCTATTAGTATGGTTGGAAAGCCACAAAATAAGTAAATTTCTTCCAAAAGCCATATTTGTAACATATTTAGTTTGCCCTTCCCTAGTTTGCTGTGTGATTCAGGACTATCCTGAAGGCTGGGTTGCACCAGATATCATCTTGTGTTAATGCCACTGGCATGGGGGAAGGTGGAATATTTCAAAGCTGAGGAATGGTGCCAAAAAGAGTTACAGGTCATGCAGCTGCAAAGGACCTCTTAGTTCAGCTAGACCCAGAGTTCATGACATGAAAATCTCTGTGGGCTAAAACCTTAGATGTTTTCCCTCTCATTTCTCCTTGAACATCGTGAAGTGACGGTGCCTGAAACACTTCCTAGGGCAGAGCATTCCCTAATCGTCCTTGCTTGGAAAATATTTCCCTAACATTCAAGGTATGTTTCATTCTTTTCCCCAAATCATCATAAGGGCAGGTGTCCCACCGTGAAAATGGAAAGTTATATAATGGATAAGTAATTCCAAGTGAAGTAAAGAAGTCAGCACTGCAGATTCTTCAAAACTTGGTATTTCTGGAACAATCTGTTTCCTCCTGGTCTTAGGGGTGCTGCTTATGATTTTTTTCACAGTAAAGGGTCACATTTTGTTCTCTCATGTGGTTTTCTTCTAAATCAAATTACGCTTAAAGACACCCAAGGCAATTGCCATTTCAGTTAGGATCTAAGTATGCTTGATGTGTATGTTATTTATAATGGACAGTGTCAGCGGTGCTAGGACAAGGGGTTAATTCTTCTTTAGCTTTTATGACAGTGCTAATAAAGTTCTCTGGTTCCCAGATAACACGGAACAGCCCCATTACTGCAGTGCAAAATTATGGTTAAGACTCAGCTGGTGGTTATTGTCCTGTAAATGTTCAGCATATTTCAGTGGTGCATTAGCACAAAGTTGCTGGAGTGGCTGGTGATTTCTGCCATGGCCAGAAATCTGTCACGCTAAATGCACAGTGCAGATCCAGGTGAAACATTTCTGTCCCTGGAAACTTGAGATTAACATAGACAGCTGAATTATGGTGGTTCTACAGATGATGAGCTGCAATGTGGACACAGATTTATTTTTTCTGAAGAACATAAATGCAGCTCAGGTAAAGTCAGGTACAAAACTGTGTTCATTTGAGTGCTAAATGGATAATGAAAAGTCTATTTTTTCTCCAGTTCTAAATAGCGCCAGCTATAGCCTTTATCCTCTATATTTCTTAAAAATCCTTGCTTCATTTTTTGCTGTCATCAGGGAAAGGACTACGTTGATTCACCATCTAGGTGGCTTTCCAGCTGTGTATGGTGTATATTTTTAATTCCTTTAGGTTCATTTTGAATTGTTCATAGAACACTTACGTAATTTCAGTGAAAGTTCTAATGTTCTCCCAAGAGAAGGTGAATTTGTGAGGGTTGTCATTATGCTTCTTTTCAAACAATCTCTCCCAAAATTTTAAGGAAGGAAAACCACAAAATTGCACTAAAACGGCAAAAAACACCTATATAAAATGTTGTTTTCTTGTGAAAATAAGCAAAAGAACTGTAACTACCTCGGAATTCAGAGCAGTCTATGAAGCTCTGTGATTTCTGGGAACAGGCTAGCCCAGTACAATTATCCTCTCTGTCTGGAGCTCACAGAACCCTCGTCAGTAATTTTTCCCTCAGAGGGATTTATTCTTTGCTGCACTAGGGAACGCAGTCAAACCCCAACACATCAGCAGAGAGCCCTGTCTCTAAATCTAGGTGCTGCTCCCTGAAAGCCAAAGGGAGTTTTGCCATCGACTTTGATGAAAGTAGGAACAAGCCCTTTATTTGCAACTTAAAGCAAGTAGGTTAGAATTATGAAGAATGATTATTTAAAATAGCAATGATGTAATATCAGTGTCAATTCCATTATTTTAACAGATGTAAATTTGCTCTGCTCTTGAACTCTGGTGAATTTTAATGGCAATATTAAAGAGATACTATTAAGACTACTTAAAAGAACTATTTGTAAAAAGTGTCTCCAGTTAGGGGGGGAAAAAGTTTAAATTGCTTTTTTATTCAGTCTGCACAATTATTTATTGAAGGGTTTTGTATATTTCAAATTAATATGCATTAGAAGCTGAAAAGATCACACAATAATTCCAGTAGTCATTGAATATGGGAGAGCTTGCACTGTTTAGACAAAGCAAATAGAGTCTTTATCCAGCTGGAGTTTAGGCAGTCTTCACCATAGTGAAAATAAGGATTTTATAATGTACATTATGGGCAATGGAGATGAAGAAAGCAGCTGAAAATCAGCTGCTTAAATAACTGTAGTGTAAATTTACATACATTCCAAGGCAAGAGCCATGCCAACAACTCCGGTGTTGTACCTGACTAGTGGTGACTGCTGTCTCTTACCTGGCAGCACAAGGGAATCCAGGATTTGGAGGGACTTAGAGGATTCAGATCTAATTTTTCACAAAACCTGGATTCCAGTGGGGACACTGATGGGAGAAGGAGGTCACAGTGACCAGCCCTGGAGAGAGACCTCTTAAAATTTCTGTACAAAGCTCTGAGCATCTGCCTCAAAAATGTTTATTTTCTAGAGGGAAAGTTTAATTTTAAAACAAATTTTAGGGCTTCAGTTCAGAGCTTATAAAATTAAATATAAGATTTTGAACAGGCTGGTATTGCACAAACAAGGTTATCACAGGCCAGAAAAGTAGGTGTTGCCACTTTTTTTCTTTTTGTTTTTTTGAAGACTGATACAGCAAATAACAGAAAATGAGACTGAGAATCAGGGAAAGCCAGATTCTAACAATTCAGTACTGGCATTTTTATTAATGGCTCATTTCTCTCATTAAAAGCAATGTCAGTTCTTTCTGATTTTCACCTCATCTACTGCTGTTAATTTTGGGTGCTAAAATTATTTGTGTTTATTTCTTGGCTATATGCAGAGTTCATCTTCAGAGTCCATCTTCATTAAGAAGTGCTGGGCACTGGAAACTGCAGTTAAGGGTCTCAGCTACCCATAAAGCTGGATATTTAGGATATCTAAGTATTACATATACCTAAAGCAATCACACTTCTAAGTAATTGCTTCACCTCCACTCCTATTAATCACCTTCATGGAGCAAATAGGCTGCTTTAGTGGTTAATGGCTGAAAAGGATTTGAGACCCTCAAATGAAAAGTAAAAATTTGTCAGTTTTTTTACCTCATACGGGAAAATGAGGTGCCTGAGCAGAGCTGGACTTTGTGAATCATTTGACCTCACAACTGTTTCTTCTGAGTAAAGTCTGGGAATGCATTCTTGGAAGAATTCAGCTTTGATCTAGAGGAAATGTCTCTTTCCATTAGTTTTTATTTCCTCCTCTTGCTGCACACAAACTTGAATATTACGGAGGGCAAATCCATGAAACTTTCTCCAGTTTTCCCTTGGGAGGTGAATCAGGCTTCATCTTCAAGTGGCAGTCTTTCAGTTGCGCAAAAAGTGTCTTTAATTCTGTAAAAGCCACAAAACTGAGAGCTCTGTGCTGACCTACTGAGGCAAGAGAGAAGGTGGAGGGCGTATTTGAGTGCAGCATCTGGTGTAAACTCACATACAGATAGATTTAGACATCACTGCATATAAATACAGTCTCCAAGGGTGGAAAGAGCTTTTTTCTGTCAATGGAAACACACCACGACTAACATTTTTTTTTTTCTGTTTTCTCTGCGTATAACAAGGTTTTCTATGTTATGCAACAAACCATAATGACCAGCTGCTCAAAGTGCATCTCCTTGGCCACCAGGTCACCCTGGCTGTGGCACGACTGACCCAGAGCAGAGGGCTCAGTGCAGCCTGTTTGCAGCACAGTTGACCCAAGCAGCTCTAGCTCAGCATAAAGTTTTAAAGGAGAGCCAAATGCAGCCTAACAGGCAAGGCTTGGAAGAGATCCTCTGCCAGAACTCAGACCCTATGCTGCCAGTTTGCTTGTAACTTATTGGTATGGTCTACACAGTGCTCTTGAGATTAATAAATTTATAATCCCATATCCCGTTACCACACAGTGTTTGAAACATTTCCCATTAGCAAAATACAGTACAAGCAGGTAAAAATATCAATGCATCTCATTAGTGGGGGAAAAAATGGAAAATATGTATTATATTAAAGCCAAGTTTTGGGCTCTTGGGGGACGTTCAGGGGGTGGGGTGGAGAATGTATTTGTCCAGGTGGTCTCAAGTGGAAGGATAGAGTTTCTTGACTACACCAGCAATTAGAAACAGGGCAACACTATAGCCCAGATGTGGCCTCTAATCAAACCCAAGGCATTCTTCATCTTCTATCAGAAGCAGATTCAGCAACAGGCCTCAGCACAAACCTAACTTCAGGCATATGAATAATTCTGGTGACTTTGCACTTGAAATCTTGGCCTAAAGAATCGTATCTGATGTTTTCATTTTGTCAGCATGTGCATAGGTTGTTTTGTGTTGCACAGCAACCCGCAGTGTCCTGTGCTCTGATTTTCTTCAGCAGTAATAGAGAACTTGAGTGTGACAGAAGTTAAGGTGGGGCTAAAGTATGGGGGGATTGAAGCCTTGGGAAAAATAATACAGGAAAACTGTGCGTGATGAATATATGCATTGCAGACCCATGGCCTGAAAATCAAGCAAACCAAACTACTCAAATCTTTGAGTGGCAAAATCTTTGTCTCCCATTTTATAGGGATGCTGGAGACTGAAATCAGCACTGCAAAATACTGTTGGTGGGAATGGGAGGGGAACACTGACATTATTAATTTCAGTGAGCAGCTTCTGTTCTCTAGGTCTTCATGGCTGACTCTCTGTTAAACCACCTAAGCCTGGGCATAAGAAAGCAAATGTTTAATTTGTGTTTTGGGTCTGGGAGGGCCCTTGGTATTTGCTGGACTCTGCCTGAAAGAGGAGGTTCAAATGGACCAAAGTCCTTTTATCCTTGTAGGGTTGTGCCCATGGCAGGGGGATGGGAACAAGATGGTCTTTTTAAGGTTCCTTCCATCCCCAAATATTCTGTGATTCTAAGTGGATAAGCAGCTCTTACCTGCCTTTTTTTTTCTTTTTGGGTTGCAATAATCAAACCCATAATGCAATGGGTGGGTTTTTTAGGGAAGCAGCTCTACTTGGTGTAGATTTAAAGGATATAGCACACCACTTCTTGGATAAACACAAGCAGGCAGTAAATCCTAACAGGTTTCCTACCATGGTTTAGGATACCTTAGGCAAAACCCAGAGTACCAGTTTTTACCTGGGCTGTTTCTAACTCACTGTTAATGTAGTGTTTCTGGAAAGTTCTTCATGGGGAAGAAAAAAAAAACAGCCAAAGAAATTAGAATCTTGGAATGGGAGGTCTGTTGGTTTTCTGCTTCCATAAATTGTCTGCAAAACACACGTGGCTGTTCAAGGGCCATGCTGGGGGGATAATTCCCCTGGCAGAGCAGCACCACATGTTCCTGCTTGTCCATGTGCTCCGTGCAGCTGGACAGTGGATCACATAACGCTGTCAGCGCCAGCTGGCCGTCCCTGGGGGCCCCCAAAACTGTAAATAGAGTGGGCAAAGAAACCTCCCGGAGGCACAGCACTACCTGTGGGAGCAGGAATGCTTGAGCCAGCTGCCCAAGCCTTGTAGTCAAGGCCACTTGACAGGTGGCCATGCCTTGGCTGTGGTCTCATGCCCAGAGCCTGGATGTCTGCCAGAGTGGCTAAGAGGTCACTGGAGGTGGCTTGAGGACTGAGGGGAGGCTGAGGAAGTGCTGTGCCCTGCAGACCTAAGGGCAGGCTCCTCGTGAGGTGCTCAGAGTAACTGTGGCTCCCAAATGCTCTTCCTGACACTGCACTGAAAATTTATTCTGTGAGCAGAAGGGGCACGTGGCGTGTGTGCAGCTAAGATTTTGCTATTACTTTAGTCTATGTATGAACAGTTTTTCTTTAATTGAGAGAAGTCTGGACTATACAGTTAAACTCTTGTACAATCTATGCCCAGCTTTTCCAATACCTATGCTCTTACGTGGTGTTGTGCTCACCCTTCCCACGTGTGATGTCCCATCCCACGCGGTGTCCTGAAGCTCCTGCTGTGTTCCCACCTTGTCCATCTTCCTCCCTGTCTCCAGGCAGCCCAGGTTATACCTACCCAAGGGGATCCAATAGGAAATGAGGGCACTACAGAGCCAGCCAGCAGGGATATCCAGCCATGGGAGGCGTGACCTTGAGTTACCACCCCGTAAGGTTCATCAGCAGGGGAACGTGGAGAAGAAATTTTTGGCAGGCAGGATGAGAGTCAAGGGAAGATTAGTTTAGATGTGGCCCAAAAGACACTACCTAGACACGTGCACCATTTGTTTTCCCAGAGCTGATGAGGATGCATCATTATAGTCCAATCATTCATTGCTCAGTGTTCTGACAAGTTCTTGTTTTACGAAAATGTACAGAGATTAAAAAAAAAAACAACTTGGGAAAACTACGGCATTTTACATATAAATCTGTTTTATTTTCTGTGAAATTTAACTGAAATGATCTTAACGATTTATGTAAAGTGAAATATTGGGTTTTCCTTTTTCTTTCTCTTTTAGCCTTGGTCTCACACAGGCATATTAATGATTATTTGTCAAAGTCACACTGTTTGCTTACAAGGTACGAAGGCTTTTTAGACACTATAATGACAGCTTTTGATTCACTTGATAATATTTAGAATAAGCCATAAAAGCCAATCTCTGAACGAACAGACCGCTTTTATTGGCTTTTAGTGCTATTACTGCTATCATAAGTGGTAAATTGGCCTAATGCAAGTAATACTGCTGTGTCATACTGTAAAAACCACTGCTTAGTTTTTATATTTTATTTATTTTTCATGAAAAAATTTCAAGGCATGGGGACTGTACTATCCTTCTACAAGTATTGGTGATTCCCTGCAAGTCAGAGCTGGGGAAGCTTCCACTGCTGTTTGGAATTTCCTTCTTTTGGAATTTCTTTCTTTTGGAATTTTCTTTCTTTCTCAGTGTTTGCCATTTCTGATGGAACAGGGCTGATCATAAAGTTGGGGATCAGGAGTGTGAGTGAAGTGAATATCTTGCTTAAGCTCATGGGCTACTTATTTATTTAAATCATAAATAAACTAGGAAAGGGAAGAAAGGTTGCTTAGATGGAAGCTGAATTGGATATATTTCAAATACTTTATGCTTGATTTTATATGCCTTGTTTTATAATAGCAATAGTATTTTTTTAAATAGTAAGCACTTAAAATACCTGCTGACAATAAATTTGGTCACCGTGTCATCTAGCCAGAACGACTACCAGGTGCCATAATTGCTTTTTGCTATGATTCTCTTGGCTTTCTTCCCCTAATCTCATCAGCTCTTCTATTGTTTTGCCCACTCCTGGAATATAAGCATGGATTTCAGAGCTTTAAAATTAACCTACAACTTCCTTTTCTTTTAATAAGGAAATTTGGTTTTTTAGTATTTATAGATGAGGGAAAGTGAAACCGAAGAGACTTGAATTGACTTTTGAGTTTCCATTCTTTTACCTTCCCTCTTCTTCCCCTTTGCCGGTGAACTTTCATAGTGGATACTTTTCAGTGGTTCTTGTTTGAGGGGGAAAAGCATAGTGTGCTTTAGTTAAAACTTGAATGTTCTGAAGGCAAATAAAACTTCATCATGGTATATTGTGTGGTTGTTAAAAAACTAGTCTAGGGACAGAGAAGTCAATCTGAGTAATAATTGCCAACTTAACTTGGATGCATGCTTGAAATAATTATTCATATTCAATATGCTGTAGGAACAGGAAGAATCATATTCCAATTTAAATTTTGGCATCCAAGCATTTGTGGATACATGAAAGCATTTTGGCACAAGTTTTAGTTGCCATGGGCGTGTAACTAAACACAATTTTTGGTGCTAAAAGGGTTTAACTTCTATTTAAGACAACTATCTTTACAAAGATCACAAAGCAGAAAGTTCTCTAAATCTGATATCTGAGTTTTCTTCAGTTTTAAGGCACTGATTTGACCTGTATCTTACTGTGAAGAACTCAAGTGGTCTTACTCACTCAAAATCTACACTTCCTTTACATTGCAGGTGCAGTGGTATAAGCAATGAGTGTTCCTAGTTGCATCTCTGCTGCAGTAGCATCTTCTTGCTTTTGAAGCTGTTTGTAGCCATATTTCAGCAGGAAGAACATAATGTGTCAGTAATCAGTTCTCTCATGTCTCAACAATATCATGGCAATGTTTGTTTTTCTGTAGAGCACAGCAGCGAGTGGTGTATCTACTTCTCTCTATCCGGAGCCCTGTGATGTATTCAGGCAGAAGTTTTTCTTCCTGGGCATATTTCCGTGCTGTGTGTATTCATTTATATGTGAGAGAAGACAACATTATCATGTTTAACTGCTGCAATCATAAGCACATTAAGTAGACAGATAATAAACAATCCATCTGAATTTATGATTAAGTTAATTGTGTCTGTGTTTTTCTAATGTGTTTATTCAGATTAAAGACTGAAATTAGAATGAGGCTATATAATCAAGAGACCCTAAGAGACTGTTTGACTCCTATAAAATAAAAATTAATTTAGTTTAGGGGGATAACAAAGATCTCTGCAACACTGAAATATCACTTAGGCGGTAAAGAGGCCTTGTGCAATTCTCTTCAAAGAGATGAATCTCAGGAGTAGTAAGTTATTAAGGAATTCAGCCGACACTGAGGGCTGCAGCACCTCATTTTTGCATGTACCCTTCTGTCCAGCAGGCAGCAGACTCCCAGGTTCAACCTTCTATACAGTGCATGCAGAGGGTCAGGCAGCTGGGACCAATAAACGGAGGGGAGAGGTGAGGAAACAAGGGATTAAAGTTGGATGGGGTGATGAATCTCAGAGATTTTGCACTTTTTACTGATATCTGACTACTCCCCCTGACAGGAGTTGGAGCCCATTTCCTGCCCTTCACTCAGGTGTCCTTCCCTCTATCTCTCTGGAGCAATGAGCTTTAAATGGTCAGTCCAGACAGAGCCACTTGGGAATCCCCAAGCCATGGTATTACACAGAGTGTCTGATAGCTGAGGATGAGAATTTTCTTCTGGAAGGAGTGAATTTGAGTACTCTCATATTTTCATTTGCTCTGAGCCCTGATCTGAAGTCACAGATCTAATCACCCAGCTGTTCTGAGAAGGGGTTTGTGTCCAGGATTTATTACTGGCCATTTAGAGTAGTCACTCCTAATGTCTCTTTCCATTTGGACTTATTTCTAAATACTTATTTAAAAAATAGATGGAAGATAATTCTGTTGAATCTCAGCTAACAAGAAACGTTTAAACTGATTTCACTTCTGGTCTTTTTTCCTGTGATATCTTTCAGAAGCAATAGACCTCCGCCTGCCCAGTGTTTAGCCCATCCCCACAGCACTTTGTCTTGAGTACTTGGAGGCAGTTGTATTTTAGAGAATGATTGCAAATCTTCAGTCAGATGAAGGGAGGTCTATTTATTTTCATAACCTAATTGTATTTAATCTAAATATTTCATCGATCCTCTCCAATAATAAGGATTTTGCTGCACCTCTGTACGACTGCGACTGTCAGTTTGGCTCTACACACCAGTGTGTAATCTCCCAGGCCTATAAAACACCTTCTGAAAACTGGCTCTGAATAATCCACGATTATTCTGCCTTCTAACTCAATCAGGCCTGCATAGTTTTTGTTGTGGGCTAGCACCGCCTCAGATCTAGCAGACCACTTTGGCATTTGACCCTTCCCTCTGCGAGGTGGTAAAATGAACCACAGCTTTGTTCCTCCTGCTGCAGTGATGCCCTGAGATGATTAGTGGTATCTATTCTTAAACATACTGGGACAAATCAGATTTTTTGCAAGCCAGTGCAGCTCTGTTGCTTTAATGGAATTATTCATGGCTTTGACACTGACCCTTAGGCTAAGATTTTCCATGCACCAGTTTGCCATCTTAAGTAGGAAGTGCTGTGGAGGCCTTTGGACATGTGGGTTCTGCTTTATGTTGCTGAGATACTCAACAACTAAAGAACATCTGTAGTGTTATTTCATGTTTTGTTCTACTGACACAACTATGGGCAAAATTCTGAATATTTTGCCCAAGTACAGCAAAGAATAGAATTGGTCTGGAAAACTTCCAGTAGCGAATGAAACAATATATTCAAGGCTTCCCCAGTACTGGCAGTTGAATGAAATAACCTTTTCCTTTGTAGAACAAATTTACTTGAGGCAATCAAACCTAAATAAACATTCACGCATATTTTTTATAATAAATATCCAGGATATCCACACATAGGAGTGTGACTTTAGACCTTTAAAACTTTAACACTATCACCCAGAGAAGTACCCCTGTCTTTACTGTACATCCAAAGTCTTACATCTTCAGGGATCTTCCAGCTCAAAGGTCAAGGACCCCTCAGTTTATAATATTGTAATTAGGAGTGGTGAGCTGGGACCATTGCAGATTTCATATACTCCCTCTCCGTTGGAACAGTCTTTAAATCTGCTGGTTTACAACTTAAAGGAAGGGTTGTCTTCATTAATTCATTTGGTCATAGTCCTGAAGCTGACAAGGCATCTTCCAGGAATTTGAGCCTCCTGGGATCCTTGTCATCAGTTTTTAAATGCGCTCTTTTTTTGTGTGTGTGTGTGTGGTGTTCTTATCTGGAAACAGTCTGCTTGGATTAGAACATTCATCTGAGAAGCATTTGGCATTTTCTGTTACAAGAAACTGAGAAGTCTTTCTTTGCTATCAGTCTTCTATAAAGCTTTTCAATGCAATGACTTAATTCAGGCTGAAAGAAGAGAGTGAAAAAAGCTTCTGGACCCAAGTCAGCAAAATTCAGGAAACAAGTGTCCAAGCTTGTACGTAAAATTGCATTCACTGACTTGTGAAATTTTAGGAAGAAATTCTAAAAATGTCATTTAACTCCCTAGATGAAGGGATGCAAGTCAGATCAAAACATTCTGCTGAGAATAGTCTCAGCAAAAGTAAAAGCCTTGTACTTTTACTCCAGTCCTCCCAAGCCAGGGATAAAACTGGAAGGTTGTAAAAACTGGGAAATTCCCTGAGTGCCTCCAGGACAACTCTCCTTTTGCAATACCAGTCTCGTGGCATTATGTCCTTCCCACTTTCTTAATGCGTGTAGAAGTCTCTTGAAGCCCCTAGGTAAATGAGAGAGGAGTGTTCCGGGAAAAAGGCGTTTTTGGGTGCTGCTGTATAGAAAGGTTTTCCTCTTATCCCAGGACCAGGCTGTGGGAAGTTTTGGTGAAGTCAGGAATAGTCTGCTCCTGTGTTGGATTTCTGGGATGTACCACAAAGAAATGTGGCCCAGTCTCACCCAATGGGATTAATACTGGAATAAGTTATTATTTGAATAATGTCACTACAGCCAGGTCTATGATATAAGTAAATCTCTCTTTTCATATGAAATGTAGTCCTTTTAAGGGGTGAAATATAATCCTGAACAGAGGCTCTATTTACCACTTAAGCCCTATTTTATGGTTTAAGTGCTGACCTTGCACTGACCCTCAGTACAGGGCTGAATTTCACCCTACAGCGAAAATCTGCTGGCTGGAGCAGTGGATTAAAGAAATTGGGGCTAGACTTTTTACTATTTGCAGGACAATGAAAACAGGCTTATTTTAGACAAAAATGTTTCTGATTTATGAGAATTTTAGTGCAAAAAGGGGCTATTTTGGAGAAAGTCTTGAGATTAGACTTTCAGTTATATTTTTGGCAGGAGAGCAAGGAAGCCATTTCATTAACTTTTCACTGGAAGTTATATATGGAGGGCATTTGTGTACACAGCTGGGCAGCATAAAACAGGAGGGCTTTGTGTGAAAATATCCTGAAATGAAATTTCATTTCTGTGTGACTTGGATCTGCGTTCCTGGGCTGCCGTGGCCAGTTTGGGATGAAACCATGGGAGGGCAGTGTGAGGCCCTCAGACATTTTTTTCCCCCTTGCGTTTGCAATGGATGCAGAAACAGTGAACAGACCACCGTGGTCCCTGTGCAAAATCAGTGTCACCTTTTATAGCTTTATGTCCGTCAGATAAGCTCCCGCCTGCTCCCACGTATCCATATGGCTGTAATCATCGAGTGATACCGAGAGATTTGTTTGTAAGGAACTCCAAAAGCCACATGCTGAGGCTGGTGTGAATTTAGCTCTGCTTTGACCTCCCTCCTTTCCCACCAGATGGCTGCTAATCTGGCACTAAATCACTGCCACGGTGGAAGGAGGCCCTGGCCCATGTGGAAGAGGCAGCTCCGTGGCCGTGGATGTGCTGGGCAAGGTGGGACCATCCCAGGGTCAGGTCGTGGGAGTGCTGCTCATCCTTGAGTACTGCCTTTCTAAAGGCATGTCTTGTGCAGCTTCCAGATTTTACAGGACCCTCCAATGGCCATGCTGGGTTAGGGGCCCAGAGATGCTTCTTGTTTGGGGTGTGATGATGTGCTTGTTGCTCATCAAATCACAGAATCATAGAGTGGTTTGGGTTGGATGAGACCTCTAAGGTCATCCAAATCCAACAGCTGCCATGGACAGGGACACCTTCCACTATCCCAGGTTGCTCCAAGCCCCATCCAACCTGGCCTTGGACACTTCCAGGGATGGGGCAGCCACAGCTTCTCTGGGCAGCGTGTGCCAGGGCCTCACCACCCTCACATTGAAGAATTTCTTCCTAACTTCTAATCTAAATATCTCCTTCTTTTTTTTGAATTTATTTTAAAACACTTCCCACTTTTCCTGTCACTCTCTCTCCATGGAATCTTGTGAGTGCATGAAGCAGGTGGGGACACAAGGCCTTGCAGAGGACATTTTTCTAATATTAACTTCAAGTTATATTGGCTGTTCTTTATTTATACATGTACACTCATGTTCTAGGCACTGTCATTAATGTTATTTTGTGCATGTCAGGGCAAAACGTGCATAAGTGGGGATAACACATACACTGAGGATTCGTGCTCTAGTTTTGCATGGCAGACAACTTTTGAAGTGCTTCTTTGCTAATGAACCCATGTTTCACTCTGCCCTGATGTTTCGTAAGCACTGACATGGGGATCTCTGTATCATCACCCAAAACTGACTCCCATCTCCAGCAACGAGCTCTTCCCCATGGGAGGAAGAAAGGACTAATAACTGTCTGCACTCCTACACAAAACAGGAGTCATTGTCTGGTTTTGCTGCCATATCCCAGGCTTTCCTTGCGTTGGTTCACGTCAGTGTTAAGGTCAGACAAGCAGAACTGCCTTTTCTCCGTGCTCACTCATATTGATTCTGGTTGATTTGCATGTGATGGTCTGATGCATCCCCTCCAGATGCAGGGTTTCTCATCTGCTGTGTGACCTATAAAAATAATAGTCCTGAAGAATATTCCATATTAGCAGAAAATGTTGCTGGTGTATACATTCTTTACCCTGAGACATCTTGGAACAGAACTGTAAACGTTTCACCATCCTTGTTCTCGCTTTCAGCCCTGGGAGACTTTCATGTTATCCACTTCTAGACTTTGGTGCTAAATGCCTCAAGAGATAGAGATGTTTTGGGGCTTTTTTAAAGTCTAAGCAAACCAAGAAAACACATTTAACACTCTTCTCCGCTGTTTACCATTTGGTTATTATTTCATTATGGTTCTACAATCTGCAGGTGCTGTAGAGAACCCTTCACCAGAAAAAGGCTTGTAGTACAACCAAGAAAGAAAAGGAAAGGATAAAAGTGTCATTGTCCTTTTCAAAAAAATACAGACCAAGGCCACGATTATGTACGTTTCTGTCCCAGACTGTGCTGACTTGTGCAACATTTTTTTCCCTGTGTTGTCTTTAACTCCCATCAGTTTCCTGGTGCATTCATAGCAGGGGTGCAAGGGCACATCAGTGGGTAAAAATGACTTATTGAGAGGCAGAGGCATGAGCTGAACTGTTTATACCCTTCCTGCTGATTAGATACAACCCTAGATGCCCAGACTACTGTTTTTCTGTAGTACTTTTCACAAGGCTGGTTTGGTTTCTGTTTTGCTTTGGAGAAGTTTTCCCTAAGAATGAGGCTTTGATTTCTGCTTAGAGGGTTTGAGACAGAAATAAATAATCTCCTTCCAAGAAAAAGTACAAGATAAATAACTGGCAGCCAGATCAAAATCTCCCCTGTCCTGATTAAACAGTTTCTAATGCTGAAAGACAACAAAAACTTATAAATACCTTATTTTGCTGTTGACCCACTGTACTACCATTCCATGAGCTTTTACTTTGCAAAGCATTAGGAAAAAATGAAGTCTAGGAAAGACAATAAAACCACAGCCTAGTTGTTTATTTCTGATACTATGTGGTTCGTGATTGTTTCTTTTAGAAGGAACAAATAATCAATACAAAACCATGAATAAAAATAACTTTTCTTTAACACTGGATGCTAAAAGAACATATAGTCTTCTAACTGTGCCTGATGGAAACAGTACAAGTCTGTTCTCCACAATTCTTTGTTTATTGGAATGCCTGAAATCTATACATGAGGTATTTTTAAAACATTTAAACATAGAAGTTGAGCTTCTGCTCCAGACAATTTGTTTCACCATATTCTAAAATCCCAGTGTGTACCACAGAAGTGCTTAAAGCAAAGAAACAACAACAATTTTTTTAAAAACAAACTCCAATTTAAGATAAAATAATTTCCATATTCTTGTTTCAAGGAAAATTTGCTTTCCTCATGAGACACATTCAGTTATTGACTCAGCTGCTGTAGAAGACCTTCAAGGCCCAATTCTGCTCGGTGGCACTTTGGAAAGGAGAAGTGCCAATAGGCAACACTTGGCAATTTCTGAGAGACTGAAGCTGCTCCAAGTACAGAATAATCAAAACCTTGCTAATGATCCTGAAACTCTGCATGAGGTCTCTCCTTAGGAACTGGAGAAATAAAACCTTGTGAAGTAGCATCGCTAAGTGAAATGAGCTCAGGTGATGCACAGCTGTGAGAGATGTACCTGGCTCCTGGAGGAGGAGGATAAATAATAATATGGGATTCCGAGGGCCCTGCCATCAGTCTTACCCTGTTCAGAGACATGTTAAAGTCCTCTGGACTTTTATATCCCTTTGTAAAGTTGCAAATCTCTTGCGTTCTACTCTCTAGTGATGGAATAAATACTCGATTCAGTTACGTGTTTGCTGTTTGCTCGCTCAGCTGTATCCCCCTCTGGGACACTCAAACTACAAAGCTTTTGCTTGCAGAGTTGTTACTGAAGTTAACTGACCCCTTGCAAGCAGAGGACTTCTGATGTCCAGCCAAGCCAGGTCTGCACATTGGTCAGTGGGGCCTGCTGGTCAGTGAGCCCTGCTGGTCAGTGGGGCCTGCTGGTCAGTGAGCCTAGTTGGTCAGTGAGCCCTGCTGGTCAGTGGGGCCTTCTGGTCAGCGGGGCCTGCTGGTCAGTAGGGCCTGCTGGTCAGTGAGCCCTGCTGGTCAGTGAGCCCTGCTCCAGTGGGAGNGTGAGCCCTGCTTGTCAGTGGGTCCTGCTGTTCAGCGGGGCCTGCTGGTCAGTGAGCCCTGCTGGTCAGTGAGCCCTGCTGGTCAGTGGGGCCTTCTGGTCAGCGGGGCCTGCTGGTCAGTAGGGCCTGCTGGTCAGTGAGCCCTGCTGGTCAGTGAGCCCTGCTCCAGTGGGAGGTTTTCATTCTGTGCAAATGCTGCATCAGCATGGAAGGCCGCAAGGCAGGGACATTAATTCAGGCCTGCTTTGCTGCAAACTCCTTTGTAGCTAAAAGATCTAACGTGCAATTAACTACATGACCTTAAAACAGTGATGCTCATCTTACTGATGACATAACAGTGGCTATAAATGTGCCTTTTGTCCAACACCTCCATGGTTGGTGTTTTCAAAATACGACGTCACTTGTTGAGTCTTCCCAAAATAATCTTTTTAGGATTAGAATACAACTGTCCTCATTAAAAACCATAATTTGCACCTAACCACGCACATTTAATTTCTATCTTGTTCATCTTGAAAGTCTAGTCTTGGAACTTCTATTTAATTCAAATCCTACTTGTCTGTATGAAATGCAATAAAGTGATTCTGCTATGACCAACAGATTTGCATAAACATGTAATAAGCTGTGTTCTAACTTGGCAAATCAATTTTTTTCAGCAATAACTATATCCTAAGAACCTTCCTTCTTTATGCATACAAACAATAAGGAAATCTTTCCATTTTTCTCTTATTTTTTTTAAAAAGTAGCTTAACAAATAGAATGTAACATTTGAAATACTGGTATTTGTTGCAAATTAGTCACTTCATGCCCTTTATTTTTCAGCCTTTTAAACCTGAAAGGCCCCCATACTTGTCTTTTATGACTTCTCTACATTTGAGGCTCTATGCTTCTGTACATCCAAAACGCTGACAACTGATGTTACTTTATTCTAAGATAAAACACTGCCAAATCGGAAGATTCAGGCTTGATCTTTACTCATGTTTGAGAAAATAATTGTTAATAATAATTAATAATATTAATCCAATTCAGTAATAGTTTCAGTTAATAAAAACTTTTCATCAGAAGTAAGACGATCATCCATACTTCTTACAGTTCAGGTCAAATAAAACTTGCCCAGAAATGCAAGGACATTAGAAAAATGAGCTTTCAGGTTACTCTAAAATTGGTAATTTAGGCCTTTCTGTACCAAAAGGCATTGTATCTGCATGTTACCCAGAAGTCAAGCTATGGAATTTTTATGGTAGAAATTTCAGGCCATATTCAAGCCTATAGGCTATTTTTCTCCTTTTTTTTTTTTTATTTTTAAATTTTTTTTTAGGAAAAAGATAAATGTCTGAACACAAACCAGTAACTAATAATTCAGTCTAACTTACCTTTTTTCAGCCAAGAAATATTTTGCTTGTCATGTTCAAAACTTTCAGCTGCTTTGATTTTTACCTTGTCAGTCTTGTCCTCTGACATCTGTGGGAGAGAAAAGAATTTGGGGATGTCAAATTCTCTTAAAGAAAGTTTGACAGAGAAAGATGTTCTCTGTTTAGGTTCCTGCCATAATAAATTGTGCATACTTACCCAGACACTTTTTTTCCCTGCAGATTACTGACACTATATAATATCTGAGCCGTTGAATTTATGTTCTGTTCTTAAATGCTTTATCAATATTACATGGTTGCTGTTTGTAGAGGGATGCTTTTGCAATGTAACTATAAATTACATTATGAAATAAATTATAAGCTGAAAGCATGGTGGTAATAGATAAACATACAACACATAGAATAGGTACGGTCAGGCTGAGAAGGAGGCATCCAGGCTGCCTGTTTACTGTGGCTCAAAGTTGCTGTAAAGCCTGCTGTCACAGAGGTATAATTATATAACCAGTAATAAATATTTATAAAGGCAACTTGAACAAAGTGTACCCCCCCAAAAAAAAACCCCTTTACTGCCACTTGCACCAATTTATTTCCAGTAATGCGGAGAATCCCGACCAAGTCCCAATACCTGAGGGCATTACGTGCACAGCCCCTGCACTGTGGTTTACTTCCACCGCCTGCTAGGAATAAGATTAGGCAGTCTGGGCTTCTCCTAACTGCTTTATATTGCCACTGAATGAAGTCAGCTCGAGCATTTCTCTGTTTTTACCTGTATCTCCCAGCCGGGGCAGAGAGCAGCAGGGTTCAGGCGCCGAGGAGAGGAGCTTTTGGCCGAATCCCTCGCTGGGTGTTGGTGTCCAGCATTCCCACACACCGGCAAACCGAAAGGATGAGCAGTGCACTCTCTGCCTGCCTGCTGTGTGGTGCCAGATTTGTCTTGCTGCCAGTATCAGCCAACTTACTGCTGAGGGTTTGGTGTTTTTCTTCCTCCCCCCCCGTTGTTGTTTGCATGCACTTCTAGAGCTGGGGAAGGTAGGGAAGGAGGAGGGTAATCAGCATCCCAGCACTAGTGGAGTGATAAAAAAAAAAAAATATCAGAAGCTTTTCAAATAGAAAAAAATGGTTTGGAAATGTTATTACTGCAGTTCATAACCCAGTGAATCTGTGAGAGGAGGAAGGAAATAGAAAGGGAACCAGGAAATTAATAGCAACAAATCAGATAAATGTGTCATGGTTTTGGCTAAATATAAGTTAAGATACTGAAGGATATAGAAATCAGACACTAAATATCTATTTACAGCTGTCACTCTGGCAAAGAAATGGTCCCAACCCGTGGGGAGCTGAGTGCTGGGACCCTCCCCAGCTCAGGAGGGTGAAATCCATCCTCACCCTGAAGGGTAGCTCAGCCCTTACCTCCAGTGCCACGGGGCTGAGTGGTCCCTGCTGGGGACAGCACAAGGCTGGGGGGGCCTGGCAGCAGCACAGGGAGCAGGGGACAGCCTGGGCTATGCCATACCTTGAGGGCACTACAAAGTTAAGTTTGTTCGTCGGTTTTAAAAATTCTCTTGCCATAGTTACCAGCAATATTGCTCTAATGGTCGTAGGAGTAGGGTGAAGCCTAAAGAGAACAAGATTTTAGGGTGCTCAGGCATTTCATCTTTTCATATAGGACAAAAAAAGTTGCTCTGCTTCCCAGAACTGAATTTTGAAAGGGTTGGTTGTGGAGTAGGTGCAGAATTACTCATTTATCATACTTTTTAAGTGATATTTACAAAATTTCAAGCAGCATTTGTCACCAGATACTATAATCCAGGATTCCAGTGCTTAAGTGTGGCCAATAAATAATAACATATTCGCTTTGTTATGACAATTATCTTCCTCTATTCTCCCATCACATGTCATTCTTGCTAGAAAAAAAATGTTTTCTTTCTTTTTTTTTTTAAATCTCCTGTGCCAACATGACTGAGATTCCTCTACCATCTTTAGCTAATTGTGAATTGCATGCTAAGTGCCTCCTTACCTCTCCAAATTGCAATGATTAGTCTTGAATGGTTTGAAAACCTATTTTAGGTAGGATACTTCAGAAACAATTGCAACCACAGGGGGGAAAACCTCTAGGGGTGATATTTTAAAATCTTTGTTCCACTCTCCTTGGATGCAGCTTTGAGAATCATGTCTTTTCAACTGCAGTTCCTCTTTCTCTCAGAAACACCTATTTTTCCATGTTGTTGCATCTTCAGTGTTTTAAATTTATCAGTGGTGCTGGATCTTCAGCTGGATTTGTCAGGCTGTGGAGCTCCTGGTGGGTCCTAATAAAATCATCTGGGCTCCACACAGAGCACTCTAGACCTCTCTGATTGTAACTTGGACCTGGTGCTACTCTGCATTTCAGAAGCACTGTTTAAAATGAAGATATGGGTGGTTTCCAAACTAAACGAGACTGAAAATTCTCTAGTTCATCTGGCACATCCTCGCTGTTTTTCTAGAGGTTTTGTCAAAATCCTAATTTTTTTTCCCCAAGAAAGTAAAACAGTTGAGGAGGAGGAGAAAGCCCTTCTAAAACCACAGCACTGAAAGCTGCTGTTGCTTGACATAAAAGCGCCTGAAGTCTTGTCCCTCAGGTTTTTTGTCACTTAAACTCTCTTTGAAGCCAGGAGGAGCCAGGACTGAGCCTCCAGGAATGTGAGCAGCCAGTGGTGCTTGAAGACAGCCCATTGCTGAATGGATCCCCCAAACCACAACAATGCCAGTTTGACAACACCAAGCAAACACAGACCTGACTTTCCATCGGGTTTTTTACCTTTGTATTTGACCTTACACCTGACTTTGAGCTTCAGCAAAGGTAATGCAGATTAGTGCTCTGAGATGTTCTCTTCACCTGCTGTCCTGAGATGCCCTGCAAGACCCCTGAGTGTTGGCAGCTTGTAAACATACATGAGTTACAGAGCACGAAATAACCCACCAGTGAGTTAAGAAAACATTAAATAACTTTCTTACTCTTTGTATTCTCCATTACTGATATTCAGTTAATTGTCCTAATGTTTTCAGTCCAGGAATACTAAATGTAACCTTTCATAATCTTGATCAGCTCCACTTTTCTACTGAGACATGTTCCTGTGTGCTATTTTTTGCTTCATTTAATTAAGTTATTTTGGATAAATGCATCAATATTTCTGTTTCCTAATCAATCTTAAAGTAGTTAGAGGAAAGGCAACCTTGCCATACATCCTCAGTAATGCCAGACTTTGCAAAGGAAGAAAAAAAACATGATGAGAGAAGGTTATTAAAATATTGAGTAAACTTGTTTCTGTTAAAGCTGTAATTGAATTTTTAAAGCCCTGGCCCATTTTAAACACTGAACTTTAGTTTATGGTTTGATAATTCATTTCACTTTCATTTTATAGGTTTTATTTTATAGCTACTAAATATCTATGGGCCATCCCATGTTCCTTTTGCTTCCAGATTGTGAAATAGGGTGTTTAAATGGAGGATTAAAAATAAAAATCATTATGCCAAAATAGATGTGGTATCAATCAGTTCCCAGATAAATGTACTGTATCAAGTGCTTGTGGAGATTCAAGAGTATATTTTTCTGGTCTGCTCAACTGGGACTGCAGTCAAGTCTTTGCAGAGTTGGAGAATAGGAAACTTTAATTGGTTGTAATAACCATCAAAGCAGAAGAAAAATCTCATTGTTGGTCCTAGCAAGCATCAAAACTGTTAAAGTTTCCTTAATATCAAGGTGAGGAGTCCAGAACTGGATCCTGTCACGAGTACAAGGGACAATGTTTAGCCATAGAGAGGAGAGTTTTTGGTTACATCTATGAGCACAGCATTTAAAATATTTAATTTCACTACCTAAAGTGACATTTTACTGGAGGATATGAACCGTGTGCCTAAAAGTTGAATTTTCCAGCATGTATTTAGCACAGCTCAGTGTTAAATTAAGCAGTTACTTCTTTCTTTGCACAATCCAGGTAAAATAGAGCCACTTGTCCACTGGCAAGTGGCGCTCTGTAGCTTTGGAATACCCCACACTGCAGTAAATGTGGTTTATTAAAAAAAGAAAAAAAAGTGTGATGAAACTATGTCTTTGCTCCCTTTTGCACCCTAGGGTGATCATTTCCAATAATAAAGTGAGTATAATGTGATGTGCCCTGTCAAAGTTAAGGAATCTCTTCTTGATCACGCATCTGTAGGTAGAATATTAAGTTGTGGGAACACGATATACAGCCAAATTATCCTGGTGATTTCATGTAAAATGCATGGTTTTTTAGCCGAACCATCATGTCCTGTGAGTGCTTCAAATGCAAAACAGGCTGTTTAGAGAGACTACCTCAAACTGGCACTGACAAATGATCTATATGCTGCAGAGACCCAGAGCAGTACAAAGACAGGATTTCACTCCTCATCACTCTGCCTTGTAGACACTCCAGATGATTTTTCAATAATTCTGTGTCCTGCAAGATGAGACACAGGGCTTTATTTCACTTTTCCACTCGGTGCCACTGTAGGTCAGCGAAAGTCTGGGAATATGTTCAGGCTGGAGGGTGGAATAAAACCTTGAAAAGGGTTGCAAAGGCAGGTTAGTATAGAGGCCACTAATAACATGGAGAAAGCCCAAACAAGTGAATTAAGAACGGTCCGTATTTCCACTGAGCAGTAAAGAAAAGAGAGAGACTGCATGACTTTCATTGTCCAGGAGGGCAGGGAGTTGGTGAAAAAGTGACAACTGGGACACTGCTAGGAAAAGAGGATGAAGCTCCAGTGTGAAATAAAGTTGAGGATGTGTGTGGTGCTGGGATGAGGAAGGCAGAAAGACACGGTCACTACCCCTGGAGCCATGAAAGCCCCATCCAAGCTGGGAGAGGATCTCTGAATGCAGTAGTGGCCTGGGCCATTTTCTCTCCTACCAGTCAAAATTCAAGCCTAGAGTTTATAATGACTCTGTAATAACACACAAGCTAGGTGTGCCTCTGTACATCCTGGCCTGTAGCAGGAAATCCTCCCAAGCCGTGTCGTGTTTTGCCCATCATGGGCCACATTCTCCATGACCTGTGCGTGTGCTGTCTTTACAGATGCTTCTGCATTGCCCTGTCATTTGGGTGGAAAGTATCTTAAACCCAAGAGGTTTTCAAAGCATGGCTATATAGTGTGTTACAGGGTGATCCGACCTTTTGGAGGCTCAGTTTGGTGCATTTGGAAAGGCAGGTGAAACAGGCCCCTTGTGTCTGTTGGCTTGGAGGGATCCATCTTTGCTACAGAACTTTCTGGACAAATAATTGAAAGCCTCTTGGGTATTACAGCAAAAATTGGGAAAAACTTGTTATGATGAGATGGAAAATAAGCTGAATAATTGCTGCTGTATCACAGTACGTACTGGTATAAGTGAGACAGGTGTGACCACCTCATGGAGGTGTTGTAGCCTTTGGCAGATGGCTTCAACCAACAGTAGTTACAGGACTTTTATGGGAGTGTACAGGTGTAACATGCAAAAATGAAGGCAATGTCTTTATTGAAACAATTCTTTACTGCTGTCTAGGAGCTGGATATCTTGGATTATTGCAAAGCCTCTAGCTGAATATTTTTACAATCACCTCCTTGTTTAGGTCAATGCAGGATTGTCTTACCAATGCTCAGACAAGTTGTCCTTGAAGTCCCGTGAAGGCACTCGGGCACATGCCCTTTCCAAGCAGTCCAGTGCTTTTCAATCCTGGTAACAAATACATAAACTTCTCATGATGTCTATCCTAACTCTTCCTTCGCTGTAGGTTCAACCCATAGCTCTTATCCTTTCTATGATGCTCACGCAAAGCTGAGTTTCCTGTCCTTTGCAACAATCCTTACAGTAGATGAAGGAACGTTATCACATGTTCCCTCAGTTTTTATCAATACTTATATTTAGATCACATTCTTTAGCCCGTGGTCATGACTTTTGTTGGAGTGTCACCTCTCTGGTAATGAGGTGTCCAGAAGTGGTCACATTCCTCCTAAGGCCTTGCCCACATGGGATAGAGCAGTGAGGTTACTGGCACATTTTACGAGCTTTCTTTCTGTTTGCATGTGCCAGAATGATGTTTGTCTTTTCATGACAGCACGAAATCGTTGACTTATGTTTGGTTTATAATTCATGCTGTTCCCCAGATTCTATTCTGCAGCACAGCAGTGTAACCACTTGTTTTCCTTTTAAATGCAACTGTTTACTCCTACCTAAGCAGAGGATTGTGCAGCAGTGCTTCCTGAATTTCACCCAAATCTTCTTCATACTGTTTTCCTGGTTTGTGAAGGTCATTTTGAACTTTCAACCTGTCCTCTAAAGTGCTTGTTAGCCCTGACCCGTTGTGGTCCCACTGTCATCTGGTGGACATTTGCGGAATTTCTGTGGAAATCCAGAGTCTTTGCAATATAGGCGCTCAGAGTAGGTCAGAAATGAAGCTCTATGCTTCCTAAACTGCACATGTTGCCCCCACAGTTCATTCCCTTTCAGGAATCCATGAATATCTTTAACTCTGACTCTTCATGGTCTGATAAACTACAGAGGCATCTTCTTGAGCATCAGTATGACCCATGTGGGGACACAGAGAAAAATCCCTCATGTTTTCAGCAAGTGCATACTGGGAGCACTGACAGGCAGATCACACTGCCTTTAACATTATTTGTGAGCCAGGTAGGCACAAGAGTGATTTGTTACATCTTCCATCAAATGTAAAAAGCTGATGGCAAGTATTTTCTAATGAAGAGGAACCTGAGCACTTACGGACTCCTTTGCTGACTGGCAAAGCTTGACAGCAGCTCCCTAAACAGCACTATCCCAGAAAAGATGTCAGTGAAATCACTGTGCTTTTTAAACAGAGAGAAAACCGACTTGAGTGTTTTCCCCTTGTGCTTTTAGATAAGCTGCTTCCCAACAGGGGTTGAAATGTGGTCGCTTCTCGGAGGTGCTGAGTAGAGCTGAGAAGGAGGGGTTTGTCTAAATTACTTTTATAAGAAAAAGGCAAAATTAGATCTCTACATTATTTCAGGAAGGTGTCAAAGGAGTTTGTAGTTGTCTTGAAGTCAGCACTATTATTTCTTACCTAGCCACTACTGAAATGAGTTTTTTGGAGGTTTTGCTGAGCTGGTTTGGCTTGTTTAAATCCTGATCAGGCCAGATAGAAGGCAGCAGTAACAACAAATCAGCAACTTGGTGAACTCTTAGGTAGGCTCTCCCTGGGGTACAAGAAATCTCAGGTCAAGCTCTTTCTGCATGATTACGTTTCCTTCCAGCTGGAGGGAAACAGGTCTGGCAGGAGCCAGTAAGTTGCTGGTCCAGGGTGTTACCTGGAATCTTTCTTGCTAATGCTTCTATGAGATTCTTTGTAAATATCTGTGATTTGGACTAATGAAATATTGGCCTGGAAGTGTTAAAGGCTTGGTTGGATGGGGTTCTGAGCAAACTGGTCTCAGTTAAGTTGTCCCTGGCTATGGAAGAGGGGTTGGAACGAGATGATCTTTAAGATTCCTTCTGACCCAAACCATCCTACGATTTTATGGAATGGTGAAAATTGTGAAGTCTCAAAGTTCTGTGTAGGAGGAAATATGTTTCCTGCCTGAGCACATGCAACTGCAACTGAAGAAAACGTGAGCTCCAGGAGTTCAGCACCCTGAAAATAAGGCCTGATGTCTAAATGAAATTGAACTTCAAAAAGAAAAGTAGTTTTCTTGCTCTTTTGGAGCCAAAACAAAGAAGTATTTATTCTATTTGATCAGCTATTCACAAATGATGCCTTTGTATCTTTAAAATAACTACAAACCAAAATTAAAACTGGAAGCTCTCATCTTTGATGTTATCTGCAGATAAGATAAAGCTTTGAAGCACTAACAGAGGCTAATTGGAACAGAATACCAATACAACCGAAAATTAATGGAAAACACAAGAACTGTTTGGAGCACTGTCGTTCTAAACTGGGACCATTTCTTTTCAAATCCTACAGAATTTCAGGAAAAAAGTGCAATTCTCTGGACTGTAGATAAAAGGGGAGAATTGTCCGATTCAATGTACCGTGATACTTCAAACACAATCATAAACATTAGTTATTTGTTGTATTGTATTTGTTGTATTGTATTTTTAAGTATCAAAATCATTCCAATGTGCAGCAGGCTGAAATGAGGTGGAGGAAAGTGTGCCACAGGTGAAATAGCATCAAATTCATGTTTGTATTTGAAACAGGCTCTTTCCCCCCCTGTTTTGTTTTGAGGATGGCATTGCTTTTCATCCTGAGCCTGAAAAGAATTTGTTAAAGTTGTCTCAGGTTCAGTTGGCTCCTGGTGAGAGAAACCATGGATGGGCAGAGCAGAGTGGAAAGGTGTTTTATTTTGGGGAGCAGCTTGCCTGGGTGCAAGTTCAGGCAGCACTTGGATGTGCTGCTTTGCCCTATGGACAACCTCAGATCCTAAACTGGGATGATCCTTCTCTGGGATGATTTCTGCTGAGGCAGTGGAAGTGAGACGTGTATGTTTGTATCCCTACTCCCAGCAGTGTAAGTAGGCAATGTGCTCTCTAGACTTGTCCAAGAAACCCACTCCGTAGTAAAAGGAAATTATTCCTGTTGCTTAGCCAAATACTCTGATATTGAGCAATGCCAGAACTGAGGTTGCTCAGGCAACCTTATTTCTACTCCCTCATTCATTAACATACGAGGTGATCATACGATTGAAGCTGCTAATTCTTATTTCATGCTGTATCTTGGGTTCAGACAAGGATTCGTGCAAGACAACTTGTCTTGCCATGGAAAGTCTGAGGACAGGGTCTCAGAGTTCTTCACGTACTTCACCTGCTTTGCTGGAAGTGTGAGGAGCTAGCAGGAGGTGTGTGGCTGTTCTGAAAAAAATCTGTCAAATGTGAATAAAATCTTTGAGGAGAACTGTGCTTCTGTGAGGTCCTGGCATGGAGACCCTCTGCCTTCTTGGGGACAACACTTCACCCTCTGCTCTCTTACCCAAGGGTAGCCCCGGCAGCCCAGCCTCTGTATCCACAGCCCCATGTGCCCATTTCTCTTAGCTCTGGTTCTCACATTAGGCAGCATCTTTTTCCCCAGACAGGTATCCACGGACTGCTGGGGACCAGGCAGCTCTTTATCTCTTGTAAAGCACCACCTATCCTTGCCAAAACTGCAATTGAAAATACTGTTGATGTCACTGCCTGCAGTGTTTCAAACCACTCACCATGGCTGTTCTATTTTCACAACTGGTTTGCTACCTCAATACTCATTAGTTTTTAGCTAATCCAACAGTGACCCTATTTTCAAATATTACCTGAGTGGTAAAACGTAGGATTTAGACATTTTTGGAAAGGTCTCCTTCTGCTGTGCAGTTTGGATGACAAGCACCCTAACACTTATTCAGCTATGCTTAGTCTTCTTCTTGAAAGCAGAAGATATGTCTTATCTGTAGAAGTGAAAAGTTGTACAGTATCAGCAGCTTTTGTTTTAATGCCTACTGCTTTTCCTTCTTGAGAACTTGGAATTTTGCAATCCTGTTAAGTGCCTGTATTCTCCGATAAATATTCTGCGCTGTTGCTGTATTTCAGTTGTTAGGTTTCTCAGGGGAAAAAGGCAGTAAAGAAAGAAAATGAATAAATAAACAGCTCAAAGCCTTGAGTGTCCAAAAATATTGCAGTGTCTTGATTTGAATAATCGAAAATTGCGACACTCTATTTGGGTACATTTCATCACATTGAAAGCTTTGCATGCAAATCCAAACCCTGCTATTCCCTCCAAATCCTGGGAATATTTTCATTGCCAATCTTTTTCTATTTTGTTGGTTCAAAGGTTCAAAAAAAAAAAAAAAAAAAGTCTATTTTTTATTTACGAATAAAGTTTACTTGTATTTAATGCAATAAAAAATGACCCACCAAATATAACAGGGGGATTGTATTCCCACATATTTGCAATGACTAAAAATCCCTTGATTTTCTTCTTTAACTGCAGCAGTATGAGAGATACCTACATAAGATGCAAATTTCAAAATATGTTAAACTGTATTTCTGTTAGTCCTAGCTGGAAATACTGGAAATCTAGGTAAAAACAGCAACAAGACCCCTGCTCCAATACTTTACTGGGAAGCTGGACTTAGAGAGGACTTATTGCAGTAATCTCAAATGAGAGCATTTTAGTGGACTTTTGTTTCGACTTAAACTCCAAAAAAAAGCCATGGATCAGCTTAGTTGGAGTTCTCTCGACATTTGAGTATGCCAGGAGGGTTTGTTCAAATTGCATCTTTGGTCCAGATCTGTTTCTTTCCATGTCTGATCACAAAAGCAAGGAAAATATCACAGAGACATTTGAAGAATGAGGGGAAGAGCCTCATTCCTAGCATCTAGCCAGGCTTTGGTTCTTCACACAAGCTGCTCTCCATAGTTCCCCCTCTGCCTAATCCTTTATTTCACACCCCCGTTTCCTTTAGTTTGTGCCACGATGTAAAACCCTGCTGGCCCAAAGCACTCTGAAGAACCAGGGAGCACTTCTGAACATCCTCAGAAGTGCCCAGATACAAGGAAAAGAGCCCCAAAGGCGTTGGCTGGATGGGGCAGAGGCACAGTGGAGCCTGACACATCCCTCAGAGATGGGATGAGTGATGTGAGTGCGTTGGGATGGGGAGCTCCAAAGGCTCTCATTGCCTGGCCCAGCTTGTTTGACGGTACTTAATTTTTAACATGTGGAAATTTCTGAAATATGCATCTTGAAATATCTGCTTAGCTTGCCTAGAAAGCTTTAATAATTAATGGAAATTCAGACTTGAGGTATAGTAATGATTTATATGGGGAGCTGTCTTTACACAATCTGCTCTCAAAGCTTTCTAGAGTATTACTCTTAGTGTCTAATTAACTTCCGAAGAGTGATACTGCTCCTTTCACTACACTGATTGATCAAGGGCTTAACTGCAAGTCATATTTTCCAAGTGATTCCCCAGTGTCTTCTCAGCTCTTATGAGTTCTTGCTGAGGAATAGAACTGTCTTGGACACCAAGAACTACTTTCAAGTTTTCAGATACTACATCTTCCACATCAGGATGTTCCTGTTGCTATTTAGCCCCTGGAGCCACTGCACAGAAATTTCTAGTCCTTAGATATGGCTTTGAGTGATGTGATCTAAACATTTTTCTTCTCCCGAGTAGCAGTTCTTCACAGCATATCTTTTGGGGCATGTTCCTTTCACTTTTTGAGACTTGTGATGACAAAGATTACACTAAAATACACTAAAAATTCGAGTAACTAATAATGATTTAGAGCTAAGATGTGGTATTGCAAGTCCCAGCTACCAGCTAAGGAGCTTGAAAAGACAGAGTCACTCCCTTGTTTAACCATTTGCATGCTGAGGGATCTGTAGATCACCTGTAGAGACCATAGAATGATTGTAATTAGTACCATATCTGTTTTCAGACTGTTCAGTATTTAATTTGTTTAAATTAAAACTCTATGAGAGTGAAAAGAAAAGCTGACAGCAGAGTGAACAGGGAAGGTCTTATGAACTTCAGGGTCTGTTCTTCTGTCAGTAAATTTGCTGTCCCAAGTAATACAAGCCCTTAGAGAGCCATGGATATGGGAAACACAAAGCGCAGACATCTCTTTGACTGACTCCCTTTTGAAGAAAAGATCAGGTCCCTTCCCAGAATCATTTTTAGGGTCACCAGGGGATGGTGGGGAAAAAAATGTACATTTTCTCAGTAGTTAATTATCTGTTTAAGGCCTTTTTGTCCCACCACTTCCCTGTTCCTTGCTCGTGATCTCAATGGATCTCTCAGTTCTTGACACAAGTTGCTTTGTTATTCATAACCAATGTGTTTCATAAGTATTTTCCTACCCATAGCTACACTGACATTTGATATTAGCAGCTAATGGTCGGCTGATGCAAACCTCAAGGAGGGGCAGTTCTTTCTGGGCCACAGACAGGCTGCCCTGACCCAGAAGATCACACCCCTGAAACCTCTTTTCAAATATATCAGGTTCCACAGTCTGCTATTTTCTTAACCACTTCCCTCTCCATTTATGGTGATAAGTCTTGTCCAGTAAAGGCTGTTCTTAAAGCAGTACTGGGTGTGCCATGTGCTCCCAGGATAATTTTTTTTAACATCTATTTTATCTTTTTTAAAAATCCTTTTCACAAAGTCTGTCCCTTCACCTTGCACCCAAGGGCTGTCCAGTGATGGAACTGGCTTCAGAGACTGCGTGCTCAGGCTCATCTATAACGGAGAGCCACCAGCTTGAGAGGATCTACATTCTTGGGATCCAAATATCCTGTGATAGGATTAATGGCCCCGCCTTTTAAGAAATTAGCTATACCTCCATTTCCTCTTTCCATCCAAACAGCATTTCTGGTACTAATAACACCAGCCAGAGCAAAAGAGGAGATAAAAGCTCTGGTGGCAGAGTTCCATGTGTGAAGGAAGGTGTCATAAAGTCTTGGAGGGCTCATCCAAAGTTTGTACCAAAATTAATGACTGGCTTTGTCATTTCAATCTCTCCGTAACCTTAATGTATTTATTGGGAAATTTCATCAGGAAAAAGCGAGTCCGAGAGCCCCACATTGGAACTTCTTGGAGTATCTGACTTCTCTGGAGCTAGAAGGAGGATATTTAGTGTATCTTCATAAGTTACAAGCAGAGACCATTAACTGAATTCAGGCACTTCGTGGATTTTTTTTCTCTTTCTTATATGGAATTATTTCAGTTTTCAGCTCATTCTGTTCAGGTGTGCGTGAGTCTGGGAGCTGCTTTGACAAATGCCTTATGCTGGAATTCCCCAAGAAGAGCTACATAGGGACAGATGCACATTGTTGGTCCAGCATTTCTCCTGAATATTATCATTTAGGAAGCATTAGGACTTGATGCAAATTATTTTAGAGATACTATTATCTTGCTTCAAATAGATTCTGATCTACTTTACCAACAGGAAGGAATGCACATAAAGCATCTAACGAAGAAATGAAGATCTTCTCCAATCAGTTGTCTTATTTTAAAAAAATTGAAAATATATAATTTAGACATCTGGATGTTGACACTTCATTCTCCTGTCTGTACTATTATTTTCAGAATGAAGCATTTTGTTGTGATAAAAAAATGCTTGGTACAGGTGGAATATAAATATAATTTCTTGGAGATGATAATGCTTTGTCCAAACAGGAAAATTGGGGATTTTCTAGTGTTTTATGTTGGCCTAGTACTACTCCTAAAGAAGGATAAACCTAGGGTTAAATTTTCTGCTGGTTTTGTAAATCTAGTCTATTGTGAAAATCTCGCCCCAAATCAGTTACAGAATCAGTGAAATGTACTCAAAGAATTGTAGGTATGGTTCTTATATGTCATGTCTTAGCAGCATTGGTAGCAACCCTTTAAATGTTTATATCCTAAACCGAAAGTTTCCAAAATATGGCATGGCAGCAATGCCAAATAGTTTGGTACGTCCCTGTTTCTGTTTCTGGTGCTGTCTCCAACTTCTGAGCAACTATTGATAAAAAATTTGGGACCCCTGTGTCAATGTAAGTGGGGTTTGGGTACCAGTAAATGTTAACTCCTGTAAGAAACCGATGTCCTGACAAAAATACCTGTATCTCCTGCTAAGATGTCTTGTTTATCAGCCTACCTCCCTCCTTGTGGTACAGGATAGAACTGCCTTGGCTTAAAAACAAAAAAGGTGGGTGGAAAACCCTTGCGAATGAAGGCACACGGTTGTCTTAGTGCTCTTATGAATCACTTTGAAAAGCTCACATTCCTATTACAGCAATTTTAATAACAAAACACATTGCCCAGACAGCCTGATGTTAAATGTGTGCAGCTCTTTAGAGAAGAAGAGCTGCAAACAGCAACATTTAAATTGTGGGGCTCCTCCAGAGTGAAGCTGCACAAGAGCTGATCAGTAAAGCAAGAAATCACTGCTGTAGTGTGTGCAAGGGAAAGAGGTAATAAGGATGCTGCTACCTGAGGAAAAGGGCAAGTCCTCTCACAGATAAAGGAAGAGAGAGCTGTAAGGGGAGAAAACCATGTAAGGAAAGATTAGAATTTTTTAAAATGTGGAAAATTGTTTAACATTGAAGTTGTATCTCAAGCCAGTCCTGTCTATCCCAAGACCACTGCACGTTTGTAACCTCAACTTTGCAGCCCACACTGTTTCTCCTAGATAACAGGGATATGCAGATAGGAAGAGGCACAAAAATAAATTAGAAAAGGATTTCTTTAATGCTTCTAATAATGTATTTGGACATGATTATCATAATGAATCTTGTAAAAGGAATTTACTGTTTCCCCTTTTACATGATGTACTTCTGACCCTCACCCGCTTGATATGCGATTCCTATTCAGTGAAGGTGCCCATAATAGAGGGGCAAGAAGGATGATCAGAGTTCAAACAATAGGGTAAGAAATGCAGAGTAGTGGGAAAAAGCTTCCATTTTCCCATAAGCTGGGGCATAGAAGATACTGCAGCCTCAGCTCTACAGGATCTTATGAACAAACAAATTATGCATGAGTTTGCTCAGGGGACTACTCAGCTACTCAACAATAATGGGTAATTGCCCTCACAAACTTATCCTCATATCACTCATACACACCAACACTTATACTGAAAAGAAAAGACGCGAAGAACAAATTTCAATATAAAACACATTATTATTATGAAAATGACACATTTCCATTTAACCCTTTTCTAACAAAAAGAACTCGCTGCGTTTCAAAGAAAATGGGGCTGGGGAATTTTAAACGTTAGTCTCAGTATTTTCCCTTGGAAGGCACACTCAAGATTGTTTTACTTGGCACATTCTGTACTCTTCATTGTAGCAAAGGCTTGCGGGTATCTAATGACACAATCACAGAATGCCATAGAAATTTGGAACAAAATCCCCATCCTCGATACAATTCAGCAGATTCACGCCATATGGAAATCCTGCTGTTTAATGTAACACCATTAAAAGCCACATATTGCTAAATTCATCTCTCAAAGATTTTTGCAAAAGTTGCAGGAACAATATTATTTCTGAGTTTTTAACCTTTATTCAGCCTCCAGCATTCTTAGGAGTCAAACGTGTGTTTCATAACTGGAAATCCAACTACTTCATATGCTGGTGATATTTTGATTTCTCAAACATACGTAGTAGTATAATGGTCTTGTCTCCTTCATAAAGAACTAGTAAGTTACAACTTGATCAATAACTGGGAAAGAGATGAGCCATAGCTAGAGCTCAGAGTCCTAAAATATAGATTAATTTAAATTTATTCTCTACATCTTTACCCTGAGCATCTTATTCATTCCTTTTCTTTGTCATATGCTTTCAGTTCTAAGTGGCAAGTTCCCTAGGTCTGAGATTGTGGGTTAACATTTTGAATTGCAAAGCTCTTTGGTATTTCTGGACTGCAAATAAAATCATTGATAAAGCTATTTGCTGCATATCCACTTGTATGCATTTTCAGTCCATCCCTTTAGGAAAATCTTCTACTGAAGGCAGTGCTAAGGACATGGAATTTGAGTAGACAGAAGGTGGTTCTGGCTGCTATGTAGGTGCTTTACCAAAGCTTAACCATCATTTTCAATGTCTGCATAGATCTCAGCTCTTCTTACTGGACTGCTCATAGGTGCAAGGATTTCCCAGCTTCATCTGCTTGCAGGAACTGCATCAGAAAGGATACCGAAAATGATAAAGAATCCACCCCTTCTTTGAGGGTGTTTTTCTGAAATCCTGCTGAAATCTGAAGCAATGTTTCTACCCAATGTGAGAGTGTGACTAGAGAGACAACCACCACGTTTTCATGATGTTTGCCATGTTAAAAGGAGGAACTTTAAACTCAGAAGTACCTTGCGTAAGATGTGTGTACCAGAGATCTCAGAGGCACCTGGGAAGAGCCCTACACGAGCTGTAAACTGCCTTTTCAATCTGAACCTATTCCAGATGTGTCCACTTCCTTTTCCATGTCTAAAGCTGGGGTAGGGATCATCACGAGAGTCAGCATCTCCAGGAGTGGCAGTTTCAGCCACACTCCCAGAGCCAACATTTTCAGATGCTGAGCCCTCCTGAACATATGGTGATCACAGGTGTCTAGAGAAGGGTCAACATCTTTCTGAAAATATAATTCAGGGAGGATCCAAAATCTCTTCCAAGTCAGAAAGAATAATGGCAGGTGACTGAGAGCCTGAGAGGTTTTGCAGATACTTCTGTTATTTATATAATTGTGTCAGGGATGAGCAAAATGAGCTGGGTCCAACAACTCCAGGAGATGACAGAGGAGTTTAGAGAGGAGTGAGTGGCCCTAAGCTAGGAAGAGAGAGGAAATATGGGTACCTGTCTGTCTTTCGTCTGCAAATTCATGGTTTACAAGAATGCTGCCCTTGATCTAGGTGGCCAAACTTCTGGTAAGTTTTCAGAAGTTGTTGGCAGCCCTGTAAGTCCAAGATTTCCACTCCGGAATTGCAACAAGATAATTACTCTTGCTTTGTCAATACGAGCAAAGCAGGCTTTACATCTCTTTAGGGAAAACCAGCAGAGCAGCAAGGAGCTGTAAAGGAAGGAATGGCTCTTTTAATAAGATCAAGACACACTGAGTAAGAAATTACCTGTGTGAGAGAGAAGCACCAGTGCTAGGAATGTTCTCAGATTTTGGCTGGTGCATTTCTAGGAAGCAACGATGTGTCTCTGTAGTGGGAGCCAGTGAAGCTGCATTTGAGGGCTGTGATGACATTTGTATGTCCCTAATATATTTATAACTTAGGACAGAGTACCTGCGTGTATGTCTCTCATTTTTTTTCCTGGTAGATATGCAGAGATTTAAACAGGTGAAAATGTGTCCACAAAGGACCATAAAGAAGAAAAGGAGTTATAAGGTAATGCAGCAAGAGCGCTGGTGCATGGTTATTGAAAGTAAAAATGGTTAACATGTGGAAAGAGGTATATAAATGACTGCAAGCCACTTTTTCAAATGTCTTTCCCTGTTGCTCTCAGCAATATCACTGAATGTGATCAAATCGTTTTTCCGCTCCTTTGGCACAGTACCTTCCCCAAGTTAACAGCCACCTTAAAAAGAGGGCACAGGGGCCACGGCAGAAAATGCACGTTCTGTTGTGTGATTCTCAAATGCTGTTAGGGCTCTTCATGTGGGAGATTAAAGCCACTCACCAGTGGTTTGCCTCTGCTCCCACTGGTGTTGGTGTGAGCCCCCTGGGGGCTGTGCACAGCTCCCAGCCCTGCTCCCGTGGAGGCTGCAGGATGAGGCCCTTGGCTGCAGGTTTGGTAGCACCCAGCGTGCGTCAGATCCCCATGTGTAAGCATTGGTATAGTTTTAATTTATTTTTAAGAACACAAAGATCCATGATTTAAATATTGTGAAATCCTGTATATATTTTGGCTCAGTCAGTCATATGCCTGTTTACTCACAGATTCCCCAAAATCTGCATTTCCTCAGGCATTGATGTCTTTCAGATTCTTTATGCTGCTTTTTCTGCCTCAGTTATTTCTTAACACCATGCTGCCTGCTTTCCCTTCGATCCAGTAGAATGTGGCCTTTCTGGTAAGGCTTGGGTTTGTCACACGTGGTCAAGTGACCACTGCTTGATTCCTTCATGGAACGGCCAACAACTTTTTGTCAAGGTGGGAAACAACTTTCTGCCCCCTGCCTGCTTCTATCCTCCTCTGTGCAAAAATTAATTAATAAATCTAATTGTGAGTAACATCATAACCACAAGATGAGGAGGGACAAAGGAGCCCTGTTGTGTACCTGGATACAGCTGAGCAATGCCTGCTGTGTTCTACCAGGAGCAGGGCCAGAACTTTTTCACATTCTGGACAAAAACTGTTTAACTGAAATACGTGTTTAAATTTAAAAGGGGATCGTGAAATGCCTCCCTCCTCGGGTCTTCGTGTAGGACAGGTTTAGGATGCTGGATATAGAAAGGGTTAATTTTGGGCTGTGTATTGCTTGGAAGTACCAGACCCAGGAGCACAGGCAGATCGATGAAGGATTGGGTTTCCCTTCCAGGGGACAGGCACTCACCACTGGGTCTCAGCCTCCCTGCACCTCGATTTCCTCGCTGCAAAATGGGAAAGCCTCTTCCTTTCCTTTCTCTTCAAAGGTGCCATCCTAGGGGTGGGGCCATGAGCTTCTGCTGCACCCCGTGTAATGGGATTCTGCTTTGGGTTGGAACACCCTGATGTTAACAAATTAAATTAAGAAGGTTGAATGCTTTTGTTTCCCTGGGCAACACGGGCTGCAGGAACAAGCACACCTGCAAACTTCAGTAAATGTGGTCTTTGCTGTCACTGAGAAATCTGTCATTGAATTCCCCTTTCCCTCTCTTACCAGAAAGAGTTTCGTTTTAGTAAAAGTTTAGGGTACTTGCATTATCAAAGGGTTTGCAATCCTGATTAGAAAATCTATTTAACCTGGTGTCAATTGGCCTCCTTGATATGAAAATATACCCAAATCCTGGGAGAGAGGGCAGGCAGTGCCCCAGTCAAGCTTTCAACAGGAATAACTTGTTTTAGGAAGAAGTAAAGGAAAGCAAAGGCATGCCAAACAGTCAAAAAATGAAAGGAATGTCTCAGTGGAGCATTGAAGGGAATAGATGCTTATGCTGGTGATGAGATTTTGTTTTAATCATAGTGATAAACCTTTTAATTTTGGTGCGCAGTAACAGCGGCTTTAAAAATGAAATAAAGGGTTTGTGACTAGCGAGAGTCCTTGGTGCTGCTTCCAGAGCATTGCTTGGGCTGTTATTAAAGCCCTGCCAATGGTTTCAAGTGGAACAGCTAATGTTTCAAGTGTTCATAAATAATTGTTTAATGTTCCAAGCACTTTAGGAGCAGGTTTTAAAACCTAGCCTTGCACTGATTATTTCCACTACTGTAAAAACATTCTTTTGACAGTAGCTTTGCCTGCTGCCTATAAAAAGGAGAAAAGAAAACAACCACTGTCCTTTGTGAGCTGATAGAAGGATGCATCCAGTGACGGACCTGTAAAATAACCTAAAACTAGCACATACACTAGTATATACAAAATTAGCCAAAATTTGGAATAACTTTGTGGTGTTGCAAGACCAGGGCCACATCCATGGCTGGTGTTTGAGGGCTGATGATGGCCCATCTCTGCTTCTGCGGGTGCAGGAGGGGTGTGGGGGTCCCTTCCTGTGGCCTCTGGATCCCAGACAGGTTGTGAATGCCTCAATTTGCCCATCCCTATAGGTGACACTTTAAAGCAGGATTAGAGGTGAGGTCTTGTTGAGCCCAAAAAACCCTTGGTGCCTTCAAACACAGCCCAAGCAGAACAGAGGACTGGGCTTGGCTGACTAAAGAAAAAATGATGTGACAGAACCACAGGGCCAGAAACGTGGGGAGGAGAAAGCTTGGGAAGCAGTGGAAGCTGTTTGCTGAGGTTGTAGCCAAGCCAGAGCAGCTCATCATGGGACACATCCTGGCCCTGCTCTGCTTCCCTGGCTGTGGGGGTGAGGAAGGGGAGCAGGATCTGGCCTGGGAGAACAGGAGATCCAGCAGCAATCTGTTGACATCTGTTGTCACTCCCATGATCTCCAGAATTGACAGCAGGAGGAAATTTTGGTCAGAATATAGCAAAATGCCCAACTTAAAGTGAGCATTTTGGTCACGTTTGCACTCTTAAATAATTAGTCGCTCAAACCAAGATTTTTTTTTTTAAACTTTTTTTAACCTATTTTCTTTTCAAGCTGGAGGGAAGAGCAAGGAATTTTCATAAGCAATCATCCCATTAAGGTGAAATAGGTTGGAATACACACTGACTCCTAACTATGCTGAACATTCCCGGTAGTTTAGAGTCTTTCAGCTTGATCCCTGTAACTTCCTGGGAGTAGTCTGAATGCTTTTCCCTAATATAGATGACGTTTTAGTGTTATTTTGCATTTGTGTATGTCACATTCTTTTCTGATGGCTGAAATCCTATTTCAAATATGATTTTTCCTCAAAAAAGGAAACATTTCCTTAAAAGGATCCAAGCAATTATAAATATACATGCACGCACAAATTTGAAGGAATTAGAAATTTTTATTTAGGAAGAAGGATTAAGAAATTTTGTGTTTACATATATTTGATACGTATGTTGTTATTTATAAATATCTATAGAAGACATCCATGTGTAAGCTCATGCAGGATAGTCATAGAAGCCTCAAGCTTTCCATGAATGAATGTTTTCAAGATCGAGCCCTAGGTCTTAGCCCTCCTGCGAGGATTTAGCTACCAGTTCTCCCGCTGCAAAAACACATTCCCCTTTGTTTGCTGTCGTAATTTGAAGATAAAAGGCACGACTTTATTCCTGCTGTTCGTTAGAACGAGACCACGCTGCAAGACTGGAAGCTTGTGCAAACACCAGTTACAGCTCATGTGGTCAATTTTTCAGGATTTTTTCTTTTTTTTCGTCTAGTAAACACGTCTTTTAAAAATCTCACCAGTTACCTGGGCAGTGCAGTGCCTCTTCTTCAGGTGGAGAGAGCTGGGTGAGGAAGCATCGAGCTGCCCAGCCAGGGATGCGCGTGTTGGGAAGGGAGGGAGGGAGGGGAGGGAAAAACTGGAGAGGGGGATAG
>VZTF01001529.1:1011279-1165725 GCA_013397755.1 Cnemophilus loriae | reverse complement strand
AAAAAGAGGTTTTGAGGCCAATTGTTTGATCTGAGGAATGCCTGGAGCCAGTATCCCTGCTCGGCTGGGATTATTCCTGCTTGGCTGCCCTCTGCCGGCATCGCCGAACGGTGCAAAGCCGGGAAGCGGCTCCGCGCCCGGCTCCGCGCCCCGCGCAGCGCCCCGGGGGCGGCCGCGGCAACTGCGCATAAACAAATAAACCTAAGTCTGTATGGATCGAAGAAAACAATTGCGCAGAGTGGTTGACCAGAAAACAATTGGTTGTTATTGAGCGAGAGGATGGCTCTAATTAATCCAAAAGATATCCCCACTGCTAAATGAGGTGAGGAAAGAGCACAAGGACAGATTTAACTCCGCAGCCGAATACAGCTGAGGCAAGGGGGCAGTTTATGACTCAACACAATAGAATTTCTGCTTGTAAATGGGTTTGCTAACAGGTTTTTTTTTTTTCCCCAGCCGCAATTTTCCTAACTTGCAGATGAATCTGAAATATCTAGAAATAATAGTGTCTGTCGGGTAAAATGAATGCGGGTTTTTCTTCTTTAAGGTTTTATTTTTAACTGTCTCTAGTAAAAGTGCGTTAGTCATATTTATCTCACTCGTGAAAGAGCCTGTTTCTGTAACTCGTTTTGGATTTAACCCCTTTAGGGTTACCTGCAGTGTCAGCACACTGCTTTAGGAGATCACTGTCTGGCCCTAATTCTTCATGGGTATTTTACTGACATTTGGGAGGCCATCCTGTGTTAAGAAACAGCAGAACATCACCTCTGTCCTCTTCGTGGTCAAGCAGCCTTATCAATGCATAGGGAATCATAAAGTGAGGGAGGGAGTGCTGCTTTCTCCTCCTTTCTCCAGCGTTTCCTTTCCGCTCCTCACCATTTCCATTTCCTCTTACACTTCCCACTTTAAAAGATGGACGATCAGTACCTGTGACCCTTAAATATCTTATTCTCTGCTACATTTACACGGAGAAGATTATTAAATCTGCAGATAGAATTAGAAGCCGAACTAAATTCTTTTGTATTGATATAATCATGGGGGTTATTTTAAATGTGATGGATGTAACCCGAGAGCGGAGAACGTCCAGGATGTCTAAAAGGCAGACACTGTATAAGTATTTATGAAAAAATCTGTGTGCTCTTAAGATGTCACGCATAATCCGCACTGTGTGTCTCTTCAGTGTCACAAGCACATTTACATAGATTGTCATGAATTTCAAATTGCACCTCAAATCAATGCCAGAGTAAAATTACCTTGGAGCACAATGCAGCCTTCCTTTAAGAGTTAATCATCGGGGTCCCGCTCCGTTCGGAGGCAGTGCTGGCCCTGCAGTGACATTCATGGCTCGCTGCCAACGTCAGGTGCCCCGACACGTTCGTAGCATCTTGGAGGGACCGAATGCCACCAGAGTCTGGTGCCACCTGACACACTCCACGGAACACAAAGTGTGAAAATCGTGTATTACAGATACAGCCATTGCCTAAACTGGTGCTGGCGGTGTCTCCAAAGGGTGCCATGTGCATGCTTAGGGCTCTGCTTCGACAAACCTTTTGTAAACATCCCATGGGGACTTTGCTCCAACACGTATGAGAGCTCTGATCAAGCACTTTCCCAGTGCTGTAATGCTATTGCTGTCATCTAATTGCATGTGCCTCAGTTGTGGGGAAAGATGCCTTAAGTAGACTGTTCTCTGGTTCAGTCTGACCATAAAAGGCTAAATACAACCTTGTTCCAACTTCATTGGTTGCCCACATCCAAATGGGATTAAGGCTTAGGCAGCAAGACCTTCTGGTTGTGGGAAGACAATAGGAACTGGAGATTTTACAAGGACCAACCAGCTCAGGGTGATACCGCTTGGTAGGAACAGCTGGGTCATCTGATCCCAGGCTTCTTGCCATGTCCCGAGGCATGTTGCATCTTTCCAGAGAGGATAAATGCTTCCACTGTGCCCAGAAACAGTATTTATCTGGTGTAATGAGTTTATTTCTGGAGCGAGACCATATGGCTGAAGCAGTTTCTCGTGGCAGATCACCAGTTGCCAGTGCTGTAAATCATGGTGCATCCCATATTTTTGCCACGGGTGTCTCCACTACAGGCCACCCTTCTACTCTGCAAATCCCTGTATCCAGGAGCAGGCTTGCAGCAAGCCTGGCCATTCAATCCCGAGGCTGGCACGACCACATAAGGCTGGGGCAGGATGCTCCATGTCTGCTCCTGCTGCTTGGGTACCTGGTGGGAAGGGAAGGGAAGGGAAGGAGGAGAGTTTGGGCCGATGGCAACACAGCAATGAGACATGTAAATGCCAGCAATGCTTTTTAGCATTTCTCAAGCAAGAGAATGGGCCAGCAGATACGTCGTGGAGCCTCGCCAAGCATGTAGGGGGACATGTTGTTAACTTGCTGGTGGCTGCTGTAGCCAAGAAACCGAGTAGCCATGTAGGGACTGTGGCGGGCGGGAGAGAGAGAGAGAGAGAAGAGCACATGTAGAAATAAGGCTTCTCACTCAACAAATTCTGCTGTTTGCATGCAGAAAAAGAGGTATTTTTGCAAGCAGGGACTTAGGAACAAGATGAAATCTTCCCACTTTTATCAGCAAGGCAGTTAGTGACAAGCACATGGTGAAAGGCTCAAATTCTGGTGCAAATTACCATGAAAATAACTGAACACACACCGAAAATTTGGAATTGCAAATATCAGGAAGCTATGGCTTTGTGGACTGACAAGATGGAAAAGACATTCATTCTAAGGGCTTTGAGGTGTAATTTAGTCTTCTGGGCACTATCCTCCCTTCATGGGTTTGCAGCAGGTTGAGATATCCTCACTAAGAGAGGCAACAGGTATTTTATGTACACAGAAAACACAAATATTCCAGGCGCTTGGGACATCTAACCAAGTATGAAAACACTGCCGAGGACTGGGGCGAGCTGTCGTGTGAATGTTCTCCTGCTCTCTGTGTGCTTAACTGCTTACCTGAAACGACAGAGAATTTATTTTTCTTTTGCAATCCCACTGTAAAAGATGCAGGGAGCTGGAAGTGAGTGCTTTGTTCCATCCTAAGGTAGCCGCAGTTTGGCGGTAGGTGAAGTAATGACTATATATAGTCACTAAAGTGCCTTTGGATAGTTCTGGAGAACAACTGCTGTATAAATTTAAGGTATTATTATTATTAAGGTATTATTATCCCAAGTTTGCCGCAAGTTAGAACGAGACTGCAAGAATTACCTCGGAGCAGCTAATACTGGCACAGTTGCAGAGTTTAAAGTTCTCTTTCTGTCAATATTGTGTTAATTTTATCTGGTGCTTTTGATTAAACAAACTAACCTGGAACAATTTCAGTAACTGATTTTCTAAATAGAAAAGGCACTAATAAGTGAACATCAAGTTGCACCCCCCTGGCATCCAGAGAAAGGAAAATCCTTTATGAACAAATCAGATGTGGTCACACTGAGTCCTAAACACTACTCAGCTACCATCATGCTGATTTAATCAATCCACACGAGGTAAAAGAGGTAGAAAGTGGAGAATAATACCTCTGATGATGAGATATTTTAATGAAATGCATTGGGATAATTTAGTGGGGAATGAAAGTACTATGGATAAAAGTGAGTCAGAAAGCATGAAAAAACACTGAACAGATCAGAACATGTGTAATATCAAACAGAGGTTGAACATCCCAAATCTGTGCTTCACAGGTCAGGGGATGAATTGGAGGTGATTTGGCTGTGAGCCAGTGGGGTCAGGGAGGAGCTGGTGCAGGATTAAATGACGGCTGTAGTCTGGGAATCAATGGGAATACATCCTTTGGGATTCTGCAGTTGCTGTATCTTTCTGGTTCGTTAGAAGTCGTGCAGGGAGAACTCCTGGAGTGGGGAGATGTGAGGAGCTGGCGTCCTGTAAGTGTGAGCCCACAGACTTGTACTACTGGCTGTACTGTACACTGTACAGGGTCCTCAGTGTCTTCGGAAGAACCAACGATGGACTGAGCTAAAATAAGTGGCTTTGCATACTGGGGGCAAAGCAGATTCCCTGGGCCCTGTGGCCCTGCAGTGCCCTCCTGCATGATCATCTTCCTTCGTGGCCGGTCTTATCAGTGTGAGGGATGCAGAGGGGTGTTGATGCTGAGGGGGTAGGTGCACGTGCTGTGCTGTTTGGACCCTGACCTGAAGGTAGAGAAGCTCACTGTAAGTTTCTCCTCAACCTTTTGTCCATAAGACTGGTCCGAGACAGGTGTTTGGGACATAAAGTTCCAGCCAAGATGCATGGTCAGATAATAAGATTTCAAGCAGAATTTGGGTAAAATTCCCACGTGAGTCTGAGCACTTTGGGTGCTGGAAGGCACAAGAGGTGCTCCTTAGCCTGGTATGGAATGTTGGATGTGGGTGAACAAAACATGTTGTAATTGTCCCATCCCTCCTGCACCATCAGATGTGCTGTTGACAGCTGCAAACAGGAACTTGCAAAAAGTCAAAAACAAACCAACAAAAGACAAAATGACAATTTAGAGAAAGATTAAAACATACTCATCTCTATGTGTAATATTTATGTGGGCCTAACAAATTACAAAGCAGGAAAACCAAGGGGCAGGTCTTGAACGAATGTTGCATTCCCATACCTTGATTATCCATCTGGAGATAGGGTCCATAGTTTTTCTGAAGCAGCTTTATTTTTTTTTTTTTTTTCTCAGAATGCATAGAAGGAGCAGATCTTTTGAGTAGGAAGGTGCCATTTTTACACAGTCACTGTTCAGACCATAGCCACACTTGAAGCCAAAAATAGAAAATATATTTTAGAACTTGTTAAATTAAAGGAAAAAAGAAAAAAAAAGAGGGAGGAAAGAAAAGCCTCCAGCAGAACTTTGCATTCTCTGACTTTTCAGACTTTCAGGTCTGCTCTCCTGATTACACATTTTCTAGCTGATGACATGCCATCAGCTAAAGATGGATTTTAAACACAAGTCATGTCAAAAGTTTCATTTAACCTCTTCAATATAACAAGCTGCTGATGGTTTACATTTCTGACAGTAGAGGTAAATTAATCTCTGACGGATGTTTGGAAGGGGGAGAGAAGATTTGCGAAGAGTGAGGAAGAAGTAAGATGGTAACTGGTAAAGGCAGTGGACATCTTCTGGAATGTAGTGAGTGGTGGGTGGGATGTGGGTGTGGTGATATTTCTAGATCTGCATCTATAAGTATAGAGGCATCACACTTGCTATGTGTATGTATGTGTGGTTTTTAAATAAAAGTAGTTTTCCATTATACTGTGCAAATCTGACATTTGATGAGGTAGAATATTTCCAGATGGGTTGGATTTTGGAGAATAGGGAGTAGGTTATGATTTGTCTAATGAAATGTTAATTTTTTGGCAGTCAGAGGGGTTTAGGGTAAATCAGTTAAACACAAAGATGATTAAAAAGGGATTTGTGAAAGTTTGGAGTAGTAATTAGTATTAATTGAGGCCATCATTATTTTATATGGTAAAGGTAGCATGCACGTGTAGTTGGACAACAAAAAGAATGCCAGGCTCATCTTCCTTCTTTCTGAGGGTTGTAAAAGTTTGGGAGGGAGTTCTTGTTAGTAAGTAATCCCAAGAGACATAACATGGTAAAAACCTTGACACAAGGAAATTCAGCCAGGAGACAGTTGATTTCTCAGCTGGGAGGTACTTCAGGAAGAGATGGCATCTTGCTGTCTCCACCAGGACTTGGTAATAATTCTCACTATTCATGAACAGATGTCTTTGGTTGGATTCCCTAGGTGCATTTGAATTCATTAAAGGATCTAGGGAATCAAGATATTAATTCTAAATTATTACATATTATAGATTTTATTTTCTGGAAGAATGGGAACATGGCAAAGAAAAAAAGAGGTTGTAGCAGAAGTGGTAAACGATGTCAAGATAGCATTATCACAGAAATTATTATGCCACCCTAGGCTATATTGTGTCTTTTTTTGTTGTTTTAACAGTGGCTATCTAAAATTGAGTAACTTTTAAATTTTGTGTGCTATGAGACCGCAGTGGGGACATTCATAAGTGATATTTGTCCTGTTATTCAACTGGAATAAAGTATTAGAACCCTGTTGAAATCAGTGAGGATGCCAATTTACAGCAGATGAGGATGTGACCAATGAACATAAAGCATTCTGTAATTCCAAGCTCAGCTATTTCATACCTAACAAGTAAGGACTGAATTAAAGGACCATTAGGTCTGTGTCATGTAGTTATTCTCACTGATCAGTACTTTTCTTACTGGGACACTGGAGGGTTGATAAAAACTCCCTGCTGATGGAAATTGTACATGTTAAGAGCAGCCTGCAAACCTTCCTTTCCCAGGCCAGCTACTTCAGAAAACTTTAGAGCTGATATTTTGAAACTGAACATCCAAAAGCTTTTCAAATCTTCATGACTAAAACTATATTCCATTACTTAGTTGCATTAACAGATGTGATTTTTGTCAATGGGAACTTGGCAGAAGAACAAATTCCATCAATTAATATTTGTAAACTGCTTTGAGATCCACTGATGGAAGGAAACCTGGACTGAGAATAAGAAATGCCAACTACCGAAGTTTGTTTGCTGAATTTTCCATCTTTGAATCTATATTTATAGGATTTCTTAACATCTCTTTAATTATCGCCTTCTAATTTTATTCCTCTTTATTTCTTCCCCATTTCCTGTGTACAGAGTGTTCTTTAGTAATTTTTCTGTTCACCCAAGGTTTTTTAACACAAAGAAGGGCCAGGTCACTTCAGTTGTTCTTACAGGTGTGCTCAGTCAGAGTTTGCTCCCTCCTCTACCTCTTTCTAAAGACAATTTAACCCATTTTAGCAAACACCCAGGACATGTATCCTGCTTGATATTAAAATATTGATATGAAAATACCACACAGCGTCCTATTTCAGAGTCCATCTCAAAGGAATGTGGTTTTTTTTCCAGTTAGTTTATAATTTCTCTGCTTTGATTTTATTTTCCTTGTTCTTTTATCTCCATTTTTCACAATGGACTTATATGAAGAGAATCCTGGGCAAATGGCATTGCCAGTGAGAGAATCTGAGAATGATGTGGATGATGAGCTGTCTTGGCCTGCCCATGTGCCCTAGTGATGGCTGCTCAAGCTGCAGCACATCTTGCAAAGATCCTTTGATCATCCTCTTTTGATGAATTCGTCAGCATGGTCATGACTACCTCCATCAGGAAAACCTTCAAGGGTGCATTTCTTCTACTTGCACTTGAAAAATTTCTAACTGGACACTTTTTCTTACTAAATATTAGTAATATTAGTAACATTTGATACTAAATACCTTAAATAAAAATAGTGATTGCAGCACAAGATTTTTATTTTTAATTTTTTTGGTGTTTTCTTTGCACAGGCTGCAGAAATGTGGAATTTTTAAACATTCATTTTGCCTGGACAGGCATCTCTTCCAAAGTTGGTGTATGTTTTATTTCCCCCCAGCACTAGTGAGACGTGTGTTTCGAGTCAGTCCTGATAATGTGTTTCAGTGGTATTCATCTGTGATATTTGTAGTGAGTTTCCTGGTGTAATTGTAATTCAGAAGTTGTCTGTAGCCCTGTGATATGTGCATAATTGTCCCTGTCCACTGCAACCACCAGCACCTCTTGTCAGCAGGATTGATGGTAATGTTTTGGTTCCTTTTTTGATAATTAATTGCCGTTCCTTCCAACAACAGGGGACTCGAGCGGAGCTTTTGTTGTTCCAAATTTGAAATCTTAAGTCTGTGGAGATGTTTCCAGGAGGTATTTTCTCCGGTTCAACATACACTGTAACCACAGGTGTTGTATCATCAAAGAAAGAACCCATATGCTAATATAGAAATAACAGGCCTGTTTATTGTTGCAGCGCATCACCATCAAAGCAAACAACAACAACCACCTGTCTTTAGCTGTATAATTAAACTGATGGGTCTTTATTCTGTGCTAAATGATATGATAATATATGGAGAATAAGAAGAATCGTCCTTTTAAACTTTTGAGATGTTTGCAGAACTGTTGAAAACCGGTTTTTAAAATAGTTTGGTTTTGTTTTTGTATTTTTTAACAAATCTGTTTCTAATAACATGTTTTTCCTGCTGTAGTTATGCTTCACTTAGCACTTTTTTCCATGCTGGAAATTCATCTTTCCATAGCTTTGGATGGCCACCTGTTCTGGTATCTTTTTCTATGAAGTCTTCAGTGATTCATCTTGTTTCATTTTTATCACCTTCTACTTTATCACTCTCAAGGGCCCATTTTTTGTTTCTTTCTGCAATCAAAGGCAAGCTGAACCCCAAAGATTCCATATCCTGACTGGTTATCTGGCACATGCTTTTCTTCCTCTCTGTCACACCACAGAGATGCAGCAGTGGTTCTTCTGTTCTGCACACAACAAAAATCTGTTGACTCTTTTAAAAACCAGCACAACACTGATGTTCCCCCCCCGCCGAGTGCTAGCAAACACCTCAGGATCTGAATGTTGACTTCTCAGTGCAGGAATCAGTCAGGAATGTGTATAAAAGTTTCCTCTGTGTACAAGTAGCTCTATTTGCACATTATACCAGCTTTGGAATGGCTTGGTCAGACCTTCACAGCCAAATCTTCTGCTAGCTGACCATGTTTCCTACCAAAACCAAGCTCTAACAGAACATGCCTACTCCTACAGTTACTTTAATTGGAGAACAAATTATAATGTTGTTTTCACAGATCACTCTTTCTCCAGAAACTCTTTTGACACAGAAACTTGCATAACGAGTGCTCTTAGATGAGTAATCCGAATCGTGTTTCCTTTTAAAAGGCCAGCCCTCAGTCCCTTTTGCTATCCACTGGGCCTGTTAGTGCAGGCAGAAGGTCGTGCTGGCCTGCAGGGATGTGTCATACTGAACCTGTCATCTAGGACACGGCTCACAAAGAATTTGGAGCATTAGGAATTTAAGGTTTTTGACAAACTGGGAACTTTCACTATGAATTATGTATTTTTGTTCAAGAATTAGTGTGCCCTGCTTTTTTAATGATGCCTTTTTGCTATGCCCTTATTTAAATATTTCGGTCTGATTAAAGAGGGAAGGTATGGCAGGTCAGCTGGGGGGCTGTGCACCTTTCCTGGTTCTCGCAGGGGTAGAGAAGGGGGTCACTCTGCTTTCTGAAATCCTCTCTTTCACAATTCAGCCTTATTTTTCTTGGCATGTTATCACTTACGCACCTTCCTATTGTCTGGGACTCTTTAGAAAAATGTTCCTGTCTACAGAGCGTGCCCCCCGGGCAGAAATAGTGCCACGAGGCAGTGGGCTGGGATCCTCACCTTGGCACTTGTGGGTTTGTTATTCTGAGGGCAGTGGTTTGGTTTTGAGCAGATGTTCTTTACTGCAAGGTGGTAGAAATGTTTTCATCAACAGGCTGCTGTGAATGAGTTAATGCCAGGCAGGAGTGCTGCTTTTGGAGATGTTTTGTGGCCAAGGGTAAAGATTTGTTCATGAAGCTGGCAGTCTGGATTTTGTGTCTGTTTATATCTCATTAGTTCAGTTGTTATAATCGAACAATAAAAGTGATTTTGTGTAAAGAAACCAATGTATGCTCAGTGCTTTCTGCACAGGCAGGAGTGGTGGTGTGCACAAGCCACGCCAGTCACTGCTCTTGTTTAATGGGGATTGCAGTAAAACCTGACAGTCTTTTCAACGTGGATGTCCAAGCCACAAATTAGCCTCACTATCCTGTTTAGGATTCTTTGATCATGTACACATAACGTGTAAACTGTTTTACACTTTTATCTCAAACACCATCCTGCAAAATGCTTCATTTTGCAGCACAGGTCCCCTCCAGACGACGTTCTGCACCTGTTTGCACTGGCAAATCTCTCCTCTACTTTTTTCTAGGACTCTGTTCTGTAGATTTATTTCTAATCATCCATAAATAGACTCATCTGTGTTAGGTCTGTATGTCTGAGTAAGGGAAGCCACATGACAGCACGCCTCACTTGTTGGAGCAACAGCAGATCTGGGGAGAAAACTTGGCTTCATGGGAGTGGATGGAAAATTCTCATTGAATTAAACACATCCAAAATCTCTGACAGCTTCTTCTCCAGACTCAGCTTCCTTGTGTGGGACGGGGTGAGCTGCACAGGCTTGGTTTATCCTTCAAAAATATGGCTAGTAATACTCAGCTCTGCAACAGCTCTGGAACTGGGGAGAATAAGAAGCTGAAAAAGTTGTTTTTTTTTTTTCTCTGAACTAATACAGCACAGTTTGATTTGCCTTTTCTGGACAGTGGGTTTGCCCACTTTATTTTGTCAAATATGCATGTTATAGAAGGTTTAGGGATGTGGCATTATGACCAGATAACTGTAGTCATTATGGACTTAGGCATGTGTTGAAGGGTTTGCAGGATGAGTATTTACATTTCATTATAGAGCTGGGCTGAAAGACAGTTTTTCAACTATAGTTGATAAACTGTAGTTTTTCAACTATAATTTGGCATTTTCAGCTTGTTTTTCTATTTTATGACTTCAGTGAATGAAGTATGTAACTGGAATTTATTGAAGATAATTGAGAGGAAACACAAAAGAAAAATTAAAATTTTTCCAGTTGTATTAGTCAATGAAATTATTTCTTTTCCTCATGCTTTTATTTTTAGTTAAAATAATAATGAAAATGTTCCCATTATAAACTGGAATCTTTCAAAATTACCCTTTGATAGCTTTGAGAAAATCCCAAAGATTCCATCAGAGCATGACTGATGACACAAAAACCTAAACTGGTGAAGACTGAAATCAGGGCTGTGATACAATTAGAAGAGCATTATGAGTAAAAATATATGTGGTGTTTGGGTTTTTTTTTTCCCCAAGAGGGCTACAATTTTGAGTGTTTTTCAGTAGTTTTAAAATGTTATTTAAAATATTTTTGCCATTTGGGAGATGATAGATATGATTTGTGTGCTGCCTGTTTCCCCAGGCTGCAGGACAGTTGTCGGTCCCATCTTTCTCCTCTCTCCACCTTAAGGCAAGACCACCTGTGCTTGTCATATCTGATGGACACTTGTCTAATCTATTTTTTAAGACCTCCAGGGTCAGTCTCTCCATCCTCCCCAAGCAATCCATTCTAGTGCTTCCTTAGCCTCATTGTTCGATAATTTTCCCTAATGTTTAACCTTAATCTTTCTTCTTTCAATTTAATCCTATTACTGCCTCTCCTCTCTGCCATGGGCATGGGAAATAGATTCCTCCCTGTTCTTTGCAGCAGCTCTTTATGTGTTTGACTCTGCTCTCCAATGCCCTGTCTGACTTGTTTTCTTAAAGCTAAGCCACCCCAGTCCTCATTTCCTCGGAGGTCCCTGTGGTCTGTATCCCTGCAATGACTCTCCGGATTGCACACGGGTGGTTTTCTTCTTTCTCCAGACACGTTTCTCAAGTTTTAGTGCTGCATTTTGTTAGCTGAGGAAGCCTTGATGCTACAAGGTCTTGCAGAGTGGGAGAGCATTAAAGTGAGTGGGATGAGTGGTTAAAAAGCCCCACCTTTGTGCAAGTCTGTGGACGGGTGTCCCCATCACTGGAGGTGTCACAGACCATTCACTCAGGCCAGTTGCTCCTTGCCTAGAGCGGGGGGTGTGGTGTGTATTGCATTTTTCTCCTTTGCAAAATAGGTTTTAACTCTTGGGGCTCCTGGAGCAGCTCTAACAGGGCAGCCAGAGGCATTCTGCACCTCCCTGCTCCCATTGCTCCCTGCCCTCCATGCACGCACCTGCCTCATGCCATGCTGAGGTGTTATTTTCTGCCCTCTCCTACAGCCTGGGCATATGGACCTGAAGCAGAAACTTACGGGTATATGCAAATGTTTTAATGATGCTATTTGCATATCTGGAAGTGATTTACAAAACGCTGCACATGGAGTTGCTTAAAACTTGGCACCAATAGTTCGTGGAGGATCATGGCACAACACAACAGAAACTGAATTTCAGCTGGTTTTTGCCAGCTCTCGCACTGCACTTTTGGCGACGGCTGAAGCGAGTCTGTCAACGAAGGAAACGCCTGAGTCCTCGTACGAGCCTCAGTCCTGCCCAAGGGCAAAACATCCCGTCATGGACTGCCTTTCTCTGCTTTCTTGTCACTTCGGGAGGAGCAGCCAACTGCAGTTGGTCCTGGCGCTGGGAAATGCTCTCTTGAAAACCCTCAGGAGTGCAGGCAGGCAGGGGGGTCCCGGGGGTCGAGCAGCCCAGGGAAGAATATTCTATCATAGAACTACAGAATGGTTTGGGGTGGAAGGAACATTAAAGATCATCTTGTTCCACCCCCTGCCGTGGGCAGGGTCATCCTCCACTATCCCAGATTGCTCCAAGCCCTGTCCAGCCTGGCCTTGGACACTTCCAGGGATCCAGGAGCAGCCACAGCTTCTCTGAGCAACCTGTGCCAGGGAAGAATTTCTTCCTCACATTAATCTAAAATTATCTTCTTTCAGTTTAAACCCATTTCCCCTTGTCTTTTATGCTGAGATCTACACTGCTTTTACAGATTTTGTTTATTTATTTGTTTTACCCTCCTGGGATATGCTTTTGTAAGACTTAGAGATGCACTAAATTTAAATATTTGAGTTCGAATAATTTTCAGAAACAAGTAGCGTTTTACATTGATCTGTATAATTTGATTCTAGCTGGAGCCTTTTTTCAGAACCCCTACATTATGAACCAAATGCACTTTTCCCATTCCTGTTTGTGAGAGCTGATAATATCAAATATACATGCATTCACTATGGAAATGTTGTTTTTGGTGGGGAGATGTCACAAATGAGCAGAGGCACCTAAACCCTGCAGCATCACTTTCCTATAGGAAGTCAGTTTGCACTTTTTTGTGTTCACCTTTACATTTGTCACTTCTATTTCCTTTACTTTCCTTTATTTCGGATTTTAAGTTAGCACTAATAAGAGTGAGGGCATTGGAACTTTCAGAGACTGCCTAGAAAATTTGTGCTCTAGTCTAAAGAAAATCTGCTCTCAAGTCCCTACATGCAAGTGCATCATAGGTGAAGATCAAAATAATTTAGCAGAGCCGAGTTCTAGCACACAAAAATTTTGTAGTTTTTTTTGCATATGAGAAGCTCCTTGCAGAAAGCGCTTCCATGAGTCCCAGTGGAGACTGGACACATTCTTGGAGGGGGAATCCACAGATTGCTGTTAAAAGAAGGAAATTGCCTGTGAATAAAAATCTGAGTTAAGTAGTATTTAAGGGAAGAAGTTTTATTTAAGCTTGACATGTCAGTGTTTACTGACTGGGGATCTACTTGTTCCTGGAGGTGGAGGCAGACCCAGGGTGAGAAGGACTTTTGCCCAGTCCAGCCATTTTTATGGTTGTTTGACTTCTTAGCCATCAGGCAGAAATTTTGTGCCATCTTACAAGAAAAGGAAGGAGAAATCCAACATCATTCTGAACAGAATATTTAGGTACTCTGAAGGTAAACAAATCCTTTCTGCCCATGATGAAAATATCCCTTTCCCAAATGCCCTTCGTGGCTTGAGTGAAGGGCGTAGCTGAGAGCCCCTGCACATTAAATCACAGATTTCTCACCTACTTATGTCAAGAAACAAGTGGTTACAGCAGATGAGGGAAGTGCAAGGAAACAGCAAGGCAGGATATCTTGCAGTGCACCAGCCTCTGAGCCACTGCCAAGCATTTTGTCAGCTTGGTAAGGAAAAAAAACCTCAAAGAATTTTAAAGAGAGAGAGCCCAGTTCAGGGCTGATTCCTCCAGCTGCTCAAGGCTGTTCTTCACAGAAATATTTACCTACTTCATCCCATTTACAGGGTTCAAAGTACTTCATGTAACTCTGTGTCTATGGGGTGCGGGGCTATGGTGGAATACTAAAGGCCAGATATTTTCTCTACAAGGAAATAAAAATGTCCTGTTGCAAAAGACAAAATCATTCCCTAGATTGTCCCTGCTGCAGACAATGCACAGCTCCCATACCACTCACAGCATGTTTTGTTGCCATTCTGCTAACATTGCATGTACTTTATATTTTCTCTGCAATTGTATAAATAGCATATAGGAAGAGTGAGACTATTTAGGGAAAATACTAATTAAAATGAACAATAGAAAATAGGAGATCTTATGTTTCTAAAATTAGAGGCTGGTTATTCGGTAATAAATAGCCCTGTCATTATTAGTTTGTAGTCCCTCCTTTCTCTTGCCTGCCACACACAATATCGCTGTTGTCCGTGGTTTGCCTGTCTAAACATGGTTTCTTTCCAAAGCTCTACATTGTTTGCTAGCCCTTGTTAAAAAAGCTCCCCAGTTCTGGGCTTATCTGGCAAAAGAAAATAAGGAGAAATATTCTTTCTAAACAAAATGAATTTGATGAAGGAATAAAAAGAACGTTAACAAAGGTACTTTCACGCGCTTCCTTCTGGATCCTGCTATTGGTCTCTGGTAATTTCAGAATCCAGGGAGCATGGGCCGTGGTTTTATTTCCTAATAATTAGCAAGCATGTTGGTGGGTTTGATGGCTTTGTTAAGAATGTGCCTGCTTAGCTTAAAGGGAAAGGTTGATTTGAATCTTGGAGCACAGTGAGTAATTGCTCCGTGCAGGGGTGGCCGTGGTCGGGGCTGTGCTTGCGAGAAAGGCAGCGAGGTTTGTGCCTGCGTGAGGAATGACCTCGGTGTTGTGGTTTATAGCCAGGCCCCATGCCAAGCCCAGGAGCAGCTTCAGGACTTTTCCATCCCAAGAGAAAACACGGAGACAAGTGAAACTTATGGTGTTTTAGTGCACAAAATGGATGGCATTTTTTGGCTGATAGTGGCTGATAGATGCTGGATCCCTGACAAGGACTGACAGCAGAAATGTCCATTTGAGGGTGCAGTTAGGGCAGCTACAGATTACCTGTGCTTCTCACTTCATGGAAGATCAACTCTTCCAGGAGGGCCCACCACCACAAGGTTCACAAACTTGTCTTGCTGTTGGGCTTTTGAATAGTCAGGAATGAGTCTTACCCACACCAGACCAGTCTTTTCTTGTTTCTTAGTGCTGAAGTTGTGTTGCCCATCCCCGGATTGTGTTTTGGATCTGTTTGAGAGATGCTGGACTGAATGAAGTCATCTTGTGCTGTCATTGCTTCATTTTGTTTGGAACAAAAAACAACCTTTGTGAAAGGTGAAAAAGGGATGTAGAAGGTGTAGGAATCCGTGTTGGCTCAAGGGATGGTAACAGAGGAAACAGAGAAAGGAAGAGAATAAAATTCTCAGGGAAAAAGATAAATACAAAGGAGGAGCAGGAAAGGAAAAGGCATGAACAGCCATAAAAATCCAGTGCTGTCAGCTGAAAACCGGAGTGAGTCTGTCATATTAATGACAGGAAACCATACCTCTACTGGCTTTCACTGACAGAGCTGCCAGCAGCTGCTGTGGAAGGAAGGTGACTCGAGCACGAGTGAAACTATCTAAGACACTGTGCATTTATTTTGTAGAGTGAGAGTTTAGTGAGGATTCATCTGTTATTATCATATCCTCTGTTGAACGTATTGCCCTTGGCAATGGGTACTCAATAGCTAATTTAGCTTTTTTTTTTGTTCAGTAGTAAGATTTTTGTGCTTAGTTCCCTTAGCTGTGATTTTTCATCAGCAAAGAACAAACAAATCCCTAAATTAAAAACTAGAAGTTATGAAATGCATATTTTCCTTCCCGATGCTACTCATCTCCTGGCATTTAATGTATCAATTGCAATTAGACTGCTTGCTAATTGTTTTTCTGGATCTCCTGTTTTCAGTCATAGCTGCATATTAAGGGGAGGTGGTGATGGTAGTCAGAGCTTTCTGTTCTGCTAAATGAGAAGAAACTGAGCAAAACTTCTACAAACCCTGAGTATAAAGTAAAGGAAATATCAGTAGACTTTAGCACCCACTTGATTCTCAGCGTGGGGCCTGCTGTACGTCAAGGTGCCAAGCCCAGGTCTGCAGCAGTCCAGATAAAGGGAAACCTACAGCTTTCCACAAAATAACATATGGCTGTGACACTTGAAGCAAGAGCACTAAAATAAATTTTTCTCTTGCAAAAAAATTTGAAAGTGGTAATAGATTTGGCCGTATGAACAAGTTCTTTCCAGAGACAAGTGTGAAAGACCCCATATAATAGTTTACGTGGGGCTTAATTTATTTAAGTTGAGGGAGAAGAGCTGGCTTCACACTGCTGATACACTTCTGTGGGTCTGGCAGCTTAGGTAGTCCCGACCCAGTACTTTGGTTACTCAGTCATGCCTTGCTTTGCATTTATCATTTCACCAGGGTAATATTGTATAATAAAATGGAGAAGTTAAGTTACTGTGCACAGTAGCCATCGGCTCATATTTAAAGCCCTTACTGAAGGAGCAGTAAAATCTTCTAGGAGTGTAAAACCCAGACAGCTTCCCCTAAACCTGTCTGTGGCAGCTCGGAGGATGAACTTGAAACAAACAGCACATGGTGTGATATTGAACATTTCGTGATCACGTGCTAACTTTTGTAGACTTTAAAAACTCCACGGCAGTTTAGAAAAGAGGCACCAGTCTGAGATAAGAGTTTCTGGGAATGGACTCCCCTCCCTTCACAGCACAGATTTCAAACCTGTGCCGAGCAGAAGCTGTTGCATTAGGGGGAAAATACTGATTTTGAATGAGTTTAGCTTAAACCCATCTGGTGAAAGTGTAGATCACTGGCTTATTATAGAGCACTGACCAGAAGACTTGACCTTTTCCTTTCAGTGGGGCCCCAGGGTGGCCTCATCTGTTGTTTGTCCATGTGGATTACAGTCTCCCTGGGCAAGGGCTGTTCCACACCCATGTCTGGGACACTTCTGCTGAATATTGTACAGATTTTGGGGGAAACCCCCTTCGGGGTCTGACTCAGGTGCTGAGCACCCCTGACCTCCCCAGTGCTGGCTGAGTGGTGGCAGGGCTGGTGGCACCTGGTCTCTGGGCACCTGGTCCCTTCCCTTGCACAGCCACAGGCAGCCCTGCAGAGAGGGATGTGGCAGAGGACAGGCTCTGATGGTTTGGGGGCCTGTCCTTCCCCTCTGCAACTTGTCTGACTCACTGCATGAAGTCCTTCTGAGACTGCTGCTGCCTTTCCCTCCTCTTCCCACTTATTCTGTGTTCCTCCTCCCCTTCTGACTTAATTTAAAAAAAAAAAAAAAAAGGAGGATTGAAGTTATTGGGGAGATGTGGTGGTTTTCAGAGTTAAACAACACTGAAAAAAATACTTTCCCTTCATTTAGTATTTTAAAGAAGTAATAAGTAACACGGCAGGATATGATTGGAATAATATGAGAAACTCTGAGGTATCTGAAGCTTTATTCCGCTGCCTCCTGCCTCTCGTGATCACTATAAGTCATGCATGAGCTATTACTTTTACTGTACATAATTTCTGTTATCCTTTGAGATCCAATCACTCCCCTGATAAAGCGATTTTCTGGCTTTTTCTGCCATGCTTACCTAGATGTTTGTGTATGTGTGGATGTAATTTATCTGTTTATTATAATTCCAATAATGAAAAGAAAGTGAAATGCTATTATGAAGCTCAGCATGGTAATCAGTTTGTTGTTATTGCTGGCCATGGCAATCATTCTTAAGTCTCCATTTTGTTAATGGCACGCCTTAGATTTTTTTCCAAGTTGGATGGGATTTAACCATAACTTTAATGAAGATATGTGACGGTAGAACAGGACACTTGAGTTTGTGAATAAGTTTACTCACATGAGTAGATCTACATATTTTAAGTGGACATTGCTCACATAACTTGAGAATGGTAGTCTTTAAGGCAGAGAATTAGGGCTCTTATGCTGCGTTACGAAATCTAGACTTGTGGGATCTTTGTGAATAAGGTCATTAAAACTTTTGTCGATGAGAAATAAACTTATATTTAGAGTAGCTTTCAAAAGAGAGAGAAGATGTCTTTCCAAACCATGCATCTATACCAAAGTAAATTAAACAGAACAATACATACTTCAAGGATAATGGATATTTGCTGTTTGTAGTAAATACTTCCAAGAGCACCATCATAAAATTAGTTTTGTGACTTGTATGGTAAAAGCAATGGAAACAATTCCTCAGTCAGTGGGTAAACAGATTTCTAACATCAATGGATACAAGCTAGGAAAAGTATTGAATTTTTTTCTAATTAGCCTTTTTTTCCCTACAAAATTGCCTCTTCAGAATTTCCCTCCATGTCCAGTGCATAAAAGTATCTGTGTATATGAATTCAATTTATATGCCAATGATGTTTTATACATTGTCTTGTCTGCATCTCATTACTGTCATTAATAAGCACTCCAATACATCTCGTCACAAGGTTAATTGGGACAAATCTAAAATACATCCCCTTTTATATTGTAAATATGATATCTTCTGGCAGCACATTCCTGGTGGATGGACACAAAAGTTAGGATGTCTTATTAAAAGTTCCTCTAAGGTATCATAGCTGCATTTAGTGGCTACATTATGCTGCAAGTGCAGCTGTATGGAAAAATTGGCTGCATGCAACAGAATCGAGGTGAAACATGCATTTTCCTAGGACAATATGGAATAAAATTGTGTACAGCTACTCTGCTTTTGCTTTGGTTTTTGGCTACACTCGTGGGCCAAAATCTTTTCTATTATGTTGTATGTGCTGGTCTTTCCAACAGCTGATTTCTGGTTTTGAATGTATGGTTTGAAAAGTGCATTCCTTCACAAGGCTCAGCTGCACCCAGGCACAGCAAATAAAAAAAAGGGCATTTTTCAAGTAAAAGGTGTTTTCTCTGGGCAATAGAGTTTGGAGTTTTCATATCAAAATGCATCTCGTGTCAACATCTGCCAGTGTCAGCTAAGAAAACCCACTGGAACAAGTCCATGGGTCACGTATATGGCTTTACTCCACAGAACCGAGGGTTAAAACACAGGGAATGTGGGACTGAAATGTTCTCTCCTGTAGCTGTGGCTCACACTGCCAGACCCTGGGTGCTTCACCTGATGAGCACAGTTTGCCTCACAAGCTTTGGGACTTGAGTTTCTCCGTTGACTACGTTGAGTGCGAAGGGTTAAAAGCTCCCATAGCATCTATGAGTGGTGTTGGTGATGTTCCTTACAGAGAGATTTATGTCCTATTCTGCAGATGAAATGAATTCCTCTCCAAAGATCTGTGCTAAGGCTAATACACCGACTAAATCCCTCCAAAAGAGGGCTGTCCTGACCTTTGTTTCCTCTTTGCTGAGCTGAACTCCAGTGATTCTGTATCCCTTAGTCAGGAGACCACTCTGCCACAAATTTTTGATTATAAGTGCTACCAAACTGGAGTCATGATGAGGAATCCTAAAGAAGGGGCTCTAGGCACTGGCCTGAAACCCTGCAGCTCCAGCCTTTCCTGTGAGTTTGATGCCTGGATGTTAGAACACTGCGACTTATCTTCAGTTGAGACAAAATTTAATTTAGTCCACTATATACCAGGAAGGAAAAGGAAGGAAAATAGACTTCCATAATGCTGTTTCTATGGGAGGCACAGAGATATTGTTCATGTTCCTAGTTGAGGGAGGAAACAAGAGTACAAAACACTGGACAAGAAAGTGAGTGTGTATTACAGAAAATGGTAAATTCCAGCTCCTCGTTAGAATAGTAAGTCTACCTTTTTTTCCCTGAGATGGAATGTAAAGTTTCACATCCCCAAGCATCAGCTAAATAGCTTAGGCAGGCTGTGTACCATAGCCTCAATTTAATTGATACAGTACTGTCACTTCAAACAAGCCATATTAGTGGAATGTTATCTCTACTGTTGTTTGTTCCAGACCCTAGGCAACAATTAATTTTGTCATGCCAACAAATACTTCACTTGATTTCTAATGTACCATTGCCATAACAACTTGGATAAATATACCCTATAAAATCTATAGATAAGTTTTTTAAAAGGCAGCCGGTTGATAAAAATCTGAATAAAAACCCAAACAACCACCAAACAGAACCACAAAAACCACCCCACCACAGCCCCACCATCCCGTACTTTGAGGTTGCTCAGTGGATCCTTATGTGTCATGACAGGAAAGGCTGTGACAGATACCATTAGGCTGATGGCATTGCATGCTGGACTGTCCATGTACGGTGTCAGTGACCAGATTTGCAAAGGAAAGCCACAGGATTCAACTAAGACCTGACCTGCCTTGGTCCTGGTGTATATTGGACCAAAATAAAATTCTATATTAGTGATACTGATGCAGAGATGATTAATTAAATTAATTTTCTTAATTACGTTTTTTTGTGTAAAGAGCCTTATGAAACTTATATAAGTCTGATAGGAAATGTCATAGTATTTTTGCATTACAATCAGCCTTCAGTAGCACTCTGTATTGCTAATATTAAGTAAATGTTTTAACAGATTAAACAGTTGTTATTGTGCTTGAAACTTCTCTAACTTGGCAAGAGCAAAACAAATGATGGGTATCAGAGATCTCATCCTGTGGAAAGTATGCCTCAAACCAAACCCCCAAACACGAGCTTTTATCTCTCAAAATCATCCAATATGCACATGCATCTGCCAGTCCTGTCCAGTGGTGAGGCACTCCGTAGTGCATTGAGAATAACTTATTGTGTAAATTTACTCTTGCTCTATAAGTTTCTGGAAAAATCAGCTTGACTTTACTAATATCGTCTTGAAAACTGAGGAAAAAACGTCCATGTGAGGCATTTTACCAACACTTTTTTAACTAATAACTTTGTGCGCTACGAAGTAATTTATTCCTGTTACTTTAAGAAAAAAACATTTCCTATGCATTAAAAATCCACCATCATGTTTTTATGTTCAAAATCTCACACCTGATTTTTGGCAGGATAAATTCTTCAAAATCTGTTATGGATACTGAGGTACTTATAATTCTTCCTCCAAAACACTTTACTTTCTATTTTTTCCCATAATGGCCAGAATTCCTAGACTAGACAATACAAGTATCAAATAGTCACTGTGATATAGAAATATTTAAGAAGTGTTTGGGAAAGACACACCTAGTCCATGTGTCTGTATATGTGTGCTGTTTTTCTTATCAAATTTTCAGGAAGATTAGAGGGACAAGCAAGCCCCGAACTATCTTTCCTGTATTCTTAAATCCCTTAAGATCAGACAGGATTCTTGAGTCCAAGGCTGGATGCTGTGTCATTCTGATCCTGGAGATGTCCCCATGCCCTGCAGAGGTTACACGTGCCACTGGCAGCAGTGATGGAGATGCCACTGTCATTCCTAACCCAACCTGTGTGTGACACACTGACGGTCCCGGGGGAGGGAGGTCCCTATTTTCTCTCTGCTCTCTCCCTCTGTATGGCTGTGCTGCTGCCAGTGCGACAAGTGAAGTGCTCCTAATAATCCCTGTAGTGTCCCAAGGTGTTCCATCTTCCACACCTGGCTCAGGAGCAGAGCAGATAGTCCTTAAGTCTCAAAAGATGCCAGTTCAGTCCTTAATGATAGAGTTTTGAAATGTCTTCTGAGTCAGAAAGGCAAGCATGTGCCGATTTTTTCTGTCTCTTCTTCTATAGCCTGAGCAGACTGCATACAGACAGAGCACAACCACCCGCAGAAAATATTTTAACATGCTAAAGAACTTATTTTCTGGGTGTTTTGTACAGTTCCATTCACCATCTTTGAGCAGTAGTTCTCTTGCAGTTTGGTGTACTGGTGTATTTTGGTGGGTTGCTGCCTGAACATGTTTTGAAAAACAAAAAGAAATTCTGGTGTTGTCTTCATATCTTCGGTGGCTGGTTTGGGGAAAATATGGGAATATTCATTTTCCTAAGAACCAGAGATATTGGTGCTACTTACCCAGAGAAAGCAGCAATCAAAGTGTCATCTAACTTCAGGGCTTTTCAGTCATTAATACGAGGAATCATCTCCATAAGAATAATTTATAAAGCTTCTACCATGTGTGAAGATAACAAAGCATATTTTAATAACCCAAACACAGTGGCTGAAGAGCCCATAAGTCTTTCTTTCATATAGTTTATTAATTCCTTCCTAAAATTCCCCTTACCCCTAAAACATACCTGAAGACATGGAGACAGCAAGCATGGCTTTGTCCTAGCACTCCTCCCTGGCTGCTGTGAAATTGAACTATTCAAATGTGCTTCAAAAGATGAAACAAAATGAAAAGGGAACTAGATTTATCTCAGAGGCACCCACTTCTGATGGCTGAAGTGTTTGAAGTCCAAAGAGTTTCCATTGAATACGAGCCAAGGAGCTCAGTTGTGTTCTCTGGGCGCCTGTTCTCCAGGCAGACGTGACGTCCTTCATGTGAGAGAAGGATTCTTCTCTCAGCAGAGCGAAGCTTTGAGGTGAATTGTTGGATGTTTCTGAATTCTCCTTGTTTGCTCACCTGTGGCCGGTGACACGGCCTCTTGTGTGTTTTGTAAAGCAGCTTTGAGGCGTTTTGGTCTTTCCAGACAAGTGAAGGTCACTTCACCGTGAAGAGCTGCGCAACAGGCGGCTGTGACGCTGGGGGCTCTCTTTCATCCCTGCTTGCTGCACTAAGGGCTCCAATCCTCACTGACACGGGGAATCCGTGTGCAGAGCAGATGGAACTTTCTAGTAAAACGGTAACATTTGTTAAACTCCACCTGGTGCTTTTCTAATTCCTGCTGCTGGGAGGGAGCAGCGTGCCCTGTGCCTGAGACGCGGTAGGGTGTGTGTTCCCTTTGTCACCAGGTAGCATCTCATTCCATCTCCAGATTGCTACCAAACACAAACAAGCCTAGAATGTTTGATGAATCAGTGATGGTGTTTTGATTTTTCTCTCAGCCAGTACCACCAGGCAAACAGCAATGAAAAAGAAAAAAACGAAAACAGGGGAAGCATGTTCTTTCAGCCTGTTTTAAAATATAAGTAATTGGCATTTTCCCTTCTGCTAACACGAGTTCCAGGTAAGCACAGCTCAAACTCCCTCCCTCGAACAACCCTCTAGGGAGGAGAGGATGGAAAAAAAGGGCCAAGCAGCTGTGACTTGTACCTGAGAACAACAGAAAGCTGAGTTCAGCACCCTGCCTGCCCTGGCGTGTATCGGGAATGACTCAGCCTTGCTGCCACCTCAAATCCTCCATCCCTTCTGGCCTCCCTGGTGAGACCAGCCAGGCAATGCTGCAGCACAGGGACCAGGAATACCTTCTGGCTGTGTGACACCAGGCAGAACATCCCTTGGTAGCTCAGGGTAGCTCTGCATCTCTCCTGTCACTACAGCACACTGTTTCTGAGCAGACCCTGTACCCAGGGGTGAGGCCTTCACCACTGCCCCAACAAAGCAAGCTGGCAGAAAGAAAAGCTCCTTACTGCTTTTCTTCAGGCTGCTGAAGCTCCAGGATGCCCTGTGGCGTTATCTGGGGTGATACTTTGGTGATAGAGGCTTGATGCTCTTCCTGAGTGCCCACAACACTGCTCAGGGTAGGAGAGATGAAAATACCCAGAGCAATGTGGGGTCTGGGTAGTGAGACAGTACTTAGATAGAAAAACTTTACAAAACAAGTTCCTGAAAATATTGGAGGTGAAATAAAAGAAAACAGAAGGAGTGCAGGCTCTTTCCACTGAAGATTTGATTCCCACCTTGGTCCCGTGGCTGCAGAAATCAGGACCATGGTCATATGGCCTCACACTTACTCAGAGTGGAGGGATTTGTTATATATATATTTAAAACCGGAAAAACAGAATTTTGCTGTTAGGATGAGTGTGGTGCTTTGGAAGCCAAAGGTGACCACTTGTGCTGCAGAGCAGGTGAGAAGAGATTGTATCCAAACAGATACATTTATCTATAGGAAATAAGTAAAAAAGTTCATTTTGCTCTAGCAAAATGAAAACTTTATCTCTAATGTTTCTGCTAGATTCTTCAACTGACTTTTTTTTTAGATACTGTGTGACTCCCATTTTCCAGCGCAGACTGGAAGGGGCTCCTAAGCTGCTGTAGCAGTGGTGGAAGTGGGAATGCAGTCAGACTGCTGCGAAAGAAGGAGGTTTTTCTGTCACTCTCAGATGTACACTTCTGTTACTGAGGTTTCTTATCAGAAAATGCACAAAAGCACTTGAGTGTACGAAAACGAGAGCTCCCACCAAACGTCAGTCACTGCTGATAACAGGAGTTCAGTAGCAAAAAACAAGATATTAGAGCTTGTTTATCTTCTGGCTGCGTTGCAACCGTCCCTTCTGAAACACAGACCTCCAGCCAGACGGGCTCTCGCAGCTGCCCTGTGAAACACAGGAGTGGCTGGGGTTGTGTTCCAGGGAAATGTGTGTCTCCAGAAGTGCAGGGGAGGTGGCAGTGGCCCACCCTGGAGGAGTCAGAGATAATGGTGTTGCCTGTTCATCTGTCCAAGCACAAGTGTCTTTATCTGGGAGGCTCTTCCCTGCCCCTTCAAAGGACCGGAGGAACATTTCGTACCCAGTTGCACCACAAGGCAGTTTCTACTTTGAGAATTTTGAAAGCAATTAAAAAAAAAAAAAAAAGAAAAAAAAAATCTGTTTTCAAAGCAACCTTCACCCAAAGGCTGGGCTGGAGGGAGCTGGGCTGTGTGCACTTGCATGGCCAGAGGTGGGAAAAGCACCATAATCGGGGAAATCTGCGAGTTGCATCCAGTAACGGACTCAAGTACTTACAGGCGATGGAAGCAGGAGTTTAAAGCATTATAACCTAAAAATCCTACTCCCTTTCTGCCTAATGCAGAAAGCTGGGTGCTGTGAAGAGCCAGGTTTGCCTCTGCAGATACCAAGATGCACGCGACAATTTTTGTGGTGAATGGCACAAGGACAGGTCAAGCCCTGTCTGTAGCACAGTCAGAAAAGCCTTTCTTTGCTGAGTCTAGTTTGGAGTTGCATTGGATTTATCATGCTACCTGTGAGCATTTGTTTGCAAATCATTTTACAGATTCAGTGCTTCGGTTTGGAGGAGAGCAGAGCAGTGAGTCACGGCACAAGCTGGCACTGGCAAAACCTCTCCGTGCTAATGAGCTGCACCCAGGAAATGTCTCCTCTGCCTGGGTGAACTGCACCCCAGCCATCCTCCCCTGCAGCTGGTCAGATCCTCAGCGTGCTGGTTGAGAGGGCCTTGTGGGACAGGTCACACGTGGGCAGTGCTGGGGGCACTTCCCAAGTGTCACCTCCAGTGCAGGGAGGCAGCACCAGCATCCCTTCACCTTGTCTCGCATTTCTAGGGAATGAACACGTGCTGCTCCATCCTCAGCAGGAACTGGTGTGCCTCCAAGTGAAGCTCCAGAGGGGAGCACTGCTGGCTCCCCAGGTGAGGTGCTGGCTCAGTGTCCCTGGAGCAGTTTGGAGGTGCAGCAATGAGGAGCAGTGTCCCCGGCTGGTGCCCCATCCTTGGGGGCTCAGTTGTCACGTGCCTCAGGACAACAGAAAGTGTGGCTGGTGCTCTGCTCCCTCGTTGGGTTCATTTTGCAGGTTGGCTCATAAAGCTCTTAAAACAAAGTAAGGCTCATAATGCTATTTAAAAATCACTTTTCAAGGAAACAAATGTGCTTTCCATGAACTGACTGCACGTGTTTATGTAGCAGATAGATTAATATGAGGGGGATCTTTTCACCACCCAGTGAATTACAATACTAAGATAAGTGATGTTATCTTTTAAGGCAAATGTTTTTGTGTACTAATACCTTATCAGACATTATACCAGCAAAAAAAAAAGTTCCTTTTCTGAGGCTGATAATACAAAGACTTATGCATGTGCCTGTCTTGAGTGCTGCTTAAGAACAGTAAAACAATGAAGGCATTTGAAGACTATTAGCACAAAATGAGCTCAGCCATTGATTTTATTTCACTTAGTGTTTTAAAGGAGGTTGTATGCTTGCTTCCCACACCATGTACTTGATGTCCGTGACGCGAGTTTGCAAGTGGATTGGTTTGAATCCTGAGGAAATAAATGCACTCGGGATCCCATTCTGCGACAGCTGTGATGTTCTCCCCGAGTGATCAGGCTGGGCTGGGTGAGGGCGGGTTCTTAATGCTAACTGAAACAGCATTTCAGCTTCATCGGTGAGCAAAATCCCACACTTGTCACTCAGAGAAGCAGCCTGAAAAATGTGAGATATCTTCTCTTACATCGGTTTAAACAACCCCCTCTTGCAAGTGGAGTTTGCACACTGGAATAGTGTTTGGGGATTCATGGTCTAAGGGGGTACCACAGCATGAAATATAAATCTACGGTATTTTAATTATGAAAACAACAAGTAATATTAGAGTTGTGCAAGTATCAGCTAGTTTAGGCTATGCTTATGTTGACGTTTTTATGAAACACTTTAGAGGTATTTTTTCTATGAGTACCCATAATGGTTTTTGTACGTGTGAATTAATCATATGGGTTAGTACCAGTATCACAAATTACTTGTGGAAATCTGTAGCAAGGAAACTGAACTGAATATGGGCAGGCAATATTGCTAATAGCATTTAAATTTATGTGGCGAATTTACTAACATGATGTTGAAAAAATATACAGTATCTAATTAGAGAAGAAAATCCTTCTCTTCACAAGCATTTTATTTTATGCAGCAAGGACTGTCATTCCTCCTGTGAAGTTTATGTTGGTTGAAAGCATAAATTTTGCTGATATATATACAGGTTTGTGTTCCCAGTGGTGAACACTGTTACATTTAGAAAATTGACAAAATCAATGGCAGTAAACCAAAGATCAATTTAAATTTCACATTTAGCTACTTGTTTTAGAGTTTCTCTGAAATTTACAGTCACTAACATGTTTTATGTTTAGAAGAAATAGATGAATACAGCTGCTGCCCATTTGTAGCGATTGTTCCCTAAATCTGTGAACTGAAAATGTATAAATGCACATATAGAATCACACATATGATGTAATACACATAACACTGTTCTTCTGCCATATAATTCTCTGCAGGCTGTTTCCTTATCTGTTGAAAGCATTAGAGAATGGCCACTAATAAGTGTTATAAAAGTAATGAATAGTAATTGTTTTAGATACTCAAGCTTTCGAAGCTGTTAATTTACTCTCCCATTCCGCAGTAGTTGTCACTCTAAAATCAGGTCACTATAGAGGTAAGAATCTATAAATATAGTGCCTGTGTCATATCCCATCATCTGCAAAAGGTTCATGCTCTCTGTCTGTTTTAGAGGTTTACATATTCCTTATAATACGTGTATGATAAATTAAGCACTCTTTTCTGGGCCCCTTTAAATGGAAGGAATTGAAAACACAATAATGATATAATTAATTACGGTCTTATACGTGCAGAAAAATTACACCTTTTTCGATTAGTGTGAAATATAAGTGTCAAATCAGTAATAAAAATCCTGATCAATAAAACAATAATAACGATGTTGTTAAAAGCGGACCCAGAAAGGTGTTCATGGCAACGTGTTTTAGGGGTTAGAAACCCTTTTAAAATAAACGGATTTCATCTTTACACTATGTCATCTAAATCATTACAATGTTTGTGTATACAATTATCATCAGACGATAAATTGCAGCTATTGAATGGATTAAGTTTGAACTGTTTGACCTCATAAATCTGGGTTTGTCATAGCTTCAGCAAATGCTTGTGTAACAATCAGTTGATTACATGGCAGAGCAGATGTATGTATGTTAACTGGAAAATATGAAAGGATCAGGGTAATTCAAAGTTCATTGGAAGAAGTTTATAAATGTCTGACAATATCATGTTAACACGTTCTCCATATACCTTTCTAGTTGGTATTTTTTACTATTCTATTTTTCCTCCTATTTTACTGCGGGATTTATAGTTAATAGAAAAAAAAATCATAAAACTAAAAAAAAACTAAAATCTTGAAATATTTGGAAGAGAATTTAATGGAGCAGTGAAATATTTTGGCAGGATCTAGTGAGACATATTCTGAAAACATCATTAAAAATGGACCAAATAGCAATCACAAGTAAATAGCATTTTGGAAAAAAAGCAGAAACACGTACTTGAAGTGGAAAAATGGCATGAAAAAGCATGAGGCACTTGACAAAAGAGGAGCTATAGATTTCTGCAGGATTATTTTAATCTATGGATCATATCCCACAGATGAAGATTATGGATCTGTCTGATGTGGTTCACCTGAAATAAGTGTGGGCAGAAAATGAATGAAGACCAGGACCCCATCTCCAAATTTTTCCATTTGTGTTGGAAGGCCAGTCTGTTTTTACAGTATTACTGATAACCAAGAGAAGGGAGCAGATAAAAATAGTTAATATTACACACTAACACTTGTAGCTATGCATAAATAATTTATTGGGACAAATTTTTAAAAAACGAAATGATTTTGTACAGTTTCCCTGTGCACACACAAACTGTGTCTCTTCCTCTGGCTTCTCATAAGAAAAGAAAAGAAAAAACCACATCTTTGATTACTTATTATATGTAAATAAATCTCAAGTTATTGCATATGATGAAATATTTTCTAGGCTGGCATCAGTTTGTGAAATCAGCTCAAAAATTATGATAAAATGATGGTTTCTCAGAGTCCCACTAAAGGCAGGTTGGACTGATTTTGGAAAAAATATTAAGCTGTAACAAAGCAATTAAATCTCTATGCACATCTGAGTCAAAATTACTAAGTGATTTTTGGCCATTTTAATATCTTAGTTTTTGACATACAAAAAATATTTCTTGTGTATTTAATTTAAAAAATTACATATCTTTTCAAGGTCAAATTTAGCTTACTTTCGTGTTATTATTTTTAAAGAATCTCATGTTCAAATCAAACCTTTCCATGGTAAAATATTAGAATAAATCCTGAAGAATTTTTTTTGTTTGTTTTCGTTTAAGCATTACATTATTTTGTTTTGGCTCCCACATGACAACGATTCTTTTCCCCTTTAACTTCTTAGCTGACTAATGTAATGTAAAAAATCCCAGCTCTTTGAATAAGAAGAGACATGTTCAGAGTGCACACCCACCAAAAGGTATGTGTGGTGTAAGTGTATTCTGAGCTATCCACGTCTCTTCCTATTTTTGTTCAGAATGCCTTTGAAAAAAGGTTTTCCTCTTTGTGAGAAATACCGTGCTTAACAAGTGTCACTTGAAATTACTATTTTTGTACACTCCTGTGAGAAATATTTGCAAGTAGTGCAATCGTGCTGCTCTTTCTGAACAGGTCTGTTGTGCCCAGGCTTCAGAACAGGGACTTGAAGGTTGGTGAGGGGACAGCCTTTATGTCATAACATGCCTTTTATTGTGAAAACCTTCAAAATCCAGCCAGGTTATACACTGACAGAAATTGCAGTTTGCACTCGAGCGACAAAGACTTTGATATTTAGCAGCTCAGATTTCCATATGTTCTGTCCTTGTGGAGCACAGGCAGTGCTCCTGCCCCCACGCCGAGCCAAACCCATCCGTCCCCTCCCCAGCTCTGGGGCAACTGCACCCCCAGATTAAATCAGAATATATTCCCATAGCTGTTCCTAAATGTATTTAATGTATTATTGAAACATCAATAATAATTAAGAAATAATTTTTTAAAATTTAGTATTGAAGTCTTGCTGTAGGAATTTTTCTTTGTCATTTATGGTTCCTACAGTGTTCCTACATGGCTGTCTCTCTTCTTCGCTCAAAATTTATCTGCCTTTAAATACTGAAGGCAGATTCTGACTTTGATGAAGATCCTTAGGATGTAAATTGTCATTACTCCAAGGAAATCAGTTAAGTGACACTTTTCACCACTGGAGGATACTGCTCCCAAATAATACCTTGCTAAATGTAATGGGAACCTCTCTACTGGGAAATCTCCCTGTTGTTGGTATAGGTGTCTGTGTGAAGTCCCTCATAAAGTGCCCGGGATTAGATTGTTTGTTTGCTTAATTTTTCTTTTCACCTTCAGCCTTGTGGCTGTGGAGGGGTTAATTTGGAAGGCATTACAAAGTCATTTCTCTATAGCTGTTGAAGTAGAAGTCTGCTTGAATTTGTGCCATTCCTCCCCATTTAAAAATGAAAAAATAAACTGTCACAGAGATAATGCTGTGGTATCAGTTGAGTTGCCAGTGAACAATAGTCTATATCATAAGAAAAAAATATACATATTTTGCCACAAGCCTCTGATCAGTAGACACTCCACACAGAATGAGCATAGCAACTACATTATCTTTCACCCTGAGGTTGAGGTCATTGTCAAGGATTTGAGGACAAGCTTGTATTGCAGCTGCCTGCATTTAGAGCTGTCAGAGCTTAGAAAAACCTGCCTGATGGACACGTTCTTGTTTTGTATTAATTTTTTTTAAAGCCCTGCGATCCTATGGGAGATTTAATTAAGACCAAGTGCGGAAACCTCCAAGAAAAGAATAGCACCTTTAAGTACCTGTAGTTGTTTTCCATTCCGGTCCCGTGAACTCCTACAACCAAATTTAGCGTAAGAGGAAGCAAATGACTAATGAACGGCACCTATTCTCCAGAGCAGCTCCCCATTCTTTGCTGAAAGGCAAAGGCTGGCTAAACTTCCAGCTTTGGAGGGGCTTGTTTCATGGATATTCAGATCTCAACAAAACAGCTCGCTGGAGCCCTTAACTGTATTACAATTGGCCTCTTAATGAACAGATGAACTTTTCTTTTCACCGTTTCAAGTCTGTTATCCAAGACTAAAGGGTAGCATGGCTATTTCATTTCTGACCTGCCTAACATATAATTAGAAGGTTCCTGGAGGTACTTATAATTGAATTATGGGTTGTTTCATGAGCATTCTTTCTAGTAGGTAGGGATGTAAAAAGCAAAGCTCATCTGGAATGCACGCAGGGAAAGCGGATGATTTAGTAGGTCTGTATATTGCCTGAAATATTAGATTACAAGTATGAGTCAAAAAAATCCACTGGTTAAAATTTATTTTTATTAGGAAAATTATCCTAAGTCTAAAGCACCAATTTCTGTGACAGTATAACTGGATACAGCTCGATTGATTTTAGTGAAGCTCTACTCATTTATACCTACCTCAGGTTAGAGAAGGGTCCAGTGAATTAGTCCCAGTCACATATTTTTCAGACATGAAACATTCAGCTAATCTCTTGGAGCCCTGTAATTGGCTAACATAAAACATTACTGGATGATTAAAATTACAGTTGACTTTCAGATTTGTTGTCAAGTGGATTTGAAATGTGGGGAAATAACTTAAAGGGTCTCTCTTGCTCTCGCTCTCCCATGTTTATGGATTGATTGTCAGATGCACAGCCCTGGTAGGGGAGCAACTCATGATTGCTCTGAGAAATACATGTCCTTCACCTCCTGTGGAAACTGCTGCTCTCAGTGCATGGACAGGATTATTTAGATAAATGTCAGCTTGGAAAATACAGGAGTATTAGTGGAGGGAAGGACAGCACCTTTCAGATATGACCAGCATTGTCCTCTGCATCTTTGTGGATTTAGTTTTGATGGAGGTCCCAGCTCCTCTGTTTTAAAATGCTGCCAAGCAAAAATTTCCACTAATCTGTACTTTGACTATAGATAGCTAAATAACAGCCTATTTCATCCTGTCAGGGATGCTTTTGGAACAGGAACAGTTACTGTTCAGACATCAAGAATACCTGCCAAATAGCCTGGATTTGTTTAAAACAAAACCAAAAATTCCCTGCACTTTTATCTAAATATGAACTTGTCTTTTCTCATCCAACTCCCTTTCAGTATATATGTGCTATTTTGCCCAATATATAAATTGAGCAAGAGACTGAAAAGAACCATATAGATCAGAATGTTCCCCTTCCGTGGCAATCTCTGCATAAATGTGGAGAAGAGGGGAGGGTTGAGAAGTAAAAACATTGACCTTTCCAGCTGCAGAAGAGGCAAAATGAAGTTCTGAGGTCACAATGTGCTGCATGATGGAATAAGGGTCAAGGAGCCACTCCCTACAGCATTACCTGCGTTCTGGGAGCCATCCTGATGGCTATTTGCAATCTCTCATTTAGAAACAGGCCAGTCTTAGTCTTTAATTTAGGATGTCATATTTCATGAATTTGTAAATGATAGCAAGAAAGCCTTTCTATAATCTGTATTAAACCATTTGATGGGGGGCGGAGGGGGGACTCTGATTTTAAGAATCTGATAATGATTTCAGCTACCTTCAAGTCCAGTTGTGAAGGAAGAACAGGAGTGTTGTTTTTATTTTATCTGTGGTACATTCTTCACAGGCAGCTTTATCCCACCTTACCTTTTAAACTAAGGGCATAATTTCAACCTTGGCATGCTGAGGTTACTATGCTGCAAGTAAAGAGTATTTCAAAAATATCTGTCATCTTTAAGTATAATGACCTGTGAATGTTTGCTAAGAATCTTCAGCTAGTTTCTGATCTGTTTCCTAATAAAACACTGAATAACAGTAATGAATGTGCTGTGCACTAGTCCAGCAGAATTATCTTAATAAGTAGTATAAGCAAAGCAAATAGAATCTGAAAACCCTTTCCTGGCATCAAAAGTCATAAATCTGTTTGTATTGTTCCCTTCTGGAGATCTCGTTTGCTAGACTGTCTTGTTGACATTGACAGTTCCTCTCTCCTTGGCATAATCAATATTTTAAATATGAAACTAAATGCAGGCTGGAGTTATCAGCATTTCCTCTTCCTCCCCAGCTGGCCTCACATCCAGAGTACCTCATCCATGTTCTGAAAGAATAGAAATCAAACGCACCCCTCTATTTTAGGGTGTACGTTACACTACCAATCCAGGAGCAGGTCTTCAGCAGTATTTTCCATAAAGTGTGCCAAAGACAATGTGGAGGAAAAAGCAGCAATGCCAAGTGGAAAAAGAGGAATGTGAAATGGTAAAAGAGTAGAGGTCTTGCCTCATGTGCAGTTTTAAATCCACGAACAGAGCAACACAACCTATTCTGGGATCCATACCTCAAAGAGGATGGGGAATACCCATGAGATTCCAAGCAGAATCTCATTTTTCCATGAGAAATTATGCAGCCTTTTCTACTCCTTGTTTTTGGCACATTTGTATGTCTACAGGGCTTTCAAATGAGAAGTGGGCCTTGTCAGTGCAGCACAAAGAAGATGCACAAGCATAATTCTCTTTGACATATCTTGCTCCTGTTTTTTGGCCTATTTATGGTGCCTCCACTGGAGAGGGACTGGTTTTCAGCCACTCATCTTCAGTGCTTGTCTCTGTATTGGTGATATTTAGAGTACTTTTGAAGGGCCGTGCTGTCAACAGCCCACTGCTGCTGCCTGGCTCATGTTCTTGCTCTTAAATTCTACCAAGAAACCTCCCTCTGGCATCTGAGAAAGTCCCCAAAATCACAATTTTAGGTTCTTAGGAAAGTCAGCCATGTTATCACTGTTTCTTTATCCTTTCAGTCACTGTTGAGGAGTGGATTGTTGATTTCCATTTCCTGCTCTCATTAGAGCCTTTGTCATAAAAATCTCATGGTTCAGGACTGGTCAGTAAGAGGTCTGCATCAAGCCTCTTTTGCAAAATGGACTGAGGAAGCTTTGTTTTTGTTGTTAAAAATGTTTTTCTTCTTTTTTGAGCAGCAAAACACTAATTCATTCTTATAGCAATCATGTTAGAAAGGAGACGAAACATTGCCAAGAAACTATTTTCTTATAAACATCGTAATTCACATCTCCTCATTCCCTCTTCAATTTCTCTTCTTGCTGCAAACATCTAGACATTCCCTGTCAGAACATGCAAGTCTTTGCTTATGTCTTATTTCTTCAAATGATTCGAAATGTGCACTCGCTGAAATACTGAGATCCTTTATTGAGTATTTACTGGTTTTCCTACTGCTGCGAGATATTTCGGCAGCTCTTAAAATGTTTAATTCTGATATTGTGAGGAAACATCATCTTTGTCCACAGGAACAAGCACTAAACACCTGGTCCCTGGCTCCAGCATTGCTGTGAAGAGCCACTGACTGCCCAAAATTGCCTTGTTGAGTGAACGCCTCTCATGCAACAAAGAGGAAACCACAAGTTCACTTGTTCCCTCTCATCATTAATATTGTACCTTGGTCTCAATCCAAGGGGACTTGTACAATATATTGAGGGTTTTGGAAGTCAAGGTTGTGTTGTGGTAATGCTTTTGGTAGTTTTAGATATTAGTGATATCTCCATTCTACCAATCTATGAAATACTTAATTATTGCCTGTAACAAAGACAAGGCATAAAAAAGTTTCAGAAAACTTCTCTGTGTCGTTTTTGGTTTTTTTTTTTTCCCTAAATGAAGCATAATATTTGTGGAGTTCAATCTATGGCATTTGCCACATTTCATAGAGAGAGATGCCTGCAGGGCAGCAGGCCCTGATGACTCTTGGAGGTTTAATTCAGTGCACTGTGATTTGAGTGCTGGGTGTGGGGGGGGCTGCGAGCACACGTGCAAGAGGCAGTGCTTTTATAAGGTGCAGGGGGACACCTCAGTGCTCAAGAGTGAGCTTCTCAAATGAGTTTTGAAGAGGGTATTGAGGAACTGATCAGTAAGGTGTAGTTTACCACGACTGCATGCACTAAGAAATGTAATTTCTATATTTGATAAAGAAATTTGGAAGACCATACGGCAACTCTCAGATGCATCAAGTTGGACACCCACACTTGCAAGTTTTGAATATCTTGGCTTTGATATTTACAGTGCCCTAAGCTGATACCAGCATCATTTCACTGATGCAGCAGCCATACAAAGCAGTGAAGTTGCTTCTTCCATTTTACTGCTTTTAATGTCTGTGTGAGCACTTCTCAGCCTTGTAGATTTTGGACATGCCAGTCAGCCATGCTCTGTGGTTTCACTGGCTCTTAATTAAGCTGATGGTCTCTCAGTATCACCTTTTCAGTCTCTGTAATACTAATTTACTGTTACAGTTGAGCCAGTAATCAAACTGCAATTCCCTCTTTCTAACTGGGAATGTTTGCTATTCTGTATTTTTTTCAGGGTTCCCATCTGTAGCTTACATTTCTCTCTACTTCTTGTTGCTTTATTTAAGAAATTACTATCCTTTCCATTTCCACTCACTGCCTCTCTCCTTATTATTTCTTTCTGGCTCAGTGCATTTACCTGCCAGCTGCTTCCCTTTGAATTTTTTCAGCTTCCTTTGTATTCTTTCTCCACCCATCTCCCAGTATAATAATATATCCTGTTGCAGCAAATGTGTCTGATCCTGTGCACAGTAGTTAATCCGTGAATTTCCTTAAGGTTTTTTCATGTACAATTTGCTCTGCACATGCCACTGTTAAATTATATTTTAATTTGTTAAAACCTCCAATAGTTATTAATATTTAAATCAAATCAAGTTAAATGACTATGTTTTTCAAATCAAAGCCTGTATATTGAAGGAGACTGCAAAGACTATTAGTGTGTCTCGTTGAAAGCTCACTGAAAGTTTTCAGCCTTCTCAAAGAAAGCATCAGTATTCATTTTTGATGCTGAGCCTTATGAATCCTTATGTTTATAACACTCCTCAACTGGAATAAATCTTCCAGCTGATTATCACAGCATTTGGCGCAGTGCCACAAGCAGTTCTGGGAACAGTATTCAATCAATGTGTAAACTAGTGAAATGCCAGGAACTTTTGAAAGACCATGAAGGATGATTAGTTAGTAAAGAATAAACAATGTTCCAACGTTGAGTGCAGCTACCAGCTAACGCAGGGCTGAGGAGAATTTTCCATGATTTAAAATGGATATATAACTTATAATTTAGGCAGGTATTTATGTTTTGTTATTTCACACTCCGACGTTTATTTAATCAAAGGCAGGTACACAGGGTTAAGATTTTAAAAGAAATAAACACTTTGATTATACTGTAACATGTCTGTGTTACCAACCATTCACTCATTCTTTATTTATAGTTAAATGGGAAGCTAATGGAATACAAAAAGTGAAAGATGAACAAAAACATTCTAACGTCTTCAAGAACTAACATATTAAAAAAAATCTTCTTTAGTCTTACTGGAACAGTCATGCCTTAGATTGTTGCCCTTTATACTAAGTTTTGGTTCTTGATTTTATTCATATAACAAGAATGCTTCCTTTCTAAGTTAATAGCACTTGTACTATTGGGGAAAAGGATTTTTCTGTCTATGTATGTTTGAAGGAATCTAGTTTTAAAGCAGTAACAGACTTCTGCATTTCCCTCAGAATTTAGTGCTCTTCTGAAGTGCTCACCTAAATCCTAAAAACCAAAATAATCCTTGGGTCTCAGAGGACAGAGCTAGTCCTATATACTTAAATGCTAAAGTTCTGGTTTCCACATCTTCCAGATTATATACAGTGATGCCTTTCATTTAGCTATGCTCATTCCAGTGTCAATGGGATCCGTGGGGGTTAATTAAGGGTAGTTTATAATCTTTAGGAGATCTTAAATTTTCCCTTATATTTAATAACCAGTCTTGTATGCAGAGCTCAACAGCTGAGATATGCAACCTGTATCTCCTAGAGCACCCTTTCTATATATAAAGGTATTTCTCAGATGCTGCACCAAACTCTGGCTCCCTGTTTACTAGTCAGGCATAGCAAGAGCGAGGTTGAAACTCAGAGCCCAAAGTATTTTTATATTATTTGAAAGAGCAACGTTAAGTAGGCAAAGTATGTGCTGACAGCCTCTCAGACACACTGTGGTAGCACAGAGTCAGTCTGTTGCTGCATCCTGCCTACTGTTTGGTGCATAAAAATAATATCTGCCTTGTGTGTGACAAGAAGGTGTCGGGATATTCTCTTGGTGAGGCTGGAGACCAGAGATGTCTATATGCTTCATGTTATGTCGTTACATTTATTGACAACTGTAAATATAATACAGCTGAACTCTGCCACGCTACAGGAAAAAAAATATGTAGGCTCTCATTCCTCTCACAATAGCATTTAGTTCTGTAAGTCCAAAAACTGCACGGGGTCATGCACTGGGTTTATTAGATCTCATAGTTTTATACTTCTATACCCAGAAGTTCAGGTCAGCTGTGTGATTTTTCCCATGATCTCATTATGTGTGTCAGCAACAGACACGCATACAAAAGCGAAATCTTTGAAAAATATTTGGATAATAGAAGAGTTCAAGTTTTCTATTCTCAGACAGAATTTGTAGTCATCTTTTGAGCAGTGCTTTACAGTAGTTACGCTATATTCCAAGTGGGAATAAATACATGTTTTCTAAGGACAGGAGTAATATTATGACAGAAAACATAATAAAACATCTAATTGGCAAGATGCAACAAAATAGGGGTAAAAAGAGGACTGTTCAGTCTGGTTTGAAATCTCTCATTTAATATATGGCTGTGCAGAGATGTTACAAGAATAAGAAAGTAACGTAAATTACAAGTGTGTAATGTACACAGAATTGATACCCTCCAACAAATAAGATGTTTTGCTATGTTCATCCCTCTTTGAAACATCTGCCTGTATTATTTATACGCAGAAGTGCCGTATCTCACTTTTTTCTTCAAACTAAGTCCTTGTGCATGTAGGATTTGTACCGCAATACATTATTGAGATGTTACAATGAGATGAGAGTGGGGAGCAGGTAAGGGATGGGGGTGGCGTGCAGGGTGTTTGTGTATGAGAGGCAAAGGGGAGGTTTGTCAGTGGGCAAAACAGACTTAAAACCAGCAGTGGTATTTTAAGGTACATCAGAGCATGCCTTTAACACTAGGCTTTCTTTTTCTAATGGATTTGAATTTTTTAATCTATGAAGAAGGTTAAAAGTGGTATCTTTGTTGAATCACTGCTGTATATCTAATGCTTGGAGATTTTTTCCCCTCATGGTGTGGAAATGATTTCAATTCCTTTTAATATTCATTTAATGTCAGTGTAATATATATTGCCACCTTACTTACTGCATTAGTAAAAAATGTGCTTATGTGCTATGATTCTCTTATGATAGAAACATAAAATCTTGGAAGGATCAAAGTCCACCAACATTCACCCTCCTGCAACAGCAGGAAATTGATCATGCGAGAGATGCTCACCTAATGCTAACAGATTATTGTTATTTATTATAGCACTAACAGCAGGGAGGTGCATTAGACACCAGGAGGAAGATGAGGTCCTTGTCCTGGAGTGGTTTCAATCTCTGGGGTGATCTTGCAAACACTTAACTAGATGACCAACCATATACACATGAAATCTTTCTAGCTCACGTATTTAAGTAATTTTTTTTCTTATGTACAAGGTATTCCTGCAGGGTCTGCAGCACTAATTAAAGTTAACGTTTCCCCTCTGCATCACAGAGAACGTGAATACATAAAGGGGAAAGGATCAAGCTCCTCCAGTGCCTTATGATTATATGGAAGTTTTATTAAAAAAACACCACCCCTTTTCACTAGGTGCCTCTTATTTCCCTACACTGTATTTCCCACTTAATATTTTACAGCCAGCAAAAGCTATATTTTGTTATGCAGCCTTATTAAAACAAAGATCTCACTGACCACAGTGAAATTCCCGAAAGGCACCACTGTTGGACCAGAGTCTACAGAGGCAGTTATGTAAACCAGCTCAGAAAAACGACATACATTATACTCTGTCATGTATATGTTAGGGTTACTCAAATGGCAAATTCTGGTCTAAATCCAAACTGAAGTAAGTTTTGCCCAGACCTCCCTAAGACTTCACTCGTTTAACCCTTCTGTGTTTGTGTGTTTGCTTCCAATGTCTCGAGGAGGTCTTGCACAGCATCCCCAGCATTTCAGGCTGTGCTGCTGAGGTCTGTCGGGGCAGGAGCTGACATCTTGTTCTCTGCAGTAAAATCATCCAGAGATATCAGCAGATAGGTTCACTTCTCAGCAAAATAATTCAGCAGATTTCATCACGAGTGTGGCAGCTCTGTTAACCTGCATTGCCTATAAATGTATGGTTTTGCTGTGTGTTGTTGGATGTTGTAATGGCTTTCATTTGTGAAACATCTTTTTAAAGAAGTCCTGAAAATGCTAGCAAATGTGAATAACTTAAATCTCTCCGTTTTGGACACATGAAGCTTAGAGATTGCCAATCCTTTTTCAGATGCCCATGAGAGAGGAATGCAAATCCCCCTTTCAGATTATTTTTTGGTTTAGCTTTGGCTATGCCTCTTGCTGGGTTTTTATCCTGCTAGTTACAATGCAGCCCCACCAACAGATCGATGCAGTGGGGCTGATGGACCATGCTGGCTTTCTTGAGCCCCACAGTCACGTCCCAGCCACTGATCCGTTTCTCACTTTTCTGATCCAGGAATTCTATCCTGATGACAGTCATGGACTACTGAGTCTTGGCGGTGGGCATCAGGGCTCTGAAATGGACTTCTACTTCCCTTGTAATCGACAATCAAAACCTCTTGCCAGCCAAGTTCTATTTCCTGAGTTTAAAAACAAAAAATAGGCAAACAAAACAAAATAACAACATGCAAAATATATTGATAATGAGAACAAGTTTATAATTACTAAATGCAGAGGGACATATCAAAGTGATGTTCTTCAAACAGCATATTATTTTGTAATTAAATACAACTTCAAAAGAAAAAAGCTAAAGACATGATCATTATAATGCGCATTAAGTGCAGTTGAAACATCATTTGAGTAAAACAATACTGGGTAACAGGGAGTAGAATTTACAGAGAAGGAAAAATTAAAATCATTCAGTGTTAAGAGAAGTAGGCCAAATTATATTTGGAGAATTGTGTTTTCTTAACATCTCTGTTATAAAATTATTCCCTGCATTATTTACTCTACAAGCCTTAATTGATAAATATTAGGTGACTGATTCTTGCAAAAGAGCAAGCGCTTGCTGGAACGTGTTCTGAGCTGGTCTGGTTCACACTTATCATAAAAATGAAAACTACTGGAGCATAAAGAACTTACAAAAAGGCAGCATTACTGTGGATTTAGTGCAGTTGGTGTTTGATACACTGAGTTGTATTCATCACATACGCTGTGTCAAGGCATTGCTTACAATGTGTCGGATCATCTTACAGGCCATAAGCAAGCACTATATTTAAATTGAATGTTACCAATATCATTCTGAGTTAATTCTTATATAATAAAGTATAAAAAAAGGCAAGTAGCATCCATTTCCACATAATCTCTCTTCAAACTTATCTGTATTTGACTGTATTTTCCCCGTCAGCTTAAAAAAAGCAAATATGACTGAGAAGCCACCAAATTTAAAAAGGGTATTACAAAGACATTTAGTGAGGACATGCTATTTATTGGCTTTTTGATGGCTATAGTGTTTAAGAACATCACAAACAGAAATGGGCTTATTTCACATCTTCCTGAGACCAGGAGGCATCAGTAATATTCCCATTTGCAGAGACCAAAGCAATGCAGTGACATGCCTGCACCCTGCGGGGAGTCTGCGGTGCAGCTCGAAACAGAACCACGTTTCTTTTACCATTTTAACTGCCACTCTTAAATTTTTTAACTGGTTTTGGTCCCCCGCTAAGGGACGCCTCTTGCCCTGTGAAATCCGTCTATCCATCGAGCCCCTGTAGCTCTGAGTGCCAATAGACAAATCCAGACTCCTCTTCATATTTGAAAACGCCGAGGGAGACGTAATTATGAGTGGAGCTCTGGGAATAGCAGAGTTGTGTTGTTCCTGTTGGAGGGTTCCCAGTTCCCCCTACACACAACAGGAGCTCTGCTCCTCTCCCCTGGGAGTACTGATTTACCCTTCTTGTGCATGGTGGACCCCACCATTGTGGGGTCACCTGGCCAGCAGAGACACAGGTGTCTTGAAACACATCCCATACTTCCCCTGAACAGGGAAAGTGCATTCTGATTTATTCTGCAGGATGAATAGCTCCAGAAAAATCTTTTTATTAAATGTTCCACAGGTAAAATCAGAATTCGTGTATAGTCGAAGCTGTTGGTTGCCAGACTCCTGCAGTTATTTACTACTTCTGCTTGAAAGAATGATCTAAAATGTCTTTTTTCCCCAAAGTTTTATCAGGATGTATCCTCATTAAAAGGTTCTCTTGTCAAGAATCCAGATTTTTTTCCCATGCCTTTATGTAGATGATATTCTCTGTAAACACCATGGACTTCAGTAACTTCAGTAATAGGAGTCAAGGTATGAAAAGAACAGTTGAAGGAGATTTCAACGTACGTTTGAAATTTTGGGCGAAATTTACTTTACCCTTCCTCCCCTCCCCATTTCAAAACACCAACAGGCTGTCCTTGCTTTTGGAGCATCTCGTTCTCAAGGCTCTCACCTTGCAAATCTCTACGTATGTGCTTTATTTCTTAAGTGTACACAGACCACAGCCAAAGCTTGGGCATATGTGTGCGTAGGACTAGGATGTCGTCTGGCAGATGGTGCCATGGCACCTAGATTTCTTCAGAAGTCAACTGAAGCCTTCCATCATTCCATGGAGATAAATAGGAAAGCAATTTCTGAATGCATTATAAAGTGTTATTCACTCAGAATTGCTTAGAAGGAATAACTAGCACAGCACATAAAAATCTGTGGGTAACCTACACGCTGCCTTGCCGCGCATGTGAAAGTTGAATGCCAGAGTTTGTCTCTCTATTTAACATTTTGCACTCAAAAGAACGAGGTATTATACCATCAAAACAAATATTTTTTATGGAAGGAGAACAGATACATCAAAATCAAGGAGAACAGCCCTGAGTCTTGAATCTTAATATAACTGTTAGCTCATTAACACGAAACTCGGCGGGTTTTCTACGTCCCAAAATGTCCTTATCTCTGCAGAGCCCTGTGCTGATTGCTGAAGGTGATTTTGAGACAAAACACTTGCAGAACGCTGCGATACAATTTGTCTTTGTGTCAGAGGGAGCTGTTCAAATGACTTGAGGTAAGTCAGCAGAATGGAATAAGCACATGTTTGCCCACAGTCTTACCTGAAGATATAGTTGAGCTTGTATTACAAAGAATTCAGCTGTATAAATACCTCATGCCATCTGTGTATGGCAGGGGAATTGAGCCAGTAGAAGCTCAAGACCTGTGTCAGTGTTCTCACAGAAGGACTGTTTATGAACAGATGTTATGTGGTGTTTTTCACAGAAAATGGGCTCTGGAGAGAGAAAATGTCTATCAATTACTGAGGTATTATGTATAACAGCAATTTTTAACCTTGAGAATGATACTTAAAAGTTCTCTGTGAAATATTCAGTGCCACGACCACTTCCTTTGTGCACAGTAACACACGCCCTTGCCTATTGCCCAAATTATTTTTCATGTTGCATTTTAAGTTCTTTCAGAGAAAATATATTACATGTTGTAAAACACGCTATTCCCTGGAAAAAAAAAAAATTGGTAGCCTGACTGAAAACTTTTTCTATTTGCTGATCTCAAAATCAAGCTCAGTTTTTAAGATTGGGTGCTTGTATACCCAGTTTTGTGCTTCTCAGACCTATCTAAGGAATACATGGCTTCAAAAATTGTCATTTACTAAGCAGATTATAAATGTTAAATGAATGGAAAAAAATATGCATTCTGGATAACCTGTGTTCAAGCCCTGGTAATTAACACTGATTTCAGTAGGGTGTTTGGAAGAAAGAGGTCTTAATCATAGTGAATAAAGATGAATTGACTTGCAACTGCAAAATCGGGCAATATTCAGTGAAATTTAGTAATTATTATATAGCTGTATTGATTTAATAGATTGCCTTTGCTAGTTTGACTAGACTAGTCATATCTTACTCTTCACTTTTATTGCTTCTGTGAAACTCCTGACTTCAGAGGGCCTTTGAGCTGGGGCTTTCCATTATAATAAAAATATAAAAATGGAGCCCCTAGTTGTTGCTAACAATTACAGCCATCAGAGTTGGACCGTGTTTTACCAATCTGCTCCTGCTTCAGGAGACAAAGTGTATCTTGCAAAAGTGCATCATTATTAAATATTCTCACATGGGATAGCTGCGATTCTATAAGACCCTCATATGACCTGTGGACAGACACAATGTTTTGCATAATATATATACTTTTATTTTCCTCTAGCTTTCTTATTATTTATTCAATAAATCCTTTTTTTTTCTTGCTGACAGCAGTTGTATTTATAAAGCTAAATCCAACACAGCAAAATGTTCATCACTTTATAAACTAAACGCTAATGTTTTATTTATGTGCAATGAACAGAGAAAAAAGAACTGAATTGATGTTTACCTAACAAGCTGCAAAAAAGTGCAGTAACATAATAGTGAAGTTCATAAGCATTCTGGCTTGTAATTTTTGGTGTCAACATTTGAATTGCAGAAAGAGCTTATGCAGACATAGCACGTATACAAGTGCAGTTTAGATCTACATCTATAAAAATAACATCTGTTTAAGCATACATTACATTTAAAAATAACTGTACAGTGATCAGCTGGTTAAGTACAGTTAACCAGATGCCGTTTTAAAGTGCCAGATGGAACAATGAAACTAAGATTGAAAATTAAAAAATACTGTGAAAGGTCAAATCAATTAAGCAACCTGTTTTGTTGGCATGTAACAGTTAAAAGTAAGTTTAAACTACTTAAGGAGTGAGCAATGTGAAGATGAAGCAGTTAATTTTTAACTTGCTATTTAGAAGAGGGAAAGATAAAATGCCTGCCATAGTTCCAGGATCCCTCAGCAAGTCTAGGGGGATACTGGGAAAACAGGCACGGTTAAGTAATGTTTGCTTTGTTTGCTTTCAATTTAAAATAAATAATATCTCTCAGGCTTTTAAGCAACATCTTTTATGGCAGTCTGAGCTCATGCAGCACAGATGCAAACATCTCTTTCTTGTCTCCTATGACCAGTGGGAGACTCTTCAGCTGAATCAGCTCCCTGGGCTTGCTCTTTATCCCTGGGGGTGGTGCCCAGAGGGGTCAGGGATGGGCTTGGGAACAGGCTGATGCCAGGGAACGCCATGGGAAGCAGACACCCCTTGTAAATGGGTTCTCCAAGCCCTGTTTATTTCTGGGAACTAAACCCACCTGAGTTAGGAAGGACACCCAATAAAAGGTGTAAGGTGCAGTTTTAGAAACAAGGGTGTCAGTGGGACTCTGTGAATAAATGACAAACATTTGTTAAAATTGCACCTGATAATAAGCCTCTGAAAGACAGATATGAGGAAAATAGAGTTTATCCACCTCACCTCTTTGAAGTTCAAGGGGGAAAATAGCATCTTTGAAATATTATTTAGGCAATGCATTTTTTTCTTCAGTCCCAGCCAGTGTAAAATTCACAATCTAAATTTAAATTTTGGGAAACAGGACGGTTGAATCCTTGATTTAATCAGGAAGGTGCAATGATACCTGCAAGTGTGTTGGCAGGCAAGGCAGCACTCGTGGATAATGCGAGAGGAAGCGCTGATTTTCCAATTTTCACTGCTGCTACTTTTTGTTAATTTTTTTTCCTAAATTCTCAAATCACTGCAACTCAGACACCCTGTAACACAGCATATTGCTGGATAATCCTCCAGCAAAACAGTGCAGAAACCACGGACATCAGAAACTGTTTTGGAAAGAAGGTTTAGGCACCAAATCTGGGAGAGCAGTGGGGCTCCAGGTCAGAGGGAGATGCTCAGCTGCCCTGGGGAACAGCAACACCCCCCCTCCAGCAACAGCAGTGCCATCCATCAGCAATCCCAGCGGGAATTTTTCCTGAATGAGTGTAGGGCTATTTTCAACCTAGGAACTCGCTGTTGTTCCTTTGTTTTAGTAACTTTGTTTATGTGTGGTTGGCCGAGGCGAGGGCAGAGTGCCGGGGCACGTTGCTCCTTCCTGACACCTCCTCTCCTGCTCCCACAGTTCCCAGTAAAGGAGCAGCTGTACCTCTCCCGAGTGCACAGCCGACTGTTTGGGCCAGAAACACAATGAAAAGATTCTGCGGCTGTTAAAATAAATAGCTTCCCGGCAGGGGGTGGAATAGTATGGCCGCTCCTAGGAACTTCGTGTACTCTGCTTCCAGAAAGTGCTGGGATGGGACACGCTACGGAGAGAGAGGAAATAAGCCTGGCTTCTGCACTTGGCTCACTCTTCCTCCCTACACTGAGAATAGTTACCCTACAGATCACTGGTCCTCTTGGATTCCCTTTCATGGAAATATTTTGCGTTCCTGCTGGTTCAGTGGCTGATGTTCAATTATTTTTTTTTTTCTTTTTCCCCCCCAAACAGTTTCTCTTCGTTGACAGCATAAAGCAAACATTTGGGCCTGCTGTAAATAGAGAACATACCAGACCAGTGGCAGGTAGCTTGTGATGTTTAAGTGGGTTGCCAACCGAAGTTTGTAAATCTGCAAAATCGAATCATTATATTTAACAGACAAATGTGTATAATATAAAATCAGTGAAAAGATAACATAATAAGTACTTTGACTATTATCTGGGGGCCTAATTAGACTGGTGGAATCACTGTAGTCAGTGAAATTAGAGTTATACAACTGAGGGGAAGGGAAATCCAGCCCTTTAGCGGAATGAACATTTGCTGTCCCAGGTATTCAGCAGCTGTTCCTTTCCTTTGTAGAAAACGGGACTTTGCTCTTCCCAGACCATATTTTCTTTGACTTAACCCTCCGGCAAAGGAGCTGTGGAGAGACAAGAGGGGCTAATCCCTGCCTGAAGCCCGGAATGTTTCACCAAGCGTCTTCCCATCCTTGTCGCTGCTTCCCTCTGGTCTCCAAGTGTGGTACCTTGCAGCAGAATGGGGCTGCTAAACCCTGTGTTCTGCTCACAAGAACAGGTGCTGGGAGGCCACACGCCTTCAAGAAAGCCAGGGCTGTGCTCCCCTCTTTGCTCCAGCCCAGGCACTGAGAGATGCTCCCTTGGCAAGCAGAGTTTCTGCGGCAATAATTCTGCCTGGGATTCCGGGTGCCAACAGCCAAACTATGTGTGAGGGGTGGGGGGGGATGTGTAGACTGGGAGTAGTGATATGAAGGGCAGTGATGGAAAGGCTGGAGGGTGTAGAGGGAGCAGAGAGGAGCATGAATTTCACTGGGATGTGTTGGACTGGTGGCTTACTTGGCGACATGAATCATTCAGCCTGAGCAAATGGTTTCCCTGATGAAGGAAATAGTTCTCAAGGAAGATCCTTTGATTGAATTTTGCCATCACCCTCAGGTGCAGATGAGATGCCTGTGCTTGCAAGGCACAGTGCATCACTGACTGGATGAACTTGCATTGGTGGACGAACATTTCTGGCAGCTGGCAGTAGGATTGGGGCATTTCTGCCTCTGGGAGCAGGAATTCAAGCAAGCTAGAGCCCCTGGAGGGTGAGACAGGAGATCTACCAGGCTGCAGGCTGATTGATTGTGTTTCTGTTTCCCCCAACACCCAGAGCCTGGCCAGCCTTCCTCATTACTCCTCTCCTCAGTGCTCTCCTAACCTGTAGCTAAATCACCCTTGGCAAGTTTTCCTTCCCTTGCAAAGACGGCAACTCCCCTGTCAAGTTCTTGAGCATTTGTTTGTGCAATGAAATCTGTGATGCTCTAAATCTCAATGTGCATCAGCTGGCATGCTCTGACATTTGGAGAGCCTCACATTCATTGTGTGCCAGACACACAACGAGAGGCCTCAGCACAGATGTAGCTGGACCCCAGGTTCATCTTGGAAGGTAGGGAGGGATGTGCTGCGGGTCAGCAAGTGACCTGGAGGCTTTTTGTGGGGGAGGGAGGACTGGAAGGGAGCAGTGGATAGCCAGCTGGCTGATCGCGTCAAAACCAGGACAAACAGTTGAATATCATTTTCTTCTGAATTCCTAAAGTACCAGGACATCTGGCTACCTGAAATACATCAACAAATAGGTCAGCTAAGATTGCAAATGCACACCTCACACAACAGCGCCGTGAGGAGAGTGAGGGCGACTCTGCCAAGGAAAGTCTTCCTTTTCACAGTAACATTTTCTTCTAAAATCCTCTGCAGGCTTTTTGACTAAGATCACTGGAAAATGTGTTAGCCTGGGAATCTTTAAGTTAAATTAAAAAAAAAAAAAAAAAAGATATTCAGGGAAAGTGTATTTCTGGGGTGGAAGCAGATCTGCAACCATGGGCAGCATGGACAGGTCTCTCCCACTCGAGAGTTTTCTGCACTCCTGTGTCCTGGTGTTCCCCACTTGCAGTGTACCCGGTCTAACCATCACGTGGGGACGGGCCTCCTCCCCCATTTTCCCATGTTCTCCCTTACACCATTGCAGCTGTGCTGATTCGGGAGCACTTTGCACCATCCCAGTGCAGAGTCCCAGTGCTGACAAGGGACAGAAGGCAGGAGGGGACTGGCTCCAGAGACCATTCCATTGTTTCTTATTTCTACAGTGTGGACAGTACCTGACAGAAACCCCCAGAACTGCCCAAAAATTGCATGTGTTTCATCTCCTCTTAGGCATTTGCAGGATAGGACATTTTTCCTTGTGGCAATGAACACCCAAAACGACTCCAAATTTCTCTGTGTAAAAATGCAACACTCCGATTATTTTTATGTCACTGGTGACCTCTCTAAGCCTCTTTTACCCTAAATTATATTTATAGATGTATTGCAGCTCCTATGCCTGATTAGGATAATGTGTGGGAGCTGAAGTAAATGATGCCACTGTTTGTCCACTGTTTTAGAGGCTTTTAAAAAAGTTATTTTTAAAGCCTGCAAGGTCCTCATAACTTTTTTCTCTTCTCTCTCAAGCCACAGAGGAACCAGTTGGTCCCAATAAATAAAATTCTTACAATAAAATTCAAATATGGAATATCAAAACAAATGAAATAAAGTCATACTGTTGTTGTTTGCACTTTATGGATTCTGGGGCACTGGGTAATGCCTTTTTTCAGGCTTTCTTTCGCTAAATCAACATTAGCTAGCAACACACCTAATCTGGACTGAACTATGTTATTTCCTGCCTCCCTGCCTTTCCTGTCTAAATCTCGCTCTCTGCTGAAGCAGCTAAATTTGCTGCAAATGAGGAATATTTTGGGACACGAATTTTCTTACAAAACATGGGGAGAGATCTAATGCTGTAAGCAAACAGCGCTCTAATTAATGCAGATCCAGGCTATTGAAAGCATTTGTAGGTTACGGTTATCAAAAAAAGAGATCGAGAAATTGATGCTGAACCCACTACTGGCACGTAGGATAAATACCGACCGCAAACATTTTTGGGAATGGTACCGGAGCAGATGTGAGCTCAGAAATTCTGGACCTGGAACATATGGGTTTTAATAAACAGACTTCTGTTCCAGCTCCTCAGTTGCTTTTTTTTTCTTTCCCTTTTTTTTTTTTTAACTGTTCTTGCTTAATTTTATGTGCCTGTGTATGCTTCCATTATTAATTAATCTACGAGTATTTGGCACTGCTTCATCGTCGAGCTTTTCTTTAATTTGCAAATGTGCTGTTTTAGTTTGAGCAGGACTTGTGTAGCTAATGTTGGAATGGAAACATTTTTAACCCTCTGTTTCATCGGTTTCCTATCATCTCCTTTTCTCCTTCGAAGAGGAGTAGCTGCCTTTATGTGTGTGCACGTGCACACGTGCATGCGTGTATTATTAGCTGCGCTGTCATTTTTAATCCTTTTCTTTCAATCATCATTTTTCCTCAGACATGAAATATTTCAGTCTACCACGCTGCACAGGCTGCTCACGGTGAAGCACTCGAAGCATTTTCAAAATCTAAAACAGAGGAATACCATGAGGATAGAACAAAAGAAATTAAAACACTAGATATGCCACAGTTGTCTTATGCAGCTGTTAGAAATTTAATTATTTTATCTCATAGAATAATGTGCCCTTCAGAAATCATTTTGGACTAGATGTTTCAAACCAATGATCTGTAGTTAATTATCTTTAATAACTGTTGCACATTATGGTTAGATCTATGTTTTTGCTAAACCAATTAATAATATCTTCATTAGTATAAAGACAAGGTAGCTGGATCCTTTCATTTTTCACATTGAAAGAGTAGATATTTTAAACAGTGTAATTTACTTTAGCCATACATTCCCGATGATATGACTAATTAATGAAACTTCAAAGACATATAACTTCCAAAAGCTACTTATTTAAAGTCATTGTTGAGCACTTAATGACATTATGTTGGGGCATTGCAGAAACCATCACTGCCTGAGTGTTGAATTTGCTAAACCTTTTTATGCTACCAAACTGAAGGAAGCTTGAGTTATACTGAAAAGCAAATTGAGCCAATATTTCTTCATGTTCAAAAAAAACCCACCACAAAACCTGTTGATTACAAGAGGATCTATCAAAAGTTGATGACCTCCTTTCTGCTTACACGTTGCAGCTGCCAGTTTGACTTATTCATGCAAGTCTGTGTAGAAAACTCTGGGAAAAGAGCAAAGAAAATATTCTATATTTTAAGAGTTGGGTGGAATTAATTTTGTTCAGAATCACTAGTTGTCTAAATATTCCTTTTGTATCTGCTTTTTTCCTTTTTTTTTTTTTTCATGTCCATGTCTCATTTTTCTAACTGGCTGATAACTACCACATAATTTTAGTCTGCTACCTGACAAAAAATTAACCCTGAGTACAGCATTAAATACACCAGTGATTGCTTTGGTGTTACCAGTGCTCCTGATGGCACAGAGAATAAAGTTGGATTTTACGGGGCCAAATGGTTTAGGTCTCCTGTTTAGGCATGTGAGCTGATGAAAAGATTCTCCTGCAAAATTTCCCTGACCTTGAGGTAAACCGAATGCACAAAAAGATGTATTCTGTTTTTCATCTTATATGTATTTTCATACAATCTTCAAATATCGCGCAGCCATCAGGGAAGGCTTTCTGAATCTTAAAAGAGCATCGTATATACAGCCCTCCAAGAACTGGTGTTTCCCACCATGGAGAACTGTACACCAGGAATCAACTGAAAATAAAAAATAAAAAAAAATTAAAAAAAAAAGAAAAAGGAGAAAAAAATTACATCTAAGAGAATAAAACAGTGCAGTCAACTGTGCAGAGGGCTGGAAGGCCAGGAGAGAAGTGTTAACAGCCAGTTGTGACAGCTACAAAATAATTATCCTAGCAGTGAGCACCTGGTCCTTCAGCTGCCGGGCTTCCCTCAGGAGTCATCTTCAGTGCTGGTGCAGATAGGGAAGAGGGTGAATACATTTAGTCAGGATTAGACTTAACTGGAGGCAGAGATGGGGTTCATGGTCCGTGTCTGTGCTGGGCGTGTGCTGGCAGAGCTTGGGGCTGCTCGTCCTAATTCACACCTAAAGGCTGATCCTGTTGGGAAGGTAAAAGGTGTGGATTTCCTTAGCACAGATCTGGTGGCCTTGTGGGGGTTTGTAGAAATGCATCACTTAAGAGCAAAGAAAGGAAGGGGCTTTACTACTGGTAACGTTTTGGGGGCTTTGTCCGTGTGATTTGTTGACTGACATTTCAAATACAGGTTAACCTCCTGCAACGTGCAGGCTACCCCAAGTGATTGATATTTAATGACAATATTAATACACACTAAAAGGAAAAAAGGCAAGGTGTCTAAAAGAAATCTTTTCACACTGTATTTCTTTTTTCTCTGTGTGCCTACTGAATTAAAAGCCTGTGTTTGAGACTCCGCAGGGGCAAAGCCTGTAGTGGCTTTCTGGAAATGACCAGTTCAAACCAACTTGTGGGAACCTGGCAGGGAAAGCATCAAAAAGATCATTTTCTAACGGCAACTTTATTTTGACAACTCGTAAACTCAGATATCTCTGGAAAACAATGGCATTTTTCTCAGGTGCCAGCACTTCTGCAAAGTTGTTTTCCCCCCTGAAACCGTGCCATCTTAAAAATGCTGTGTCTTAGTGCCAGACTGTTTGAAGCTGCTGCTATTAATGCTCCAGTGAGCTGTAGGAGCCTGGGTGATCCTCAACTCGACGGTCTGTTGGGCTGAACCTTCTCTTTCTAAGGGAGAGAAAAATAAATTTCCCCTACGCAACCATAATTCTTTTTTAATCCTGCGTGGATATTTTTCTTCAGTTGCCCTGAAAATACTGAATTAGGATAACATTAGACTGCCTCCAAATTATAGGGATATTTGAAGAAAAACTTGAGTAAAATTACTTTTCTGGAATTGAGCTGAACGGATTATTTTAGACTTAAAATTTTGCATACATTTTCGTCTAGACTTTGCTGTAGACTCTACCATTTTTCTTATTTAGGTAATGGACACGAAACATTGTGTTTATTCTTCAGTGTGTTTATCCTTTCTAGAAATCGAAAAGATTTAATTTCCAATGTTTTTATTAAAGTACATAGTCATTCTGATAATCTTCAACATTTGTCCATTGATATTTCTGGGATAATTTGAGGTATCAGCAAAATAGGTTTGTTTATAGGAGTCGTAAATATCATCTAACTACAACTTATTCTTAATCCCCTTGTAAGAAAACAATGCCATTGTTCATTTTCATTCCCTGGGGTTTACTCTTTGATGTCCTACATACCTAATCAATCTTTAAACTAATGCCAAGTCTGATTAAAGATTGTCAGATGAGGCTGGTACTTGTTACTTCATATTTTTGCTGCAAGGAAGGAGTGCCCAGATGAGGAGGTTCAGTGTTTGGATACAGTGAAGCTGTCTTATTAGCTAAAATTTTGAGCTGAATACCTCAGCGCACAAGAAATGTCACTGCAGAAATGGGTGATGGTTCTGGAATAGGGATCACATCATTTTCCTTTTTCACCTGTGCAGGACATCCACGTTGGAATATTACTGGAGGCATTCTGAAATTACCTCTGCTGTGAGTGTAGCTTGAGCTGTTGTTTGAGTTGTTTCTAGCATACAGCTGTATTTTATTTCATTTCATTTCAGTGATTCGTTATATATCTTTTGAGAACTTTAACCTCGCCCATTTTGGGCTGACACAGTAACTCAAGCTCTTTTCTCTTCCTTTTAAAGTCTGGTCAGCCAAAAAATCCAAACATTCGCAGTGTTTCTGTGCCTTGAAAGTGAGTTACCAGGAACTGGGAGAGGCACTGGACGAGTTAGGTTACAGATGGAAATCATTATTCTGTTTGATGAAAGTTTCAGTAATATTCTCCAACCTTGAGGTGAAGGAGGCTGACTTGTATGGCTCCGTGTCACAGCATCTTGTTCCAGTGGGAAAGTAAATGAAACTCTTCAGTTTCCATAGACTTGGACTTTGCACTGGGGGTTAGTTTGCATGAGATATCGCGTGCAAGCCAGAAATGAATTTGAGCAAATCTCAGTTGTATAAGCTGATGTTAGTGAAATTATTGAAAATTTACCACTTGAGAACTTCTGGTAATTAAAGATTGCTTCTAGAGGTTCCCCTGCTCTTCAGAAATAACCTTGTGAAGTGTTCGTCTGAGGGCTATTCACAACCTGCCTTTCTCAGAGTCACTCCTTGCTGCTGTGAAAGCAGGGGCTGGATATGGAAAACAAGTATTTTTAGCACACCTCCTTCTTTGTAGAGCCTGTGTTTAGTTGGTAAGCCCTCAAGGAAGAAACACATAATATAGGGAATTTGATCTCTAATTTGGATATCACATTTGTAACACCTTAAAATTATGATAATGTGATTCTGTTACTGGAGGACTAATTGGGAAACCACAAAATCTCGGAATGCATAAGCCAGTCCCACATTAATGTTACTTAATGCAAATGCATTGGTTTTGGGGTTGGGAGTATTTTATAATTTAAGTAAGCAGTTTAAATTATGTGGTTATAACTTAAAGAAAATGTATTGTGCATGGGAGTGATAATTCAGAAGCCTTGTGGCCACTTATCCAACTCCTTATCCCATGAGAATTATGCACGTTGTAAAAAATCTTGAATGAACCAGCAGTGGTTAAGAATATATATCTGAACACTTCCATAGCTCCCAAGAAAACGAGTGATTGAAAACGTTAAATGTTGCTGCTGCCATATTTATGAACAGGAATCAAAGCTCTCGAGGCCATAAAACTTCATTTTCTGGTTGTAGCCCAACTCACTGGGCCAAAAGATACCCCTCAGGAGTGAGCTAGATGAGAGAAACTCAAGTCCCATCTAAGGAAAATGTCTTGCAAGGTATTTTCTTTTTAGTAATTAGTATGAAACAGTCGTATAACTTGTGTCTGTTGAACTGAGAAAAAGGATTTCAGATACTAAAGATCAAATAGAATATGGGTAAAAAACCTCATCTAAAACCAAAACTTGTCAGAGAATGAAAAAAAAGGGAATCCCAGATATTTTCTTTTTTTCCTTAGAATGGAGACTATTTCTTAAAAGCAGGTTCGTATTCATCTGCTCATTCTGATTACAGCTGGGTCAGAAAAACTAAGTATACTGAGAAAGACAATTGCTAAGCTAACCCAAAGTAGAGATGATTGGAGAGCTGACATGAAAACCTGCTCAGGTTAGGCATGTACAGTGCCCTAGGACAGAGGATGAGCAGGGAGCACTGATGGGGAGCAAAGCTACTGCATTTTCCCTACTGTTTTTCTTGTTGATGGTTTGAATTTTTTTTTTGGTGATAGCAACCGGAAACACTACTTCCCGACTAAAATTAAAAAAAAAAAAGTCCTCTGAAAACTGCATGGGTGGAAAAAAAATCTGGTTCCTGTAGCTGTGAGAATTAGTGTACCACCCTGCCCTGAGTGAGGATTACATCCGGAATTAAACCCAGCTTTCCTCTGCCTTTGCTTTATTTATTATCTGCAGAATTGCTCTGTACGAATGCTATGGAAGAGCCCTGCATTGGGGAGTTTTTCTGTAAATGAGCCATTAGTTTGAGTAAACAGGATCAGGACGGAGTCTGAAGCCTCCACAAGGCGGCACTGGCGCATCTCGCATCCCAGTTCCCTTTCCCTGCTGGATGCTCCTTCGCCAAACGTTTAGAAATTTCATGTGCACGCTTTTTATCAAAAAAACTCTTCCGCTTCTAAATTTTCGTGTTACCTTGCGAAGTGTTGGGTTAACAAAATAGGAGTTAACCTTGATAAAAGCCGTCAGTAATTTCTTATACAATGGATATTATGTGTTCTGGGAGCTCTAAAGCAGTGATAATGGAAATTGCCTATTTGCAGTGACAAACAATATTCTTCTAGTACTTCAGAATATCGATGGCTTGCGAATTTTGTACCAGGTTTCTGCTTTCCCTTTCATGGTCTTTGCAACATGTTCAAAAAGTTTCAGAAACTGGTTTTATTTGATTTCTTTGGGTTAACAAATGGATGCACCTCTTGCGTGCATGAGTCTTTTTTCCCCCCCACTGATCGCAGCTGGTGACTGAGACGAAGCTACTTCTTGTCTTTACAAACTTGTCTGCAGCCAGCTGAGATCCAGGCCCTACTGCCTTTTCTCTATTAAATACATACTGAACTCTGTCAATAAACAGCAACATGGGAGAGGAGAGCAGCGGGCACAGCAAAACAAAGTGGTTTTCCTGATGGCAGTCCCGTTAGCAAGCACAGAATTGCCACTAGCAGTAAGGAGGTAAGGTTGCCCATTTCATCTACTTATGCAGTAAAAATACAACTGGAGAAATGAAGTAATAGCAGCAAATGCTCCCTCTGACCCTCTGTCACCCAAGGCAAGCTGAGTGGGGTTCACTCTGCAAGCCCTGCAAGTCTTGTGTCCCTATTCCAAATAAAGCAGGGCTGTTTTAGTGAGAGACTTTAGTATACCAGGGTTTAAAAGAGATCTTAACAAACTTTAGAATAATATTTATGCAATGCCTTTTTTTTCTGTGCTGATACTACTTCATAGAACCAATTGAACAGTTTGGGTTGGAAGGAACTTTAAAAATCATCTCATTCCACCCCTCTTCCATGGGCAGGGACACCTTCCACTAGACCAGGTTGCTCCAAGTCCCCTCCAATGTGGCCTTGGACACTTCCAGGGTTGGGGCAGCCACAGCTTCTCTTGGCAGCCTGTGCCAGTGTCTCACCATCCTCGTAGTAAAAAGTCTCTACTTGTCACAATTATTTCGAAAAATGTGGACTATAGTTACCGTTCTTTGGACAACTGAATAGCTTTAAATGTTGTGATTACTGTATGTTAAGCAAAATTTCCTTTTTATTACTTAGCAGTGTGAAAACAAATCAGAAGAAAGAAACATGTAAAAGCTCTCCCGCCTCAGACCTTGCTGGCTCTTCTCCCTTGCTCTGTGGTCAAAAGTTAAATAGGATGTTCTGATTATCACCACTCCCAAAACAGATCAGTGGGATTTTTTGTTCGAAATAAGTCCTCCTCCTCTTGCAGCTAGTCTGTGCCAACAAGTTCAAAATACGGGAAGCTTGACCTTAGCTACAGTCCTTGCTGATGTGCCACACATCCTGCACTGCCCAAGGAGCACAGAGAGCTGAGGCAACCTGGTGGAGACTTCTGAGCCCTGCCCTTTCCACCAGAGCATGGACACACCAGGGGAAGAAAAGCCCGTGGGAAATCTGATGTAAATTTACTTGAAGCTAACAGGTTCCACAGATTTCATTGCAATTTTGGAGCGGGACCCAAATATGTAATAAATTGGCAAGGGAAAAGTTCCCACTGTATATATGGCAAAAAGGAGTCTTCACCTCCCAAGTGCTAAAGGGGAAAGTCAAAATCTCTCTCGAACTCTGCCACATTCACCAGTGTATAGTGAAAGAAAACATTCCTCCCTGATCCCGATGCTGGCGATCATCCAGAGCCCAGAGCACTCTGGGAAATTCCACTTTCTGAGCCCCGCTGTGCTACCTAATCACACAATGGGCTACATATGCCATCCAAGAAAATAAACACAGGTCTGGGAAGCTGTTTGTCCTGCAGGGCTAGGAATGCTCTTCCTAACTTGGCAGGGCAGCGTAATCCTCTCTGAAAGGGGAGAGAGAGCTGCTTGAACTCAAACTGACTAATGAGATTGAAGAAAAGCCCATCAGAAGCTGGCACAGCCCTTCGCTCGCCCTGCCAACACACTGCCAGGTGACACTGCTGGGTACTCTCACTGTGGCTCGTGTTTGTGTCATGATAGAAGCTAGACCGTGGATCTAGACCCCAACAAGGGCCCAAAAGGTTGCTGAGTGGCAGGTTGTACCCCTGAGCTTGGGGTTTATAGGGGAGGCTGCTGCCTTTGCTGGTCCTCTGGGCAAAGTCCAACTGAGTTTCAGCCTTCACCGTAGACCGTGAGCAGGTTCAGTAGTGCCTAAAATTTCCTATGACTGCAGGTGCCTTAACAGGGTCTCGTGGTCCATATGGACTCTGGGCTGAGATCCTGGGATCTCAGTGAAGAGAGGGGGTGGAGGATGGAAGTGGTGGCCTATTGAAGGCTGCCAGTTGGTCAGCAGCAATTGCAAACTGCATCAGCTTTCCTGAGACCCGTCTAGTGCTCTTCTCCACTTGGCTCTTGAGATCGTAACCAAATTCCTCTGAGAACAGGACTTGCATTGATTACAGTAGAAATTGGATCTGGATTTTAAATCACATTATTAGCTCTTCTAGCAAGATGAACTGAGCGATACAATTTGATTAAAAATTGCAAAGACCTCCCCTTCCACCTCCCTCGCTCAGTTTTGGAGCAAATGTGTGTTTCATGGTAACAGGGAATGAAAGCGTTCCACAAGGGCTTTTTTAATTAAAGCATTAATAAAATGCTCTATATGTTAGTCTCGAAATCTACAGATTTGTTGCTTTAAACACATCATATTGCTCTCTGAAACACTTGAAACTCTCAGAAGTTTTTAAAAGTGTGTGTTTAGGTTAAGGTTAAGTTGCCCTTGACAGCATTTTTTAAAAAGATTTGAATTGTTGAATAACCACCTTTCACCCATCCCTAATTGTAATTTAAATGACAATATGCTCCCAATCAATAGCTCTTTGTCACACTTTGAAGATCAAGGATGAGATTTCACCCCATGAGTTTACATGGCAAAAGCTTCTTTTTCATAATGCTAAAAATGTTGCATCCTGCTGTTAAAGAAGTATAAGAATACCTGCTCTCAAATAATTAGTTTTGAATAAAAGCATTTAAGTCATACTTTATAGCCATTAATTTGAAACAATTCAAAGCCCTTCATTTCTGCACTTTGTTCACAGCTAAGTATTACAATAGGTATTTTAGCCAGTTGGAAAAAAAATCAGTTACAGCAAGATAATTTGAACAACTTAAGTTGGTGATATTGTAAGAGGTGGGTTTTGAATAACTGTAGCTTTATTTTTGCATCAACTCCATTTCTGTACAGAACCATCTCTGCAAGTGGAAAATTGAAAAGCTTTTAATGGTGATCGCTGTGTGTATGTGGCTTTGCAGCATTGTGTGCTTGTCTAGCAGGTACATATGGGGGCATGTTCCTGTTTCTCCAGTTGTACATGCAAAGACAGGCACTCCTTATACAGGCTCCACTCAAAAAGCTGATTATTTTATTTTATTTTATTTTACTTTATTTTATTTTATTTTGTTTTGTTTTATTTTAATTTCTATAAATAAACTCTTTCTCTGAGTCCTAGGCAAGGGCCAGGCCTCTACCGTGCTTGGTGTTATGAAATGCCAAACAGAACGATGGTCTTTGTCTGAGTGTGCTTACAATTCTTGTTTTTAGTCAGAGCAGCGAAATGTTTTAAGAAGGATAAAGTCTGGTCTGTTTCTATGTTGTCCTTGGTAAACCCAATCTAGTCTGGTCTCAAAAACGGAGCAATTCTGCTCGTTGCCAGGGAGAATACATAGGTATCCAATGAGTCATGGTCAAACATACGGCCATTATTAGACCACAAACACAGGAGGAGAAAAAAGATTTCATTTGGACCTGTTGTCCCTGCCGAGCTGGTGAGGAGGAATAACAAATAAGCGAGTGGAGGAGGTCGCTCTTTAGGTATTTATGAGGAGCTTCTCTCCCTGTGGGGATAGACTGGGGAAAAGCAGAAATGTGCACGTTGGAAAATTTAACTAGAGCAAAGGAGGCTGCGTCATGGTGTAACTAAGAGCACTTAGTACATTTTAATGGCAAACTAGAGACAATGGGAAAGAGAAGCTGAAGCTGTAACGGGCTTTAGCAAATACAAAGAACTTATTCTTAGTTTGGAAGAGAAGGGGCAATCAGAAGACAGACACAAAGAGAGAAGTGATTAAGTTTTGTGTTAGAGCAATGTTCTCCGTGGCAGTGTCATAAATGAGCACGTTCATCCAGACCAAGAAGAAGGATGCTGAAGAGACAGGGCACAGGGTGCTGAGCACCACAACGCATGGCTGTGTTTCTGTGCCTTAGCAGAAAAGGTCACGTCTGAGAATTGTTACATGGAAAATGTTTTGCAAGACTGGGCCCATACGTATAAATTTAGAGAAAAATCTCAATTAAAATTGGAGCACAAGTTCTTACTTTTAACTGTGGGTTTGCACAAATACAGAGTTAGAAACGACTGTTGGAGAAAAGAGAAAAAATGTATTTTTGAAACCTCCTTTAAACAAAAAATCTATAGAATCATAGAATTATTTTTTAAAAAAAGACTTCCAGTATATATTCTATAAAATAAAGACTTTGCACTTGGGCAAGTCCTCTTCTCCTGAGTTATCATTTAGTGAAAGCTTAGGAAAAGGATTGATTTTACCTCTGCACTGAGTTTTGGCAGGACCAGAGCAGGAGAAAGTTGTGGTGTTGAACTCTACCTGTCTAGGCTGCTTAGTGGAAGATTTGGAGAGCATCAAGTTGTACTTGGGGTCCCACTGAATTGAGCCATGCCCAAATACAAAGCACCAAAATATTGCCCTGGCATTGCACTTTATGCACAGTGATCTCAAAGTATGGCTGTGAATGGCTCTGGGTATTCACAAAGCCTTTCTGTGCTCCAAGTTTTCCTACGTATAAAACAGAGGCAATAATATTTCCAGCTCTGACACTAGTGGTTAGGGAATTTATACTTTTGAACATTAATTTGTGAGAAACTATATTGGTACAAAGTATTGGTTCTGTTCACATTGTTCCTGGTTATTAACCCTATTATTGGTCATTGCATCTGTATACTCAAAACAGAGGGTTTATTGATGGCTTTTATTTCCTATATGTGTCATATAAATGCCTTAACAGATGAACAGGGTAGTGAAAATGATAGGGTACTTCAGAACAGCTCGAAGTCACTGCTTCTTTAATAAAGCTTTGGTTTTGTATGTCGGGAGAGATGGAATTCACACCCCAACCTATGCACAGCTGCAAGCCCTATTAAGTGAAACCCCTCCTAAATATAGATCCAATGGCCTCACCCCTGGCCAGCTTCCAAAGACCATAGAGGCCTGTTTCAGTCCTTCCACATCCCCCTCCCAACGCACGACGAGCATCGAGCCATCCAACCCTTTGCTCAGTAGTGGGAAGAACGGGTGCAGGGTTTGGGGGCTTGGGAGGTGCAGCAAAGTCTTCCTGCAAGGAAGGTAATTTTCACATGTGCAGTCAGTCAGTGAAAGAACACTACAATCACTGTAGCTATTCATAAGCTGTATATTCATTTTCCTGTGTATTGTCACTTTAAATAAAAAGGGCCTTTTTTTTATTTCGAGTAGCCCTAAAGACAGCGCTCATGAGATGAGCAAGTCTGAGCCATGTTCAGGCAGAACATTTTAACGATCAGGAGAGCCCTGATGCCTGGGAGTTGCCAGGGATTGCATGCTAACAGTATGCCAAATCATCAAAATGCAGCTTGAGTAGGTCCAGTGAGGGTGTATTATATTGCAACAATTGTGGCTGCTGGAGTTAAGGTTGAGTGGGCATTCCTATTATAAACCCCAACTGGTAGGGTTGAGTATTTTGACCACCATCAGATAATGTCAAGTGAAACTTCTTGTATGAATTGACACCCAAATACTTGTAACCTCCCTTACAAACAGGATCAAGCTCTTCCCCTTCCACCTACTCCTCTTCCCAGCCTACACTTGATTTTGTAACTGGGTCATTCTCTTCAAACGTGAATGGATAAAAAATTGTAGATAGTTTAAAGGAATCAAAACTAACGGCACCTGAGTGTTGGTGTAGGTTTCACACCCGTGTGCTCGATGTCACACCCAGGCAATGGTCATGCAGACCAAACCTTGGCCATTGTGCCACCAGGAAATATTCAGTGACCCATCAGGCTCTCAGTGACAGCCAAAGCGCAGCTGTAGCATGACAGTGACGTTGCATTTCACCAGATAGCCCTTAGTAAACTCCTCTGGTAGGAGCTCAGCATTGGAGCACATTTCCTGTCTGCAGGCAGAAAGTTTCCAGGTAGGTTTTGCCAAAGTGATCTGAGTGTGCACGTGTGACCAATGTGTCACAGGCCCGTAGAGCTGAATGCCACTAGCAGGGATTAGAGGGGCCAGAAATTTAACAGGATTAAAGAAAAACACATGAACTTGGATAAAACTTAATAAAATTATCCTATGTTATGTGGCTGAAGTTTTCAACACGGTTTTCTGGATGGGACAGAAGATTTTGCTGCTACCAACACGAAGCAGTAAAGAATTAGAAATGGATTTTCCTCATAGGAGAATGACTCTTAATTTAGGAGAGAAAGGATGCTCCAGTGGTGAGGATGCAGCTGAGAAATCAAACCCCAGAGTGCTGTGCCATTTCCCCGTGGTCATGAGGAGGCTGAGCAGGCCTCGATCTTTGCAGATATTAAGGGCTTTACCTCTCAGCAGTCTCTGGGGAGTTTGTGTGAACATTTCCAAGGACAAGGCCTTAGTCTGTAGTGCCCTTCTCCCCATGCTGAAAACGAAGAGCCCAACATTTACCTGCAGCACTGGAGTGGACAAGCCTGTTAAAGCAGTAAAGAGCTGAATGAGTCAGGGGTTGAGTAGGAAGAAAGGGAGAGGAAAATCCTCCCACTGATAAATTGCTAACACTCTTTTGCAAAAGATTTAAGATACTTGACGGCATCGTGATAATTTTTGTGTGTCAGAATTGCTAAATATTCAGACGTCTGGTTTTTGCCAAACTCAATGTGTAAAAGCAGATGAGAGATATCTTGCAAACTTTTAAAATCACCTACAGTGCTTAAGATGTTGAAGGTAGATTAGATAAGACTAGCAAAGTTATTTGAACATAAACATTTATTTAAAAAATATCCTCTGCTTTGCTGAGCCCACAAACATTATATAAATAATACACAGTTCATGAATAGGAATGAACAGGCTTGTACCCCTCACTGGTATGGATTTATATTCTGCACCTGCCAGGACTTATATTAACTCTCCTGAAAACAGTGGTGTCTTCACACAGAGATCTAAAGGAAGTTGTTCTTGAGAATATTCCCCCGAAGATTAAACTTCGGGTATTAATGGATAGATTTGCAAATGTATTTAGGCAATTAGAAATGAGAATACATGAGTAGCCATATTTATAAAAGTTCGGTAAGTTAGGGGCCTGTCTGCTGGCCTGGGCTCTGTCAATGTCCTTTGATACATTCATGCATTTTAGGGTCATAAAGAATTATATTCCTATTCTGCAAACAATCCTACCTGTGCTTATCTTGATGCATGCAAATAGTCCTTGGTGGGACTGCTCACACAAGTATTTACATATCTGTAGGAGCTGGCCTGGAATGGTGAACATTACAGAATGGGCCTAAACCACCATCTTTGGGTCTATGATTTTAAGTGTGGTCTAACTTCAGAGGTGGCTGGTTTCACGGTGGTGGTGAAAAAAGTTCACAGGAAAATCCTGCCTGGGATTTGGTCTGAGCTTGTTTGTCATGTTGTTTTGAATCTGTCTTCTTTGCAACCTTCCCTGTGTGCTCCCAGGGGTCTGTCTGAACCCTGGTGGCTATGAAGCCTTCTGCTAGAATAAAAGTCCCAAAATAATGCACTGACTTTCCTATGCAGTTGGGGGGTTAAAAGAAATGAAACCTAGGTAGGAACAGCTGTTCTGGAATTTGTTCAGTGTGCTTTTCTCTATCTGTGTCATCTAGTTGGGTGAAAAAACAGACAGCAAAAACCCCCAAACCCTCATCTTGTAAGTCCACAGGTGCATCAAGAATTTGAGTCTCAAACACGGAAAAAGGAGGAAAGTTTTGGAATAATTTATCTACTGAAATGCAGACCACATTCCACAAAACATGGAATATTTCAAGCTTCTTGCTAATGACTCTATGTCTGTTGTTTGGGCAAACACCTAATGAGTCAATTATGAGCACATACATCATCATTTGTAAGGTATTTACTGTATTATAAGTTTTAAAATGGAAATAAGTTATTAGCTTTCAAGTACCTTTTAATCTTGATCTTAATAAGAAAGATACATTTGTCTCTAATAATCTGAGGTTTAATACTCTACTTGATCAAAAGGAACATCAAAATGATCTTGTAGCACCTTGAAATAGAGCCCGTGTGTGCAGCAAGGTGATGGGGTAGAGACCAGCTCCCCAGCAATTTTGTTGCAGAATCAGGATGGAAATCCCAGTAACACAGTTAGTTATTGGATGACTTGGGAACTCCTGCAGATCAGAGAACGGTAGGAAATGTGCCAAACAAAAGATGACACCGGAGCATTTTTATTGCTATTAGTGCATGTTAGTATGTTTTTGCTTTGTTAAATGTAAGAAATCTAGAAAGATGAAACGTTTGGAGAGTTGTGACGGATGCGGTGGATATGGAAAAGGAAACATGATAATTGATGGGTTTGGTCGTAGTTTTATTATGGCCAAAATGCATATATGTGGATCATGGCAACAGAGTTGGAAACGAGCATGAGAACTCTGGGAGAAGTCGCAGTAGGAGTAAGGGGTAACAAGGAGAGGATTATTAATACACTAAATTCATGTTAAGGAAAGTATTTCTGGGTTTTTTTTAATATGGGAAAGTGTGAAAAGATCTGTGAGACCTTCGGGGTAGAAATGACCTGACAGGTGATTGTAAGAGAAGATTGTAGAGATCCTTTCTACCAAAATGGTCAATAATATCTTTGTAGAGCCATCTCCCCTGGAAAATATCAAGTATGGCATACTTTGATTGAAACATTTCATCCTGTTACAGTAAGAGCACAAGAATCCCTGTTTCTTGCCGTGTAAATTCATGTAACTTAGCCAGAGTGTTGGACATAGTTAGGCTCTAAGGGACAGGAAAATCCCTGTAAACAAGCCCAAATCAAGGATTGCTGTATTGTTAACAAAATCTGTGAAGCCTAGAGATCTCACTAGCTCCCTGAGGTAGGGTGGACACTCTGGGGTGGGAAAGAGGAGAGCTCTGGGAAGCCATCCCAGATGCCAAAGCAAAGCATTGGTGGGGCTGAGGGCACAGCAGCTGCTCCACCTCCCTCCTGTCAGGCAGGTTGGGTTTCCTTTGGCCCCCTGGGAAAGGCACTTCAGACCATGTGGAAACTCTGTATGAATGAAATCCTCTCGCTTTATGCATAGCCCTTCAAATTACCCTTGTATGAAATCAGATGCACAACTCAGCCTTGGTATATTTAATGCCGCGTCTCCTTTTCTGCCATTCTCTCTCTGTGCCTTATTTCTCGTGCCAGACTTATTCTCCCTTTGTTTTTATGGGTTTTGCAGCAGTAAATCTGGCTGCTGTTTAGCAAGGAGAGCTGTAGCTTGATTCAAACCTTAGTTACAGACTGTTTCTTTTTGTTGTTAGACACTACCCGCCTCATACTCTACCTGGCCAAAGCTGCCAAGTTTTGGATTTCCTAGAGGAGGCTTTTTATTCTGTCGTCTTGTCTGCACATGTACACACAACCTCCAATTATATAATAGGTGAACTCACTGTTGTGCTATTGTGCATTTTCCTCTTTTTACAAGCGAACTGCACTGACACTTTTTTGTGTTTCAAGTCTATTGTTACCTCGTGCTGGGGCTGCAGCTCTGAGATTTCCTCGAATCTTCACTTTTCCCACACCTAATCAAGAGCTTATTTTTACCATGTATTTTTTTCCCCCTCCACTTTTTCAGTTTAAAACCTCTAAAATAATAAAAATGGCCAGGCCAACATAACCTCTCTAAACGCTGGAGTTGCGTAATCTTCGGGCACGTTGTCCACCTGCCTAGGATGGCAGAGGAGCCTCATCAGTGGTAAAAGAGCTCTGTTCAAAAAAAAAAAGCCAAAAAAACACAAAACGAGCAAGAGGTGGTTCCCTTGGTGCTGCTTTCAGGCTCAGCTTTCTGGGGAAGCTCCTGGAGGGAGCACCATGTTGTCGTCAAAGCCTCCAGCGTGCAATTTATACCTGACAGCGAGGAGGAGGACGGGCTTCCCCTTCCAGCCACACGTGGTGCGTGGGCACGAGGCTTCCCGGAGCTGGGCTCTCAGCTGGCACACATCTGCCTCGGCACAGCTCCTCTCCTTCCCAGCACATCCAGAGAGAAGAGCTTGTTGCAAACCAGCTCTTTGTCGAGAGCGGTTTCTTGGAAAAGTGACCGCACGTTTCTGATCGGAGGAGCGGAAAGATGCAATCCCTGCCCCTGACCAGCCTCGAGATCATCCCTCTCTGCAGACCACATAGGAGGAGGAAGGGGAAAAACAACTGCAAACAAACAAAAATGGAGTGAGGTGGCTGAGCCCAAATTAGATTAATTAGCCCCAGGCTGTTTTGTGTGTTTATATTTAATTTAGTTTTAGCTACTTCAAAGTTCACATAGTTTTAGTTAATAACTTTACTATAACTTATTATTTTCAGATGTTGGCAGGTAGACAAGTTGTGAGTCACCTGGAATATGAGGCTAAATAAGTAATACTCACTGGCAGGGTTTTGACCATGACTGATTACTCTTCTCTGTCTTCTGTGTTAGAAAAATATAGCTTCAGAAGGAAAAAAGTCTACTTTTCTCACTTCTACTACCATTTTATGTTGAAATGTCCGTGGGGTGGGTTAGATTTCATACGTGGCTGTCTAGCTTTCAAAAACTTTCAATCTTTAATCTGCTGCTTAATGGTTAGTACATCCTGTAGCATACCAGGTCTTTATTATTTCATTTGACCTCTTTTGTGAACCTAAGAAGGTCCACAAGACCTGTTTGTTTATGAGCAGGGCGGTCTAGAGGTTAGTGGTCTTAAATCACAGAGGAGAAAATGAATGGGCAGCTCTTTACTTGGGATAATAAAATTGTTGTCACTCCAACTATAGATTTTTGTAGGTTATTACATTAGTTAAATAAAATACTGCCTCATCAATGCAAATTCCAGTTCCGGCTAGTCCTGATGTTGGCTGTAGAAGCAGGAATTCATTCATATTGCTGGCAGTAAAAAGGAATAAAATTGTGTTTGACAGGAGTGGAGAGTTAAGATCATAACTTTTCAGAACCAATAAGGGTTCATGGAAAAATATATACTTGGGAAGAACAAAACCCTAATCACAGGCATTGCTTACTGGAGGTCTACAGCTGTGACAAATGGTGTGATACTCATGAATATGCAAAGTTCTTTTCAGCCTGTAATTATAAGAATCATTGAGCCTATGTATGCATTTCATAGGAAGCCTCAGTTGCATAAAGCAGCAGATGTATTTTGGTGACAACAATCAATAGTAAGAGAGAAACTCATCATAATCCCAGGAGCTCAGCCCGGACCTGACAGGCTGTTTTTCCTCTAGATTTCCAAACCCTTCCATGAATTTGCACCACTGGATTAGTGTGTGTTTCTCTCTGCCCTCAGAATAAGTTTGCTGTCCTTGACACCCCGTCAGACACACCAGCTCCCCTCCTTTACCTTCTCTTCTTTTACCCCGTGTCCACCTTGACGAGAGAGAAATAAAATGCTGCTTTCTCCAAGCTCTTCCTCCTCTGAGCATAAATGATCTGTCATCCCAAAGCTGCACCAACTATTTGAAGGGCAGCAAACTGCTGGGTTATTTTGCTTGATTTTTCTGCTGGCATTTTATTTGAAGAGCTACTTCCATCTGGAGATGAAATAGCCACAGAATCTATCATCTAACACCTCTTTCCTACTGATGTGTTTTGCAGATGAGGCCCTGGCTGGACCAAATTCAGCAGCAGTGGCTGGAGATACAACCCCACATGTGCAGGTCGGTGCTGAGTGCAGGTAGGGTTAAATTTGAGTTGTAGCTGGCAGAGATGGGACTTGGCCTCTGCCTCCAGGCACTGCTTCTTGGATATGTCAGGGAGTCACTGATGGATGGAGGAGATGGCAGGAGGTGTGTCTGTTAAAGATTTCCCTTTCACTATTGAAAGAACCTGGAAAAGTCTAAATTCAAGAGTCACGCAACAGATGCTAGAACTTAACCTTCTTAGCCCTAATGGAATCATCTCCAAAACCAAAGAGCTGAAAAAGAAAGAAACAAATCCTGATAAATTCAGAATCAAGTGAGACATAGGAGAGAGGTAACTAAGACACCTATAGCAGCTTATCATGGAGGAAGATTATTATTACTTTGTTATGTGCGTCTGGGGACCGAGGCAGCTGTTTGTGTTTTCTAAATATCACCCTGGGACTAACATCTCCCCATACCAACATAAGCATGTACTTTACAAATTGAAATACCTGTTTATCAGCAATATCAAAGTATCTGTATTTATGGAAGGTTTATTTTGGCAGTAAATTATGGTGCTCATGTTGGTCTTGATAAAAAGCACTGAGATGTATTGTGTGTTAGGAAGGGCCATCTCAGTATTTTGCACCTTGTTTTCACTGCCTCTTTGTCTGCTTTCACAAGATTTCTCAAGGTTTCTTCACACCAGGGGCAAAGCTTTTTTGAAAACCTTGGGCCCCTGTCTATATGGTCAGTTACAGGCAAAATTAAACCCTTATTCAGATGTTCTGAAGGTGACCATCAAAATTTCTACAGGTTGTTTGGAGTTAACAGCAAACGTCTGAAAGAAACATATATTTTCTGCCCTTCAAAAAATCACCTGGAAGGCATAAACAGGCTATCATGACAATTGTTATTGTATAGTTTAAGACTCTATAGGAAATGGTTCTTTTTAGGGAAAAGGCAATAAAATTTATGTGTTTGAGAACAATAGGATATTTAAATATTAAGTAAAACCTACCATACAAAGAGAAATTGAATTCCAAGGGGCTTCATTGTGTGTTTTCAGGGTCTCTTGGCTCTTTGTTCTTCTTAGCCTAAATGAGACAAAATGCTAGTTCTTAGACAGCAATATACTGATTTTATGAAGACAAATCTGTGGGTTCTGGCATAGTCAGCCTGTCTCAGAAGGTCGCATGTGAGATATAGGGAGTCGCAGTGTTTCCAACTATAAGCCATCAAATTATTTTTCTTGAAAAGCTGGGATCTAGCCCTCAGTACACCCTTGCCCAGGGAAGAAAGTGGGGCAAGTTGCACCCCTTCGTGTGGCCATATCACAGGGCAAACAGACCAGACTTTGTGCCAGAACCATTATTATTTTTCCCTAGGCTGGAGGAAGTATTGGCCCCTACCATCTGCACAAACCGAGTCAGGACAGGGGAGGGAGTAATGAGAAGGGACTGTGATGCCTCGAGTTTGGGCAGAAACGAGGTGACAAACACCTCTAGAGCCACTGACATGGTTTAGGCTCTGTGGCATCACAGCTTTGTCTCACACCTTGCTCGGGACCCGTGGCATTTCAGCGCCTTTAAACTGTTGACTTTCTGCATGCCAGAGTCAGATGGAGAGGTGTACATCCTCATGGCTAGATGGATGTGCTAAGCATGGAAAAATGGCCCCAAAATACAAACGAGTGACCTGTGGTGTAGCAGAAGGGGATCTTGTCATGCTGAGTGCTGTGCAATCTGTTGAAAGCAAGCCTTCATATTGATTAACTACTTTCTTTCTGCTGCCATAACATAACTGAAATCCAATATGTTACATAAATAAAAATCTTTCTGGTCATTAAGGGGTCATATATTTGGGGAAAATGTCCACATGAGTGTACAGCCCTTACTCATTCTGGATGGAAATGATAAATAATTGGGGTTTATGCAGCAAACCCGCTGGGGGTAAAAGACTGCAGGGGTGGAAGGCTCCTTCCACGAGCAGGGTCGGGGTGACTTGGTGTCACTGATTTTCACCTTGGCAGCACCTTCTGCCTCCAGGATTTCTGCTGCCTGCTGAGACCCCCAGGCCAGGTGAGAGCTGGGCAGCTCCAGTGACGGGTGCTGGACACAGACTGGGTAGGCAGAAGCAAAACTCTTGATAATGACACCAACGCTTGATTTTTCAGGCATGAACTGTCCGTAGGTTTCAAAAACCCAACAAACAAAAGGCAGAATTTAGCCTCAACTACAGATTTGCCGCCTGGCACATTTGTACATTTCAATTTCCAATGAGCTGTGTTCTCTAATGACAAGACTTCTAATCTTCCACCACCGAGTCACCGATTTTGAATTCAAATTTCCTTCTTTTTGTCTGTATTTAAAAAATAATAATAATCATTTTCCATCTATTGCAAATAACAATACAGATCCACAGACTGAATGCTGAAGTTGTAATTCAATCTCGGGCTTTGGCTGCCATTCATTGATACCTCGAGCTGTGCTCTTATTATTTATGACATCAGCAGAAACTCTCGATTGAATTGCAGCTTTATATTTAATTAGGGACTATGTATTATTTTGTATGCAATATCCAGAATTAAAAATAGCCCCTTTCCAGAGTATAATGGGGAAAAGGCAGCAAAGTTTGAATATATATTCTAATTGATATTTCTTGTACTTATTCTAAAAGTAATCAAAACGTATGTTAAATATTAATTATAATATTTTTACTGCATTGTGCACCCTGATTTATTGCTGCCTCTTTTGGTTCACTTTTTAATTACTGTACATTATAAGAAAACTAAGGGGTTTTTAAATAGAAAAGTTATTTAGCATTAAAATTAATGTATAATTCAATATCAATCTTCATAGTGAATGTTATATTAAACGTAATGAACAAAAGGTGTATTTAACGCAGTTTGCAAGTTTTTTTTTCTACTTTTTTATTTTCTCTCTTCTCACAACATGCCTCTCAACTCTCTCCACATTTAAAAGTCAGGGACAAAGCTCATAAAGGAACAAAAGACTAAAATCAGGGATGGTCTTTTTTTAAAAGAGGTACAGTTTCAAAGCCTGGAGGGAAAAAAAAAGATAGAAATCAAAGTGCTCTTGAATACAGAGAACATTTTAAAGGAAATATTGAACTGTTTGCTTAAAAATCTTACATTATTGCCTTCTTTTTAAACTCAATTCCTTTTTGAAGGAGAACACCAGATAGGGACAAAGAGAATATTTTCATGCAAAAATCAGGCACAGGTACAGAGGCACAGCCAGACATCATTTCAAGTGGGCACAGGAATTTAATTCAAGTTATTCTCTCCTTTATTCCACATTTAACAAAGTTGAAGGATTTATCCACCTCTCTGACACTAGTGCAGACTTCACTAGGTAACATTTGTATCCAGTGGCAAGTAAATATTGGGCTGGATTTTTATGTCCACCTGAAATGGATTCTGGTTATGAACCTCAGCAGTTGTAGAAAATTAAGTTTAGCATCACTGTGGAGCTTTGCACACAGCTTTGTTAAGCTGTTATCAGCAAGAACAAAGAAACGATCCTTGTTTACCCACCCAGGTCTAATTCAAAGGCAGCACAACCCATTTTTTATTCAGGGATAAATTCACCTGATGTTTGGAGGCAGCAAGAGCTGTGAGTATTGAGGAAACCACGCACTGGGTGGAAGTGTTCCCGCGAGGGTGCTTTGGAAATCAGATCTCCAGGGCAGGAGGTGATATACTGGGGCCTCACTGCTGTGTCCTCACGGAGAAGTGGAGAAGGACTGAGGTGATGCCTCCTGCCCCAGGGCAGGTCCAAGCCTGGGGTGCTTGGAGAGATGGATAAGCTTTCTGAGAAAATATTTACAGATGTGTTATCATTAGCCTGAGAACATCCTTGTCTAATCTACATGACCTGGTTTCCTGAAAGGAGAAATGAAAAAAACATGTTTGTTTTTAAATAAATAAGAGATCCCTCACTAAATCATCTAACATACTGTCTATTTATATTTCATAAGGACAAATGTTTCTGACAACTCTCATAATAGGTCTGTACAAGTATGCCATGTTCTTCCCAAGGAGGCTTCTTTGAGTGACATAAATTGCCATTAATGAAAATTTTAACAATTCAGGATAAATAATTTTTTAACTTTTAATGTGCAGAGATGCAACATAACATGGCAGGCCTTGCGAGAGAAGACATTTGTTTTGGAAGGAAGTTGCAGAGTATATTTATTCATAGACCAAAATAAAAGCAGCATGAACATTATTTTTTAATAGCTCTGCATGTTGGCTGGCTGTGCAGAAACAGTGATATATTCCTTCAGTAAATACTGGAATATGCAGTGCTGTAGTGCCTTGAGGAAATCTCAAGTATCCAAATGTTAAAAGTACTGATCTTGCAGAATTAAGCAGTGATGTTGACCAAGAGGTCACCAGGGACAGTGGGACTCTGTGTGAGATCCATACACAGCTCAGCTCTGTGGTCTTTAATGACAAAAACAGCCACTGAACAATCAGCCTGGAGAAAGAAAACTTCGTAATATTCCTCCAGAAATCCACCCCCTGCCAGCAAAATCATCATATTGCAACCCTAAAACACAGGTGCCGGAGATATCACCCAAGGGAGCAGGGAGAACTTCCTTGTCACTCTTATCACTCCCTCCCTCATCAAGCTGTGTCTGGGTCCACTAATCCATTTGAAATTCCTATATCACTGTCATTTACCCTCCTTCCTGCCCAGTGCCACTGATGTTGGCATTGACAGGCACCTGTCAGTTCCGATGAATTCTGGATCTGGTCCACTGGACTTGTGTGAGGCAGGCGAGGATCATTAGGATTTTGCAGCGTTAGTTTCAGCTTTCCCCTTATATAATAGCAGCGCCACTTCAAAGGCACAAAATACAGTTTCAATAAATGGCTTTCAGATCAGATAAACGTTTCAGCTCTGCTCTGGAGTTTACAAGACCTGACAGTCATCTATTTTAAGTGTACAACGGACACTCAAACGTCGGTGTTTAAATATCTAATAACTCTTACATAAGAACTTGGCACTAACGATGCCATCATGCATTCATTTGAAAAAGCAGTAAACTAATCCCATGGAAAAGAAAACATGGATATTGCTACTTAATAGTGTATTGGGCGGGGATCCTTATCGAAGTCACAGCAGATTTATTTTTTAATGTTTGCCAGGCAAAACAAAAGAAGTTTTCATTCAAAATAGCATGTATTTTCTGTAGCCAAGTTGGTGGGGAGTGAAAATGCTGTCTGTTGCTATAATGTAGGATCCGTTCTGTGTTACAAGAAGTTACTCTAAAAACCTGTATGCATCAAAATCATGCTGAAATTGTGACATACAAGTATGCAGTTGTGTTGTCTGTATACCCTTCTGAAAGACTTTAGCTCAGCAAAGCACTTTTATTAGTATTTACTACTCCCACTGAAGTTAATATACCTAATTGCAGACAATAAAACAACTGAGATTCTTCAAATTAAACACATCTTTAATTGCTTCACGAAAATTGAACAGTAATGTCATTATGTTAACAAACACACTTATCTAGAAGAGGATGATGTAATCAAACATGAGAAAGAGTCAGAGTGGAAAACCAGAATCTTTATCATTAAGTGTGCAGAGCCCTTCCAGAAACCTTAAGAAGGAGGCATGATGCAACTGAAATGTAATCCAGTGGGGGGAAAAAATGGGGTGAAGGAACCAGACACATTGCAGAGTTAATTCCTAATTAAAATTAAAACTGACAAAACAAACCCTGCAGGCAAGCATCCATTAGTGCCACAAGGCATAAGAACATGGAAATTTATTTTAGTGCAATAGTTTTAGCTTTGTGTGTTTCCTCTACCAATAGCTGCTGAATTATTTGTAGTCTTCAGCATGAGGAGCAATTAGGAGAGGCAAAGGGAGAAAATGGTTGTGGCTGGTTCTAAGTAGGCAGAAGCCTTATTAATTGTAATGAAGTTGGACTAAGCTCTTACTGAATTTCCCTAAAAGGGAGTGGCACATGGGGAATTTTGTATAGAAAAGAAGTTGAAGTTTTCATGCAACCGTTGATTTTTTGGTAAAACATGTCACTCGTGTTCTCCTGCAAATACCAGGTTACTGAACAGGATCAATTATTCTGGTCTAATCCATAACTTGGATAGACTGAGAATCATCGAATCCTAAAATATCCTGAGTTGGAAGGGACCTGCAAAGATCATCGAAGTCCAGCTCCAGGCATATTTCTTACACATGACCAGGGGCTCTGAGAAGCAGACCTGCCCTCTTACATTTTGATCTTGAGTAAATCATTTAACTTCTCTGTACCAGTTTGTGTGTGAAATTGGAATGATGTATATTTGCCTGATTTTTAAAAGCATCAGAATGTGAGGAGGAAAGTAGCATGACTAATGTTGTTTATCATAGCGTGGTTTCTATACGACTTTATAATGCACACAGTAGTCCTGCTCTATCTTGTGAACCACAGAAGCAGCTGCAAGCATCTAGATATCCTGTTTTGGTAGAAGGGAATCACACACCAAATCACTGCTTTATTTTTGTAATTTTTTTTCTAAGGCTATTCATAATTTCCACTTAAGTGGCACAATAGGGCTTTCCTGGGGCCCTTGTGCCCATCTTCTATGCTGGCTGCATACAGAGATGTCTCTGTTTGTTGATGAGTTGGTCTATTAAAGAGATCACAGGTAACATTTAGTAACAGACTTTGATACCACGTCCGTTAGGGTGGAATGCCCTATGCTTTCAATTTAATAAAATACTTCATTTCCTGTCTGTATGTGGCAACTGATAACTACAGCTGGAGAGGAGCAGTCATTCCTGTGTATGGAAGGGAGCAGAGAGGACTGGGGTTGGATGGAGAAAAAAGATTATCTGTACCATAATTTTCTTGAGTGATTAGATCAGGTTTCTTCGGGTGACTATGTCCTTGTCTTCAGTTTTGAGGTTCAAGGTTTCATCTGCCTATTTATGGCTGCAGTGGAGAGCAGCACAGTTTTGCACTACTTTGCCTGTACTAGTGCTGGTAGAGAGTGAGCAGCAGTATTTTTGGGGGAAATGACTAATTGATGCCTTTTGTGGTTTAACCCAGCAGCAACAGAACATCACACAGCTCCCCTCCAGTGGGATGGGGAAGAGAACTGGAAAAAAAAGTAAAATTTGTGGGTTGAGAAAAAAACATTTAAAAGGGCAGTTTAATAACACCATATGATCTGGAATATCCCTCCAGCCAGTTTGGGTCAGCTGTTCCAGCTGTGTCCCCTCCCAGCTCCTTGTAGCCCTCAGCCACCTCCCTGGCAGGGCAGCACGGGAAGCTGAGAAGTCTCTGATTCCACCAGCCCTACTCAGCAACAACTAAACCATCAGTGTGTTACCAATATCATCCTCATCCTAAACCCAAAACACAGCACTGTACCAGCTACTGGGAAGAAAATTTACTCTACCCCAGCCAAAACCAGGAAAAACCCGGAGGAAGAGCTTCCCTGAGCCAACAGCCCAAGAGCTGTTTTTCCTTTCAGCAGCTTCAGAAATAAGGGCAGTGATGCCCTGTGCAAAATGGTCTCATTGTCCACCTCCTGGCCATGCTGCCTGAGGCCATTCCGGTGAAGAGTGGTTGGAAAGTGCCCACTTAGAGCACGGATGGGGAGACAGCCTGGCCTCTCACCACCTCCTTGTTCTGCTCTCGCAGCTGACATGAGATGCCAGGATGTCTCACCTGGGGCACTGCCCAGATCTGCTCTTGAAAAGGTGCAGTGCTTCCCACTGCCTGCATTAACATTCCCACACTTCGCTCTGTCCTGTGCTTGGTCCCACCAGCAGTGCAGAATATGGCTTCGGACACACTGGGACCTGGACAGGGAGGACTCATGCACGGGCCTCACAAATTTGGTTGCTGTAGGGCTGAAATGGATTGGATTGGGCTCAGGCTCTAACCACCTGGAGATTTCAGCAGCTCCAGCAACCAAACCTCAGCTCTCTTTCAACTTAAATGCAGCATCAGCATCCACATGTAGCTTTTTATTTTTTTGTTCGCTGGAATGACCTCAGGAGGTCCCCCAGACCATGCTCCTACCCAAGTCAAGGACAATTCACTGTCCTCCTGCCATCTGAGCCCAGAAAAGTCAAATGTTTCTTGCCTTGGTGTCACGCTCCCCAGAGCAACTGCTTTACAGCAATTTATGGGTTATGCAAAGGACATCTCTTGGAGCTTCGGTAGCAGAGGGTCTCAGAGGTCCCCCTGTCACTACTGTGAATGTGAGTCAATGTCTTACTGATCTTTGTCCCCTGACTCCCTCAAGGCCTTTCTTTAAGTTTAGCACTCACAGTTGTATGAGACTCTTTCTGTTCTGCATTTTCCTCCCCCTATGACTCTTTTGCTTTCCTCGTGACCTTCCCAGTGGCCTCAAACAACAGATCAAGTGGGAAACAGTTTTGTAAACAAGTCAGTTCTATTCTCCTAGGTGGGGAAAATGTCATTGTAGTGGTGATCAGAGTCTTATGCCTCTGCAGTTGCTCAGATCAGCTTGTTGAGCCCTTGAGAGATTCTTCCCTCACACAGAGGAAAAGATGCTCATGGATATCTTCATAGAATGGGAGACTTCAGAAGGCAATTTGCTTGCTCTCTTTTCAAAACATTTTATTCTCTTTCACTTTTGCCGTCCCCCCAAATGTGACATCTTTCTTAGCATGTTCTTCAAATCGTCTACTGCAGCTCTAAGGAGCTCTGTGCACCTGTGAGTTCATTAAACCAAAATGTTCAGGATAGCTTCCTCGGCTCACTTTAGACTAATTAAATGGTTGTTTTCATCAGGTCTTGCAATTTATTTTACTACAGATAACAGGAGAATATATCAGCCTCGGAATTGCATTAAATATTTCCCTCATAACATATTGTCAACAAAAGTCCTGCTGAATTAATGACTTGTGTGCCTGTTTGAAAGTGGGATTGTACTTGTCTAATTGTGGCATCAGTTGTCATAGTGACTATCAGGCAATCCGGCAGCAAACACCCTTCCTTGGCAGGGTTTAGGTAAAGCAGCCTTTGTGCAGTTGTCAGCCAGAGATTTATGATGGTAAAAACTATATTTGGCAGCCAAATCAATGCGTTGACCACTCTTTGTGCTCCTGCCCTTATTTTAACTTAAACACTTGATACTCTACCTGAATATTAAGAGGCCGTATGTCTCCGGAGCTGTTTTGTTATTAATAGATCACTTTTTATAAACTGTGTGTGGGATGACTGGTTGTTTGTATATATGTCCAACAAATGCAGTTGCTGGTGTTTTCTGAACATGTAACTCCAAATGTCAGCTCTTGCAAGCAAGTGGATATTAGAGGGTACCTTTTTATGCCTGCTATTAAAACATGTCGAGTGATCTATAAATTACCCCTTTGAGATAAACAGTGGATTAAAATAAGGCACTCCCATTCTGTCATCACTGTAATATTAATCACTGGAGTTTTGGTCTTTAATGTTAAAATGTACCTTTTAGCAGTATATGTCACTCCATCTTAAATTACATGTGAACTGACAGATTTTTTAATCAAAACTTGCATTCTGAGTTTTGTTTTCTTCATAATGTCACAGCAAGGTAGGAAAATAATTTTGCTGGTGTCTATGAAATTTTTTTAACACTTGGTGTTTTATTTTTGCTGGGGAATTTGTTTTTCTTGATGGTTTTCTTAAGTTTAACTCTGACTTGTTTCTTTCATTGAACCTACAAAAATGCTTATTTTAGTCTTATTGTATCAGCTGGTGAAGGTGAGGAATGATAAAAGTCATTCAAAATATTAGAACTATAGAGTTTTTGAACATTAGAAAGTATAAAAAATTCATTATGTCAGTTAGTAGAGGAAAACATTTGTATGGCCACAAGAGCATCACAGGCTGGGTCTGTATAAAACACAAATATTTTCTTGACTGGATCTATTTTTTGCCATCATTCCAAATGAAGTTGTGTTAGTGGGTTTAACAGCATAGATTTACTTTTTAATAGCACTGGACAACAACAGGGCCATGTATGTTAATGTTTTTCTAATCCAAATATGCAGCTTTGACACTGCTTTTTTTTCTTTCATAGGGGAAGTGGGCTGCAGCTCATCTTGTAAAACTACAAACCTAATCATTCAGGACAAGAAATCACAACTTTTTTGGGTTTGGTCCTGTGTTAGGTCTCCAAAACTTTGAAAGCCAAGTTCTCTGCTGTCTTATGTGGGTACTGCTGCTCCAGGATTCACATCAAAGAGTTCGCCCATTTAAAGTGCTGTAATACTACATAGCAGTGGGTGAAATAACAATTTTACTGGTAAACAGCCTGAAACACCCACTGCTGTTGACATTCCACATTTTCATGTGGTCAGAAAAGTAACTTATTATTGGAAGTCGTATCTTGTGTCTTTGTCCTCCAAAGCAATTAAAATGCAAATTTAGTTGAAGAGTGTTCTGGCTTCCAGTGTGTCAATGTACTGGAAATATTTTCCCTTCTTTTAAGGTGATTTTACTTTGTGATCTGCCAAATATGGGCTGTTTCTGTGCATTTATTTCCCTGTGTATGCTGGCTCTGGAAGGATTTTTGCAAGCATGAGTTTGCCATTCCTCCTTCCCCTGCCCTGTCATTATGCTGAAGTGGACATAAGTGTCCTGACAGGGACCACCAGCCAGAAGTGGCCCTCGTGCCTCTGGTACACCAAGAGGGCTGTTCACCTGCTATGGCCAAGTATGAGGTCAGGAGCCAGCAGGAAAAACATGAGGGAGGAAAGAAGGAATCTGAGCTCATGACAGATGCTCCCTGCAGAAAGATCACAGAATAATAGAATTGTTTGGGTCAGAAGAGCCCTTAAAGATTATCTGGTTCTACCCCCCCTGCCACAGGAAAAGAACCTTCCACTGAGATGGACTTGGCAACAAAGAGGAAAACTTCCCAATCCAACAGAGAAATTTGTGTCTCCAAACCCAGTCTCCTCACTCACGGAGGTGAGGAAGACTTGTTCTTGAAGGAGATGGCAAAGTTACGAGTACAAAGCAAAGAGGAAGACAGCCAAAAATCAGTAGCAGGTACAGTGGATTCAGAGATAGTGATGGTCGGGTAAATCTGTGGGACATCCATGTAGACAACAGATGGATGAATCGGGAGAGGAATATGGAAGGAAGATCCTAGAAATGGAGAGACTGGAAAAACTGCTGTCCTAGTCACAAAGAGGGATCCTGGCAAGGAAGTGTGTAGATGTTATCAGTTATAGGTTATCTCGCACTGCTCCTGCTGAATGTGGGCTGAAAGCTGGTGTGGCGCTGCAAAAGGGAAGCATTTGCCTCAAACATTTTTGCAACGCTTTATCAGTTTGTTAACATTTGGTCTAAGTGTTCCCTCGTGCCTTTTCCCCATCCCCCCACCTCAAATCCCAGGCGTCAGAGCTCTTTTCACAACATATTGATAATAACCAACACAGTTGTCCGTCTTGGAAATAATAAAAGCCATAGACCGTAATAGATTTTTAAAGTTACATTTTGAGTTTAATGCTTATAACTATATCACTGGGAGCAGGTACTTGGCACAAATGTCTCCATTGGAGCATAAACACCTTGGCCTATAGCCTCTGAGAGTTTATCAGTGCCATGGGAGATATTTCCTGCTATGTACATGCTCCTCAACAATGAATGAACAGCTTGCAACTACATATTAATCTACTTGATGACCTAGATCAAGAACAAGGAAAATAATATTGATAAGTCAGTCACTTTTCCTTTTTGGTATATTCCTGACTATTAGCACTGGTCGGGAAGCAAACAGATGAATTGAGACTTTGCTTTCTGACACAGGTCAATATAATTAAGAAAACTTTTAATTATTTCTGGGCCAGACGGAGCAAGTGGCTGGATGGTGAGCGGGTTGTGGAAGGTGAGCTTAGTTCTGCTGGGATTGATCTGAGAGCTGCAGTGTTACAGCACTGACTGGACGGTTGAAATACAGAGTTTCTGTGAATACACTGCTGTTGCAGTGATCTACATCAGCCAGGATCTGGACTGTCATGCCTGATTCTGTGAGAAACTTTTCCATGCAGGTTATTTTGTGCTGTGTGGCATCGCCCTGTTAACCTCTGAGCATTGTGTCCTGGCTCTAAGCAGAGAGTTCAGATCAAGGCAAATAAACTCGAGTGTTATCTGATTGAGGATTATGCAGCCCTGCAGTCATTCAGCTGCAACCTCTACAGTCACCTTCGTATACACCCTGTATCCTTCCTGGTTATGCTCATCTTTCTCCTAGCACCTCTTTAAATTACACACCTGCAGAGGCACTGATCACTGCAGTGTAGCCATAAAGGAAAGACATTGCTTCTTTGCCCTCCTAAATACCTTGAAACACCGCTGATTAATTTTTCACCAAAAATAGTCCACTCTGAATGGACCGAGAGGAATTTACCACTGATATTCTGTAGGCCAGCATGTGTGGATGGAATCCCACCCCCTTAGCTCTGCCCGTTGCGTATTCCAGCCCCAAATCCCTCTTTTCTGCCACACAAACTAATATGCCTTTTAGTCTTTGTTCTTGCCAAGCTTAGAGAAAAACAAGGACTTTTTCCATTCAATGTAAGTTATCACAATAAGAAAAAAGTTTCAAGTGAGAAAAATATGACTGTTGCTGTTTTCAGCAGAAAGTGCTCCCCAATGATCCATATATTCAAGATGTATGGGAAATTAATACCTTAACACATATATTAGTATGTCAAAATGGCATGCCTACTTACCCATTTATCAGGTTAAAGGAGGAGACTGGTGTGACTTTAGATAGTCATTTCATTTCTATGTGCCTACGTTCTGTCATTTAAAAACAGGAATACGGATAATAAACAATAGCAGAATGTTATTGAGTTGCTCACATTTATAAAGCCCTTTGATATTGTCTATGCCTCAGTTTTCTCATTTGTAAAACAAGTGTAATAATTCATGTATTTATAGCTTTAAAGGGTGGATAATCTAATTTGACATCCTGTGGAGCAAAATCTTTAGCATTTCATTTAGCTGTTCCTTCACTGTTCTCAGTAACTCGTGGCCTAAAGAAAGCACATTTTAGAAAGGCAGGAGATTTTAATTTTAAAAACGTCATGTGACTGATAACCTTCCTCACCTCTTGGCAAACTGTGCCCTTCATCAAGCATCCAAACTATTAAAATGGTGATTCTTATCCACCATGAGATATCGTTCATGATTCCTAACTTTCCAGCATGTTTTGAGACACCTTATAAGTAATTTATTTTATTGGACAATTTGTACAATAGATTCTGCTCCATCTATTGCTTCAATTATTCTGAGATGTGCCAGTGGCCTGCACTTTATGACATCCTGCTCTGATATCCCTTTTTTAACAAGTCTGAGTCACACTGGCTGAAAGATATCCTGTGGATGTTTGTAGTAAAGCCCTGGATAGGACAGAGACGTGTCGTTAGTGATGACCTGCCAGTGATTTTTCTCAAGTGGGCAGAGGAGCATTGACCAAACCATCGCTAAGAGGCTGCTAAGTGGAGCTCAGCGCTGTCTGACTTTCCACTCCTCTTCCCTCCCCGATCTGTAGAGCTCTGTTATTTCAGGAGTCACTGGAGTGCACAGAAAGGAGCATTCCAAGTGGTGGGAACCATCTGCTTCAGAGGGTGTTGCTGGCAGCTCGTTTCCAAGCTGCATCTCAGTCAGGATTGAGAATTTTCTAATTTGATGCAATGACTAAAATCTCCTTGTCGATCGTGTGTCATCCTCAACACATTTCTGATGTTTTGGTTATTGTGAGGGAGACAGCTGGATGCAAACACAGATGAAGGCAAGTCCAGCAGAAGAGATGAGGCTGTGCTGGCAGGGGTGCACAGGCACACACAGACCAAATTGCCATTGCTGTAATTGCAAAATTGCATTTTCCAAATCTTTCAAAGTATAATTCTGTATTTTCCTCACATTATCTCTTTTAGACTGGTCTCTGTGAAGGAAAGAAAAAAAAAAATATTTTGCTGTGAAATCCAGTGTGTCTGTCAGAGAAATATAATTTACCATTTCAAATTCCAGTTGTGGGTAACTTGTCGATTGGCAATTTGTTTGATTTTCAGGGTGACAAATACAAACAGTTGCCTCTGAGTGGACTCCATACAAAATAATTTTTTTTTCCTTTTTAAAGCTGCCTTTTGGGTCTATCATGAACCAGCTGCCTTGAAACTTGGATAAAATATTATTCTTTTACATATATAACAAACCAATGAAACAGTAAAAATAACACTGGCATAAGCTTGCCAAGGGGATTTGGTTGAACCATTAGGTAAGGTCTGCCAGATATATATAGTTTCAGCTGTTAAAATTGCATATTCATGTGTTTTCCATATACCTATTGGCCTCTCTCTTGGAGAACTTTGGAATATTTTTTTACTAGACCATAATTAAACAACAGCAATTGAGACAGGGTATTCCCCAGAAATTGCAAAATGAGGAGTATGTGGTGGCCACTTGCAGAGTTGCTCGTTAATCTTGAGAAAATTCAGAAAGAACAGACTTGGTGTGAAGAAATGATGGTGGAGGGGGGGGGCACAGGACTAAAACACAGTCTTATTGTACACGTGTTTTGCAGATTTAAGTTTTGTGCAAGGAATGCAATTGAAATAATTCCCTACAGTCCAGCCAGTCTATATTATTTGTCCATATTATTTCCCCCTACCCCTAGAAACTGACTTGAGTTGGTGCCATGTGTCCCAGTGCCATCAGTCTGTGTGTCTGGGAATAATTCCCTCCTAGGCTAGCCTAGATTTTTGATGATTTCCCTGGCATACAACTCTAGCTTGCTGTATTTATGAAGCAGTGAGTCAGGTTCTCTGTTTCTGGTTTTCAATGAAACACAACATTGAGCAGCTCCTGGGATGTTTGCATTGGTGAAGTTTTCTTTCCTGAGAGTTCTGCCTTACCAGACCTAGCTCATTGGTAGGACTTCCAGTTGTCTTGATGTAGAAAGAAGTTATTAATTAAAAGAATATTCTTTCTTGCCCTATCTGTGGGCAATTAGAATTTTCAGATCCCCACCCCAAATCAGCTTGGATCAGGAGTGTGAAGCCTATTCCTGGAGTATTACTCGAGAGCCGTGCGATCTAAATCGGGAGGTCACGTTTCTGGTGCAGATGAGTCTGAACGCTGCTGAATTCGGCAGGACGGCAGGGAAATCATCCAAAGCTCTCACTATGGCTTACACATTGTCACCCACCCACCTCCAAAGTATTTACACCACCTATCAAAGCTTCTGTTTCTTCGCTCGCTTGGGTTAAGCGGTGACGCCGTTGTCTTCGGAGACCTGCGCTTCAGACTCAAGCTGTGCAGGTCGATGGTCAGAGCAGAAAATGAACTGAGCAGGGCCTCTTAAATGCTCCAGCATGGAAATCCACACAGGTGTGGGTTCTGGGTATGAGATGGTGGCTGTCCGTGCCATGTTCTCCAGCCCCCCAAACTGCACTCACCGCACTCACATCACCCTGGCATGTCTCTGATTTTACATTCACCACATGCTATTTTGTAATTTTTCACAAGTCAGAGCCATGGAGGTGGTCCAAGGATAAGTATTTAAAAGGATTTTAGAAGAACACGATAGTGGAGCCAAATGTAATCCTAAAGTTACCCCAAGATTAAAGAAAGCAAATATGATTTTTATATAGACCCTATTTTTGTGATGGACTGGGATTTCGTGTGCTTGCCACTGTCTTTCTCCTCTTCTGTAAGAACCATATGAATATTAATTCATAGCCTTCCAGAATTCCAAAATTATCTATTATCTTCCAAAATTATCTATCTATGTATCTATCTATCTACCTACCTACATACCTACCTACCTACCTACCTACACTTCTACCTATGTTTATATTTTTAATGTGTTTTGCTCTTGCTTTGAGGAGAGAGTTTTCTGTCTTGGACAGCTGGGATGGTTGCTTTTGGATTTGGAAAAAATGGTGTTTTGATTTCCAAGTGTGTAGAAACTGTACTGGTGCTGCTCAGTTTAAGGAAGGTCTGTGGTCTTGGACAGGAAAGTTCTGATGTTTCAAGTATACAGGCATTGATAGGGAAATACTGAAAAAAATTTCATGCTACTAAAAAAAAATCAGTTGCTGGGCCTTCTTTTTTTCCCTTATTTTTTATTTTTTTATGTCAGCAGTCTACAAATATTTATTTGGAGAAGTTTATCGTCTGTGCAGACGTTTGTACTGATATAACACAAATGTCTCTTGTCTCGATATCTTGTGAGAAGTCAGTCGTAAACTCCTGTCATGTCTATTTTCTTTGTCTCTTATTTCTTGGGTCCCAGTATAATGTAGGGTAGACATCACTGACACGCTCAGAGTATCAGTTTCCTGAAGCTGATTATCCACCAAATTCTAAATCTCAAAGCAACAGAACTGAAATTTCCTAGATTAAGCATTCAAATAATGAAGGAGGAAGGGGATGGAGGTGAAGGGAAGAGGAAAAGAAAAAAAATCAACTCATTCTTTCCTAAATTTAGTAAATAAAATAGAAAAACCAAAACAGTGCAAACTACTGGAATTGTTTTACAAAAGCTTTGCACATCTGAGGCCCGGTGTGCTGCAGGCAGCGCACCCAGAGCAGCTTTCTTCTGCATATTCTGCTTTTTGAATATCAGAACCCCCCTTCACAGCAGGGAAAACTAGTGAACAGAAAAGCTAAATGCTAAATGTCCCACTGGAGGTTCTTGGCGAAACTAGGAGCAGCACTCAGAGATTCTGGCTCCTGTTTCAATATCTTAATTACATAATTAGCCTCGCTTAAATCAGGTCATGTGGCACTCAATCTGACTTCCTTTGCTGTCGTGCTATCTGTGCTATGTAATTCTCATGCCAAGATAGTGTGCTGAACCTTAAATAATCCAAGATATTCTAGTAAGGCATGGTAAAAAGTTAATTTAAAAAAAAAATCACATAAACATATATATAAGGAAATTAACACTGTTAGAGATTAACATAATCAAACAAAATATGGTTCATTACAACTGTATATATTACCATGCATTTAAATGAATGCTGATTGAAGAGAAAATGTATTTTCTCTGCACTGAAATGAAACACGAGAGCAAAACAAGTGAGCTTCTTTTAAGAATCTGTAGCTAAGAAATTTATTTCATAGGTAACAAATGGTAAACGGACAGGAATAGTTATTTCTGTTAAAGGAATAAATCTGCTGAAATACTGTGAAACATTTTCTGTGCAGCAAGCCACAATATATACAATAATGCAGTAAAATCCTCCACCAAATATCTGTTAAAGGAATAAACCTGTCAAAAGAATTAATTTTCTGTGCAACAAGGTTATTCATTCAACAGGCTTCCACCATATGTAATTTATGAAGCAAATTATACTATTCCAAAAAGGAAAGGGAAACTCATACAATGCAGTTTAAACTACAGCAAGACTGGCTGGAAGAACGCAGCCTTAAAAGTCAGGAAATCTCGGAGCAGAGCCAACTGCCTGCGCCGCCGGTGAGCAAGGAGCTCTCAGTGTGCACCAAATGCTTTACCATGACTGTGGGGACAAAAAAAGAACACCCTTCTCACCATACATGAAGCAAACCTGGTGATGTAATAGGCAGGGGAACCGTTCACATTTCTGATTTCTATTCAAAAATGTGCTTTCCTGGTGTATCCCACATCTCTGGGTGAGCAGGAGATGCAGTCCAGTCCTAGCAGAATTAGCTGTCCAGTGAATCAAGGGGTACTGAAAGTATTGCTGCTTGAATTAGTGGATCCTGTAGTATGTAATAATACCTGGTGGTGTTTTCTTTACTGCTACTTTCAACCTCATTCTGTTTTTCCATTTGGTGCCATTGAGTTTGAGTGTAGGAGGCAAAGGGACTCACCAGCACTCAGAAAATGTAGTTATCCCTTCCAGTCACTGCAATCCTTCTGTACCAAAAGCATTGAAAAGTGCTACATGAAGGTGTGCTCTCTTTTACCTGCAGCTACACCTTTGCTGTCTGAGCCAAATTCATCAAAATAATCAAACTTTGCCCCATGCCAGATGCATAATTTGAAAATCCCTTTGTAATTTTTTTCCTTGGTTTTCTGTCTGGGGGCCACTGTAACTTTTGGGTGAAGTCTTGTAATCCAGCCTGAATTGTCATCCTCAGTGTCAAGTTTAAAGCATCTGAAATACTTTATTTACAAGTCTTTAATTTCATACAAAAGTCTTCCAGTCCTGGGCAGATTAATTTGCACTGTGTCTCAATCTTATTATTTTAATAACTTTTCACTAACCTCTAAGCAAGTAGAATGTTGATGCCTGGAATAATGATAAAGTTTCCTTAAAAAAAACCTGCAGCAGGATGAAAGTGGCTTTGTTTGAGCTTTTGTTACAAATCCGGAGACTAAGCCAGGTTCAGTGGGGTCCATGAACCTTTTAGCAAATGTGGGCTGAGTGTCACTGTGGAATCACAGAATGGTTTGGGTTGGAAGTGACTTTAAAACCCATCCAGTTCCACCCCCTGTCAGGGAAGGGACACCTTCCAAAATCCCAGGTTGCTCCAAATCCCATCCAACCTGGCCTTGGACAGTTCCAGGACTGGGACAAGTGATGTCAAGCCAAATATGAACAAATATGGACTGATTTTATTTTGGGTGGAAATCAAGTGCAACCAAAAGAAATGTGGTAGTGTAGCTAAGTCACCGTTGCTTTTCCTGGGTATTGTTAACCCAAAGCTAATAGAAGAATTCAAGGTATTGGATTCCCATGACATGGGTGATCCCTTTCAAACATAATTCCATGGGTAAGGAGTGGAGAAAATACAGAAATCATACTGGATAGTTGACAAAATTACAGAAAATGCCACAGCCACCTTTGCATTTTGAGATATAGACAAAAACTGGTGCTTCCTTTAAACAGCAGCTGGAGTCACCTGGAGAACTGCTCAGGAGGGAAACAAGCACGAGCAATAATTCACAGCCGGTTAACAGATAGCCTCCAGTGGGGAAGCTCAGGCAAAGATTACATAAAAGAGATTTAGACTTCCAGAGACTGTCCGTTCCAGGTCTATTTATTTACATAAATTTGTCAAAGCAGAATTAAAAGCTGCAGTTAAGATCCAGAAGTCCATATTTGTGATTGAACTAGGTGTAATATTTGAAAGTATGTTCTTATCAAATTGCAATATCACTTTATTTTTTCCTGCAGGCAAACTAAGGAATAAATTGCCTCTCATGCAAATCCGCTCATCTGGTTTTTGTTGGGTTTTTTTCTTTTTTTTTTTCCCCCTGTTTCGTTTCATTTTGTTTTATCATTCAGTCACTGAAATCTGATCTCAAAAAAATGTAGGCAGATGTACAGAAGACTTATTTTTCCCTTGGCACACTGTTTAAAAACTTATAAATTAACTCCCACTCTTCTAAATCATTCTTCTCGAGGTGTTCCAGCCAGGCATCTTTGCTGGCTGCCACATCCTAAATTCTTTGGGATTTGCTGTTGGCCTGAAATTATTGTGCTATGTGAGCTCATCATCTGGGATATTAAAAATATCCGTTACTTCAAATGTGATTCGTATACCCAGTGGCATTTGAGTAAACAGCAACATCACTGACTCAGGGATCCAGCTTGGCTCTGTGACACGTACTAAGTGCAAAAGCAACACCATTTTAGGGAAGAACAGAACTTGAAGATTATTTTGTTTATATATTATTGACTGGAAGGGAGATCTGGCCTCCTAAGCAAGTGTATAAAAAGATCTAGGAAACAGAGGCCAGAAAAATAAATCACTGTTGAAATAAAATTTTAAGTTTCCTGCTCCTGACCTCCTCAAGAAAGGTCTCATTTTTCCTTTCTCTCATATTTTGAGTGTTGCACAGAACTGTAAACCATGAAGTGTTTTCTCAGTGATGGATTTTGCTCCTGCTCTAGGCTGAGCTCTGCTGCTGAGGAGATTTTGTTTACTGAGTGTGCTCACCATTTGAGTTGTGGTTGTTGTTCAAACAACTGTTTAAATTGCTGATAAAGATTATTCAAGTTAGAGAACATCCTGAGTGGTCTAAAATATTGAAAAGTGAGCCATTAGTTGAGATTGACAATAAAGTCTGATTAATAGTTTGATTTTTAAAACAATTACATAAAAATATTGTTTGAAATAATTCATTTTAAACAGCTGACATTTTAATGCATAAATATAATTACAGACTCTTTAAGAAGTGCCTAATTTTGGCCTTGATATATATGCTGGCAATTGTGTATTTGAAATAGAATCATAAAACGTAAAAATTTTATATTTAATCACTAGTGTCAAAAATTATTAGGTAATAACCACAGCAGGAGAGAATGTGATAAAAGATACAAAGGCCCATATTTAAAACATAATTTTTCTAATACTTACTATGATTTTAAGATGTCATGTCGTCATACGAAGGTGAGCGGGTCAGATGCAAAATTGACTTTTTCCTTTTTTAACATGAAGTGATCAATTTACACTCGTGGAGGGGCTAAGCTTACTGGAAGCCCAAGTCCTCTTTGTCCACCCTCCAGGTAGGTCCCAGGGACATGAGCCCTGTACCTGTCTGCTCTCCGTGGGTTAAGTAAACCCTCCTCCCATCCGAGCCCAGCGCGGCGCTCCTGCACAGCGCAGACGGGGAATGGGAGCTGGAGGGACTTCTGAAAAGAAATCTGTCATCTCACAAAATGCCGTTTAATTATCTCACACCTGGTGGTTTTCCACAAGGAACGGGGGTTTTCCTTTCAGATACATAACGTCTTCCTGCAGCACCAACCCGAGTGCTTCCGTGACAGAGAGAAAAGGACTCTCACAGCTCAATTGGAGGCTATAATAGTGCACAAAGCAGGAGAAGCACATCCAGTGTGTGCTCTCACTGCGTTTAAGGCCCTTTTTAGTCAGCAGAGATGACTCTGATCCTTGTAGTTCGCTGTTTGTCTCAGCAATCTTTTTTCCAGACATGCAATAACTGCTATGAAAAATGCATCTGCTATTTCCAGTCCATTTGTGACCATCAAAAGGTCTGAGGTTTTTAAGTCACAGCCCCACACAAATGATACCATACAACTTGCAGAGCAGAAGGTTGATGTATTAGCATTATTCCTTACTGCAGTGACTTATTTACCCCTGGGACAGAGCTCAAGAATTTATAAGCCTTGTAGAAAGGAGTCCCTTGCCCTGGCCACCTCACAAAAGTGCTCTGCAATCAGGTCCCTGCTTTCCTAAAGGAACTAATAGGATCAGTCCCAACAGAGACAGAACGGGAAAGAGCAGCAATGTGGCAGGATAATGGCCAGACATTTCTGCTATTACCCCTGTAGTGCCTTTGAGTGACCACTTTTAAGTGGAGAATTGGGGTTTGTGGAGTACTTTAGTGTCATTTTTACTCTCCAATTTTTTTACTCTGGCTTTGCTTAAATGAAAACTGCTTTTGAACTGCTCTCCGCTTTGGCTGCCTGCACAGGAGGGAGAAATAGGACAGGCATGGCAGGAATCCTGCATTTCAAAACTCTGCAGCACCTACTGGAGCCATCCAGGGGACCATCTGTCCATCCATGGGTGATCAGTCCTCTGTGGCTAGAAAAGGGGATGGGGACAAGGTGTGGAGCAGGAAATCCTTTTCTTAAGGCTGCAGGTACTTCTGGACTACTGCCAGACTGGAAATAAGATTTTTGCTACATGTAATAAGGGCAATCCAGAAGTGCTGAGGAAATTAAAATAAATTCAGAGACAAAATTAAATTTTAGATTGAAACACCAAGGCTTATTGGTTTTTATCTAGAAGGCAGATGATGGTATTTAGCAAACCAGGTGATTTTTAAATCATATGTGTAATCATTTAATAAAAGTTACTGAGAGTAATGTGAAAAGAAAGTAGACAAAGTGAAAGAGGTAGTTCAAGAAAGTGTTTAGTTCAGTCACGAGGTCAAACACAAAGACGCCTAAATGAATGAAAAAATGTTAATTTCTTAGTCCCAAAATCATAGAAACAGAACGGCCTGGGTGAGAAGAGACCTTTAAAGCTCATTCTGTTTCAAACCCTGCCGTGGGCAGGGCACCTTCCACTATCCCAGGGTGCTCCAAGCCCTGCCCAACCTGGCCTTGGACACTTCCAGGGATGGGGCAGCCACAGCTTCTCTGGGCACCCTGTGCCAGGGCCTCCCCACCCTCACAGGGAACAATTTCTTCCTAATATCAGATTTAAAACTTATGCCACAGAAAATCTGTTCCTGACAACACTTCTACAATTTCCTACAGTTCACCTCAGGAGCATTGCCCAGTAGGTACCATGTGGTTGTCCTCTTCAGGCACACTTCCCCAGAGCCTCTCCTCTCAGCCCTGGCAATGAAATACCAGGCTAGAAAGATCTTTTCTACCACTTCTCATGGCCTTTCTTGTGTTCTTACTTAAGAAGTGTCTGGCTTTGCCAGTTTTAAATTCTTTCGTTTAAATGAAAATTAAATTTTTATGTTATTATTAAATTATTTTATTAAAATTATTTCATTATTAAATTTTTAAATTATTAAATTTAATTTCAACTTTAATATTGCTCTGTATGCCCTTTTATGTCAGCTGATGAAAGTCACTCACCAGGAGCCACGGATAGAAGGAATCACCAAAATTTTGGTCATGAGATAATGCCAGTGAGATAATAGATGTAGGTCAGAAGTGAAAACCCATGGGTTTGCCATATTTCCTGTCAAGAAATACATGAGCACACTCCAGCTCTGTCATATAGGGGAAATAATTCCAAATTAAGAACTCATTGGTGTCAATGTTTACTGATGGTTTAGCTGATGAGTAGTGGATGTACTGCTGGCAGGTACTTTGCAGCCCTCAAAGGAGACAGCTCTGCTTCCAACAAAACTGTCTTAGCCAAAGTGGAAAAGCATCTCCACCCTCACCTTGGTAATCTGGGTGAGCCAGCTGAATCCAGTGGAACTGATCTACTCAGACACGAAGAGAACATGTTAGCACTTTTCCTTTTCATCACCAGACTTATCTTCTCCACTGAAGAGTAGGTTAATAGTTCAGGAAGATCTGGGGGGTTTGGAAAGTAGCCAAGATAGTGCCACTTTTAAATGTGGCACCTAGGAACAGCAGGAAAATCAGTTTGTGTCCAGTGTCTGATCTGCACTGACCATCTGAAAATAATTATATGCAAGCATACATTAAAAAAAATAATATAAAAAAAAAAGTTATATATATAGGGGAAACAGCTCCAGTAATCAGTTTAAATATATCCAGTCTAAACTCCTCACTCATACATCCTGATGATCCAGGGGTTACTTGTTTGTTTGGGGTCTGCCTTGTTTTTCCTTGTGCATTGTTGCTGGAGCAGATGGGCTTATCTCTGCAGAAGGGCTCTCAGCAAAGGGCTTTATCAGATCACACTTGTGGTCGCAGCACAAAAACAGCCTTTTTGTCTTCCTAGCAGGGATGTATGGGAAAACCTCTCTCCCAGTTTCACATGTGTCCTTGCTGCATTTTTGTTTGATGCTGTTGGCTTCACTGGGGTTGGTGTGACAAGAGTTTACAGCAGAGAGGAGCCACCAAAGCACTCTGATGATAAAATCTTCCAGCTCGTTGATGCTGTGGCCAGTCCTTTGTAATTCATGAGTTTGTTCACAGTGGGTGATTTTAGCCCATATATTGACAGGAATTTTTAATCTGCCTAGTATCTCTGGGATGATGCAAGCAGGAGAAGGCTGTTTATGTCTTTCACAAGCATCTTTCACCCCTACCGTGCTGGCTTTAGATGTGTGTTTAATATAGGGGTGGTTATCTCTTGCTGATCTCTGCTTGGCAATGGCCACTGAAAATAAATCTATGTTGATTTTATTAGATCTGTCAACAGTCCTTGATGTTATTGACAATGAAGTTTTGTTGACTTGTGGAAATGGAAGGAAATCTTCCTCGAATTTGACATTTTCTTAGCATCCCATGAAGTGTATCCAAACTAATATTCTCGGCAACAGGTTGGTTTATTGTGAATTGTCCAGACCTGATTATTTGAGGAAAAATAATAGAGTTTGATGGGTCCATGCGGCAGAATTAAAGCAGGGAGAGGAAATACAAAGAAAGATGGAGGAGGGTTCTTTAGCAGATTGAAAGCACCCAATTTCATGGTATTCTCTTAGCTATTATTGCAAAAACTGTACAGCATCTTGATGTAGAGAGGTCTGTGAACCTCTCAGTTGTTCTACAGCAGCATTGTGCCAGATAAAGAGGAAACAGTTCTATGCTTTGACAATAATCTTTGCTAATACATTTTCCAGCGGGGAAAAAAAATAATCCTAATTAAGGAGTTAGTTTATGCCTTACAAAATGGAAGGGCAAAAGGTTACTTGTTCCAGGGGAAGAACAGGAGAGTAGATCTGAGAGCTGACAGTGGGATTGGCTTGGATCCACTTCTCTTTAAGCTTAGATTTTGCAAGCTCTCTGCCAGCTTGGAGCACGATGGACCTCTTTCCATACCTAATGGCATGCTGGATGTCAGCCCTAGCCTCAAGAAAGCTCAACTGCACAAGCAAAACTAGGTGTGTATCTGTGCAACAAAAACACCTTTCCCAACAGCAACAATTTTTGTGCTGTTCTGAAGGCAGCTGATTTGTAATGCATTCAAGCCCGTATGTAAAACACTTGCGCAGAAAACACAAAGAAAAAGCAAGTTGTAATACCGTATAAACACGTGCAATAGGGGTGGATTTCAGAGTTATAGCTGTATTTATGCCTGGAATATTCACGCCTTGATCTAACCCTCTTTTTCTTAAAGGGGAATTTTTCAAAAGTTCTTAAGGACCCATCATTGGAGCTGCATCTTGAAAAGGGCACGTCTTTCTCTCGCACACCTCAAACAAGGTGGCCTGATGTTTCAAAAGCTGCTCAGAATTCAAACGCTTCCTTCGGGTGCCTAAGTGGAAGAGCATCTCTTTTGAAACTTTGGCCACTTGTGGAGGTGTTTAAATGGGAAGACTTGGTGCTAAGTAGGGCATGTAAAAAGATTTCCCTTGAAATATTTCCTTAGGGAAAATTGGGGTTTTGACTACTGAAATGTTATTTCACAAAGAGCAATGCTTTCTGTGATAATAACAGGTTTTAATAAAAAGAAAAATGACCACTTGAAGAACAAAGGCGATTCCTGTTATAAACTAAAATTTAAAGCATTTTCAATTTAAAAGTTAGCATTTGCCCTTTGGAAGCTTCATTGAATTTTTGTTTTTTAACAGCATTTTCCTCAAAGAGGAGGCTGGGCAAGAACAATTCTTTCCAGATCTAACATAAAACTTTAAGGTGAAACGAGTGGCAAGATTCAAACAAACAGAAGAAAAATGAACCCATCTTTAAAAACATCCCTGGGAACAGCTGAAGATCCACATTCATTCCATTCTGTCACTAAAAACCAGAAAGTTTTCAGACAGCTATCAGGAAGCAATGGGGTACGTGTGCAGAGGTCTGTAACTGAAGGTAGATTAAGAATTGGAGCATAAACTTCACTTACCTCTTGAGTAGACTTTGAGCTCCAAGGCCCTTAAAGGTTAACAATAAAATCTCAAATTGAATCCTCATTTTCAATATGAGACAATTTAAGTTATAAAACAATGAAGTGACATGAGCCTAGCGAGGCCAACGAGGACACTTAAACCGGGGTTGTCAGAATGCCCAGGCTTTATCACCCATGAAAGGATGTAACTCTCCATGACATTAAGGATGCAGGGTTTGATGGAGTGTCACAGTTAGTTGACACCAGAATCATCCGAAATCGTAGACTCCCTGTCACATTCCTGCCACTGCAGAATAGAAACTAATGATTGTGCTGCTACACCATCACAGGCATGCTGGGGTGCTGGTGGCTGGTAAATTATTACACAGCGGTAAGAGTTCCCAACAGGAGTAGACTTCTAGCCTAATAGGTAGGAAAAAAAAGGGTAACTTCAAATGTGGGCTGCTTTACTCCAACAGAGTCGGCTGCTGCTCTGAGTATCTGATGGGACAAATGGTTTGGGGACAATATAAAATCAAGCTGGGCCACTGCACGAGTTGGAAATCTATATTTTCCCGTAGATGTTTTGTGAAAGGGACATTTAGATAAGAAAACATGAATATGCAATTTTGGTAATGGAAAATATTTTTGCAGACACTGGTAGATTCAAAACACCAAGGCTCATATTTTTGAACGTATATAAACATATAAAATAGAGGAGTGTCTTATTTCCAAAAAGAAATTTGCAGGAAAAAAAATGGGAAATATTATTTACAGAATGTCATTCTGAATATTTCACAGACTCCAGAAGTCTGTAAATAACAGAAATTTGAAACATCTTTTGGGCCCAGATGCAATAGGCATTAAAGTCTGATGGAAAAATAATTTGATTCTAGATTGATAGCTTTTTATCATTTTCTCCAAAGGAGTAATACCAAAAATCAATGTGTAGGAAATACAGAGGATAGATGCACCCTATCCTTAGCTAAATGATCTTTCTCAACAGACTGCTGCCCAGGCTGCAGTCGAGCACAGAAATAGAAGCCTTATGGGTGCAAATCAATGGAATTCAAGCATAACGAGCTACCCAATTACACACAGAAGAAAACTAGCTGATTTGGGATCACTGATCACAGCCTGGCTGATGGTCCAGGTGACATCTTGCTGTGTTATGCAGTATTCAAACAGACCTATCACTGGGAGAGGTGGGAAGCTATCCTTTCTCTGTACATGCCCTTTTTCCTTGGTTGTGTTCCCTATTTCAAGAAAAGTTGCTGTTTGTTTGCAGAGGAGCCTGAATACAACATCTCAAAACCCCGAGCTAGCAGGACAGATTGGCTGGACTAGGTTGTTTAGCTTAAATAATAAGCTCTTGAGAGGGGACATGAAAGTAATTACAGAAGAAACAGCGGCAGGGAAGACAGAAACAATCTGTGCATAATGGAAAGGACATGACATAATGGGCTTAAATTACAGCGAAGGATTCCGGTTAGACATCAGGAAACTTTCATAACACTCAGGATAATAAAGCACTAAGGTAGACTGCCTGCAGAGGCTGTGGGATCTCTGCTGTTGGAGGCCATCCAGAGCAGGGCAGACAGACTTCTGAAAGGAAAGACAGAAGGATAATTGATCTTGCTGTAGGGCAGAGGGGTGCACCAGGTATAACCTTCCTAGAACCTGTGACTGCCTTGAACTGTTGATATCTTTCATCCCCACCCTTCTTAAAACTTGTTTCTTAGTCGTACGTCTCTGTTTTCTGCTGGTTCATCTTTCAAATCTATTTCAGATTTTATTTTAGAGTCTTGGCCTTATCCATCTTCATCTTAAAACACAAATTTAACTACTACCTCTGTGCTGATGATTCACAGGTCTATGCATCTTCCTACCTCAGACCCAGCTAATACTTTTCAAAATAAAAGCTCAGTCTGTTTTCCTGACACATCATTGCAGATGTTTTGCTCACCACTAATCTCAGCACAGCTAAAAAAATCTCATTGTAATCAATTCCCTCTGCTCCCTGCTTTTCCTTTGATCACATTGAATAACACTGTTGGCCTGCTGGTAACTCAGGTCTGGAACCTGGAAATCATTTTACCTAAGACTTCACCTGGCTCCCTGTTCTGGACTATACATGTATTTTTGGAGGAGAGGTAATATTTGCCCTGCAAAAGGACACAAAAATAGAGACTCTCATCATCTCCATTCCTTGAAAAATGCAACACTTTCTCATCTACCTGTTCCCAACACCACCAGAAGTTTCATTGCTGTCTTGGCTGCTGATTTGAGCCTGTCAGAGTGGGGAACTGCAGCTCAACAGAGCAAGTGCCAGGCTTTGCAGGTAGCACACTGTACCCAAACACGTGTTCCTGTCTTGTTATACCACTAACAATTTGTTGTTCAGTGGTGAAAACATGCTGAATAATGAAAGATGCCTGGAGAAAGGAACACGGCACGTCCGTGTACCTGCAGCGCGTTGTTTCTGTTTGTGTGCTCAGCCCTGAGTAGAGATGAGGGAGTGTCGGCCTTGCCTGGTGGATAAGCTCCTGTTTCTCTGCCAAATGAAACTCTGTGGCTCCAGAAACAGTGGCTGCATGTGCTTTCCAGCAGGTAAATACGCCCACTGAATTCCTGCCATGCGGCCCCACGGCGTGGCAAACACCTCTGGGAAGAGCCCATGGAAAGGGAGGCAGCAGGGCCTCAAGCCTCGGGATCCAGCTCTCTGCTAAATCAAACTGACCCTGATTTGAAATCAAAGGGATGTTAAGGTTGTGTCCAGGCACATCCATGTAACTGATCAGAGATACACTTTGATCACGAGGTTTTAGGACAGAGATTGGGTTTGCTTTTTGTCTGTGTTTGTGCAGGTGCCCAGGGCAGCTCCATGACTAAGCTCCCTGGCAATCCCACAGTAAAATAAGTAAAAGCTGCTTTTCAGTGGAAAATAAACAGACAAAACCTTCCTACCTTCCTCCTGGAAACGTGCCGTGGTGTGGTGTAGCCTGGGGAGACGCTGTTGTTCCTTCGGGCTTAGCTGTGACTGTGAGCTTTGGTCGCTCTCTGGGAAGAGCTGCTACTAATGAAGAACCTTAAGACGATTGTGTTTGGACCATGGATCGTTCCAGCCAGCTGCTGGTGGACTGACTGTGAGCTAGAGGAGATGAAACCCCCACATAATCAAATCAGGGGAGTAATGAGGTTTGGGACTGGAAAACCAGGAGGGACAACAGGCAGACCAAGTGGGGCTGTGCCACAAGCCTCTGAAGTCTGTAAGTAACTTCGTTATGTCAGCAGCAAACGAGGGAATAGCTTTGCAGAAATTCAGATCCCAAATACCATTGTAATTAGCATTATTTCAAGATTAAAGAAACCACCACTTCCGTGTAACAAATTATCTCCAATTTAAAAGCAAAAATAATGTATTTTTTGTTCATAAAAAATGCTCAAGCGGAAGCATTCTCACATTAATTATTTCAGTCTATTCGGAAAGCATATCCCTGCTTGCTTTTTATTATGCCTTCCAGCTCCTTCTTTGAAAAATATGTTAAGAAGCTGCAAGCTATTTTCCGAAAAAATGAAAAATAAATAATCTTTGAAGCAATTAGAGCTGAACGACAGAAAGTATAAATATTTTTTTTACTTATTCTCCCCCTAGATTCAAGTCCTCCATTTTCTGCCACCTCCCATCTTGGCAGCTGCAATTCAAGCATCTTTGCTTGAACTTTGGAGGCAGGCAAGTGTTTCTCTTTCTTCCCCCAGAGTTGAATCAAATCATATTCTGTAGACTTGACTGGCAAGAGCTTTTATAAGTGAGCTGAGGGTTACTCCTGGAGGCTAAATGCATTATTTCTATAATGCATTTGTCTTCACTCTCCTAGGAGCCTAAACACTTCTGAACCTTTCCCTATAAAAGTAATAATTAGTGAACACATTACAAAAAATCTTTGCTTACATGAGAAAAATCGCAAAATTGAATAATAGGAACTACGGTTGGTAGCGTGGAATTATCTGGAATGTATTTTATTGTAAGAACAAAGAGCACTTTGAATGTCATGTAAATATCATTACAGAGCTGCTTTTTATTTTAATGAAGGCTTTGCAGTTAGTTCAGCGTTGGGCACAACCGCTCAGCGCTAGCGCAACTTTAAGTCAGCCCGTGCTGCGCTGAGGCTGCAGCTTCGTGTCGCTCTCAAAAGCACCTTCAGCCCCAGAAAGCTGAATTTAAAATGTAATTAAGGAGCATTTGTCTAGTTGCATTGCCACAATCGAATCAATATGTAGCCCAATTAAACAAGAACAGTGAACTGTACAGCACTATCAGCTACATTAATAAAAGGTACCTGTTTTCAATTCTCTGTAATATATTTTCGCCTTTTCTCTCTTTGATTTTTGCCATAGGAGCAGGAGAATGCATCTAAACAGTTTCCTATTTCTCTGGCACTAGCTGGAAGTAGTCACGAGTTGCAGGGAGATAATATATTAATATGAAACTAGCCAGGAGATAAAAAGAGCTTACGCGGCACTTTTCATAGGTAAGATGATTAAAAGTGTTATATATGATAGTAGGGCGTGGGGCCACATCCTCATTTGTTTGCTTTCCCAAGAGGTGGATGGGAGGGTGTGCTCCAGGGATCCTTCCTGGAGATGGTATGGAGAATATTCTCTGTGGGGCAGGAGAGTTTGTGATCAGTGGAGGATTTTTCTTATCTAGGAAAAATTGGAGCTCTTTCTTAGAGCAAAGTCATCCCAGGTGGTGAAAGCAGCACCTGCCCACATCTGGTGGGAGCAGAATAGGGTGACCATATGCAGAAGGGCAAGACTGATCCTAGAATAATCCTACTGAGCAGCATTTGCTGGTGCTGGGACCAGTTGCCCACCGTGGGTGACAGGTGTGAGTTGGTGCTGTAGCACACGGCCTTTTAATGGGCTTCTTGCAAACCAGAAATGCTCAGGTTCATCAGTGAGAACTGGAAATGCCAGGCAGTAAAACACAGGTGAGGGCAGAGGGGAGCACCATATCCAGCCACTGAGACTTCATGTGTAACCCAGGCCTGAAAATGCCAGAAACAGACAAAATTTTTAGGGTAGTTTCAGTTTTAAAATCACAGTTTAGAAACTTCCCGCAGCTGAGGATCTACCACAACCTGAGATGAGGCTGGCGAGTACTCAGGGAACTTTCTTTAAGTGCATTATCCAATTTCTACAGACTGTGATAAAGTTGCTCTGTGATCCCGTCAGAGTTAGGCTAAATGAGTTTTTCCATGAGACAGCATCTTTTTCAATTTCTTTAATGTTTCCTATGACTTTCTACAATAATTGCCTAATTTTTCAACCTACTTTTCAAAGTGAAGATCCAGAACCTCACACAATATTCTCACAGAAGCAACAGCAGGCTGAAATACAGAAGTGCACCTGCTAAATATACACCTGTCTGAGCATCTTAGAATGGACTTTTTGTTTCGTTCACAGCTTAATACTTGAATATAATGTTGAAGGGATCATACCCGTGCCTTCTGTAGAACTAGAGTTCCATATTTAGAGACTGTGGCCTTCGTGTTTTAATTAAGAGATGTGTAAATGCACTCAAAGTCATATCTCTAACTCATAGTTTTGCCTTCAGATGGTTTATGGTCAATCTTGCCCATTTTTTGCAACCTTTTTCTCAAATTTGTTTACCACTCTTCCAAACATTGTTTCCTGAACTTTGCAGAAACAATTGGTTTTCTCCCAGTGTGTACTAATGAGTCATGGTACAAGGCCAAGAGCTATTCCCTAAAAGATTGCACAAAATGTTGCTGTGTTTCTTTTGGTTTAATAATTAAAATGTCTTGGAATAATAAAAGGAAAGCTAATGACATTAAAAGTGTGCTGCAATGTCCCATCTATGCTGCAGTATGAAGTATAGCCTGGAAGCTGCTAGATAAGGTGCCCTGTGCTCCAGGATGAACTTGGGACAGTTCCCGTTTGTTTTCTTAAGTTTGTTTGCATCCTGTGATTCTGTATCTACCCCCAGGGCTTTCAAGCTGTACCTTTGGCTAGTATTTACTTGACTGAGAGCTGAATGCCCTCCCTTTCCTCTCTGGTGTCTTTCTTAATAATGTATTAAGGTTGCTAAATTTTTTCCTGACCTTATCCAAGGCCAGTTGGCATTGTGTTTCCTTTCAGCCAAAAGGACATTTTTTTGTTTGTTTATTTTTTTTTTAATCTTTTGTGTCTAAGAAATATCAGCTGTGTACTTTTCTTGGCCTTTTTTTGACAGATCTTTGGAAATCATAACTGCTGAGAGCATTTCTTACTTGACAGGGAGAGGTGGCATCAAGATTTCTATCTGAAAGCACTCTGTTATGTCTTGAAATGTAAAGAAACCTGCTCAAGCATGGTCTATGAGAAGCAGGGAGGGACAAGGAATCTTAAAATCAACTGCCAATCCCTCCCTGTCATGGAAGTTCCTGGGCAAAGAAACAGTTGTTTTAGCTGTAAAGAAAGATATTTTCTTTGGGGATCAGCAATGTAAGAACAACACATATTTGCTTTTCTGGCTGTAGAGCCTAACTAGCTGTTTGTTATATTATTTACTAGGTTTCTGTAATCCAACCTCTTTAAGCACATGGGTTTTCTACAGAGTGCAGAGACAAATCTTCTCCCCAAAGATGCATTAAAGAGCATCAGCTGAAACGTTGAGTAACGATAAATTCCCTTGAATTCCTCATGCGCATTCTAATCCACCATGATGAAACTTTCATGTTTTGTCAGCTATTGTAATTTTGCTTTCAGAAATGCAGTACAAATTCTTCCTGGCTAAGTGACTTGCACATTTAGCAATGTCTTTCAGAAGAGGATCACTACTGTCATGTTATAAATGGCGTGTGTTTCAGTAGCACTCAAACACACAGGCTCTTGCTGGTGTAAATTTGAAACCCAATTGGTTTTACTCAGCTGAAGCCAAGCTTACTTCTTTTTATTTCTTTCAGGAATTACCTTATGTTTTATTGCCTGCAGGGAGAGACCCTAAAATGAAGCAAAGTTAAGGATGTGTAGTTGAAAACAAAGATAAAGGTCCTGGTTCTATGATCTTGGATTATAGCAAGTCATGAAAAAAAACTGATTTGGCTCCTCTTGTCAGTAAGAATCTGTCCATATCATGTTTCAGTTTTATTTGTTTCGGAGCTATAGGATTTTTGTAAAAAAAACCATCAGTGTGAAACATTTTGGGGAGAAGAAAAGCCATAGAAGGAAATAACCAGAGAGAACATACAAAATTTTCTTTTCTCTCTGCCTTGCTCTCTTGAAATCTGTAGCAAGATACTAAAGATGCTGAAAAATTTCCAGCAAAAGGTCAAATGGTTTCATAATAACACAAAACCAATCTCCATCTCAGCTACAGGAGTCGCTCTGCTATAACAAAATCCAGTAGGATGTATAAATGCAATATATTGCATATCATATGTTCAATAACAACAGAAAAGCCAGCCTGGCTAAAAATAATTATGAAGCTCAGCAGCTGTAATTAAAATAATTTGATGGGAGATAGGAAACGTTTATGCATCTTGGCAGAAAAAGACATTTTGAGGATTTTGATTGATGTCTTTTATGTTTGTTCGATGTATTGTACAATAGCAGATACGGGCACTGCACCAGGATGTTAACTAGGCATAATGCTGCGTGTCTTACTAGGGCAGATAAGAGGTCAAACTGAGGAAAAGAAAGAATTTCTTGGTGACTTCCATTTTCCACCAAGTATCCTTCAATTGTCCAAAAGTATCAAGGTAAAATGATGCAAGTTTTTAATGGGTGAGCCCTTATAGACTCAAAAAAATCCAGCTGAATTAATTCATGTGAGGTTTATTTATATGAATTGCTGTTCACCACAGTGATTAAATGTAAGGGTAGTTCATTGAGAAGAACAAAAAGTAATATCTGAAGTCATATTAGAGAGAAATATTAACCCCTGCAGTGGGCTTTCCAGCATTTCACCTGGAGCTTGGAAAACCTTGCAGCAAACAACTGATCTCACAAAGCCAGGCTGCTCCCACCAATTTCCTGTTGATAGTATAATTTTTTCTTCAGTTCAGATAAAGAACGGGCCAGGTTTTTATCAGGGAGCTGACTCCAGTGTTTCCAGTGAAGCTGAGTGGATGTTGTCTGCACTAGTGTAATCATACCTTAGAAAAACAAGGAGCTATCTTCACATCTCAATTTACATTATTGATGCAGTATGAAATAAGTCCCATAGTAGATGAGCACTCTGGGGATTCTCTTGTTTGTCTCAGCATGTTAAATGACTGCAAGGCATTACACATCTGAGATAGAAATGCTTAAGTGCATAACTCTTCCTCGTGGCTTTGCTAGGAGCTAAACGAACCTTCTTAAACTAATAATAAAATAATCTAAGATATAAAAATATGTTTCTTTTGGACAAATCTGACATGTTACAATGACAGAGTGTTTATGACTCACAATCACCACCTCCGCCACCAGCACTGCTGTATTTAGAAGCAGCAGGCAGCAGGGTGAAATAGGCAGCCCTGAAGTTTCACATCAGGATAAAAGTAGCTAAATTTTTACTAAATGGGGATTAGATATTAATGAAGAAAAAAGATGGTGGATTTCCAGGACTATGGCTCGAGGGAACACTCTCCTATTTCACTGAGCCTTGTAGTTGTGTCTAAGTTCAGATTGCAGTTTAGATATAAACAGATGAAGACTTTAGGGATGAAATATAAACATTCCCAAGTTCTTACAGTTCTAAATTAGGTGCGGTTCCAAGAACACGGGTTTTGGTCCTAGCGCTGTTTACATTTGATTTTTATGTGTCAAGGAGTACTTATTCAAAGGTGGAAAAAACTAAACCAGGAAAGCTTGTCTCGTTAAATCTGTACATTAGAGGTGCCTCACAGCGTGCAATGATTAATTGGGTCTTAGAGGAGACGTTTCTACTCCCCCAAATGGAAAACTTTTAAAGGTCCAAGAACACGCTCTTCTGCATGCTTAAAGGATGAATAGGTTATAGTCAGCTTTCAGCGTCCTGCAAGATTTCTAGAAAAATGTAGCACAGCAAATCTGTGTTATTATTGCAGTAAGGTGAAGTAGAGGAAATGTCACTTATAAGCCTCAGAAAATACTATCAAAACCACTATTTACAAGTTCCTTTTTATTCATAGCCATGTAAAGCCTTTACCATCACTTTGGACTAGCCTTTGTAACCTTTTCCTTGTGCACTCTCCTATTTTAACTCCTAATTCTCGTGCCAAAATTCCTGCAGTCATATGTTACCTATTGAGCTAAGTTAATTTCCAGCCACAGAACCTTCTGGTAGCAAGAATTGCTCAGCACCCCAGGCAAGCCACGAACCAGGGATCTGTCAACAGGACCAGAGCACTTCCCAGGGCGAAGGTGGGCCCCTGAGAACACTGACAGGTAGGTGTGGATCTCCAAGGAGTCACTCCTTGAAGGTGAAGCTCAGGGTTTTACAGGGGCCTGTCACACACACACCCCCATCCCAATCTTGCCAAACTTCAGGAGAAGCAGGGAGGGTGAATTGACCACTGTGGGATGCACAGGTCCTGCCACACCTGAGAGCAACAAATAGTTTTGTGGTTTGGTTGATGCAATCAAAGCAGGGACCTGCAGGAGCTGTGGAGGGAGCAGTTGTGTCACCTGAGTTAAAAATCAGAGGTGATGAACAGAACAAATGTACAAAATTGCACATACCTGTCCAATGAATGTGGAAGCCTTTGTAAAGGAAGGACAAGTTTTACACTGGTGTGATGCCAGCTCAGGGTTTAGCCAGCCTGACGACCCAGTTTGACCTAAATGGCTTACTCAGTTTACCTGTAGCTTTGCTGATTTGCTCTAGCCAATCCTAAGTATAAGGTTTTTCTCCTTTGCTTTTTGCACATATTAAGCTTCTGTTTGTGTAAATAACCATCTTATATAATAGACTGTGAAATATTGTAGTATAAAGATGTATTTGACACTTTTTCTTGATTTTGTTCCTCACCCAAAATATAACCACTCAGACATGTTTTTGGAATGACGCACATTTTAGCGGAAAAAATATTTTAGAAATATGCTGAGCATGTTGGCATTATTTCTTTTTGGATCCCTCTGGTTGTAAGCAAACTATCATTGTGAGCTGCATTGGGCAAAAGAAATATAACTACCACCATATAAAATATGTGTGTTTGAACTCTTGGTTAAATATTTTAATGTTAGCTGAGGTCTTTTCCAGTTGCCATACTTTTAGATTAAAAAATTTGTGAAACACTAGGATGAACGGTAAGACAGTCTAAATGTTTTCTTCCTATTTATCAGCTATGCACATTCTTACCACAGTTACTCAAATTTTTAAATCTTTCATGGTTATTGGTAAGATTCCAGGAGGTTTACTAGCCTTGAAATGGAAAAAAAATCCACAATGCCAAGAAAATATAGCCCAATCTGCATTTAAAACAACTATAGTTAAATATTTAAAGGGTTTTCTGTACCTCTGCAGAGCATTTTGCAGCTTATCCTTAAGTTTAGAAGTCCTAGATTGCCTTGCCTTGATCATTTCCTCTCTGTTGTCTTGTACTTTGGTCACCTTACCAGTAGATCAAAGATTTCTCTGTTTTATACCACACTGCCTTTTTTAATCCATTTTTTTAAAATTGGTAACTTAGTTGAATTCTATTTAAACAGTAATTTCCAGGGATTTTGGAAGATGATTGGGAAACTTTTACCTCAGCCAACCTTGCTACAGATCATGCCCCATTTGCATTCTTTAAGTCAGCCAAGTGCATTTTGGAGGTACTATTATATCTTTACCTATAAGCTTTCTTTAGAACTGAAACACAAAAATTCCTAGCTCAGGACATGGAATTTGGAAGCCCATCTTCCATTTCAATCTTGAACCAAGTACCTTTAAATGTATCTGGTACCTTCTAATCAGCTTTCAGACCAGAGATTTGTCTCACCTTTTTCGGACGCGCCCAGGTTATTTGCTGAGCAGCACAACAAAGAAAACACTGGTCCAGTTGTTCCCAAAGAGCTCTCAAATTTTCCTTCTTCTCTTAAGCAGAAGGCAGTGCTGCACAACCACAGGAACCTGCACTTATTTTGGGGCTGGTTTTGCTCTATGAGGGGTTGTCAATCAGTTCTTTACTGACAGTTTCTTGCTAACAATGAAAACACGCTTTTCAGTAGTGGATGCTCTGAACAGCTCCAGGTGAAGATGTCAGGAAGGATTTTCAGGGTAGAAGACGCTGTGCCCAGCTGGATCAGGCTGAGTTCTCTGCTCATGTGCCAGCACATCCAACAAGAGCTCGTTGGAGATGAGTTTGCCGCAAGGGATGCTGATCTAGGGCTTATCCCCCTCACCTAACCCAGCCAGGCTTGTTTGAAGCTGGTGCAGATTTGCCAGTGGTATATTTGTTTGTCTGACCATCGCACCCAGTGCTGTACCCATTTTCCATGGTGCAGTGAACCTCATGCCAGGACAGGATTGATGTCCAAACCAGATGTGTTAGCCCATTGAGGGTAATTTGGTAGGGCTGAGCCTCTCCTGTGCTCCTCCATCTCCCTGAGCTCGCCTGCCTTTCTGCATGTCATGATGTTTGGCACCTGGTACACGCTCACAGTTCTGATTGAAAGGAAACAGCCTACAACTTTAATTAGCTAATCAGACAGTGCAAAAAAAAAAAATCTGTAAAAGGGGAGTGTTAACAAAGCCTCAGTGGTTGGCAAATTATACACTTTCAGGGGATCTAGTGCTGCTCTTCACTGTTCTGTAACTAAACTCGGGTCTACATGGAGTGTATGGCCTCCATTCATTGAAATGCATGGCTCTTCTCATCTCATTATAGGTGTGGGTTTTGTTTCAGTTTATCTTTTTAGTCTCGTGATGTTCAAGCAAACCAGATATCCTTTCAGAGCTATAACACTAAAATCTTTGAAGGAAGCACGCATGCAGAAGTAACAAGATAACAGCACTATCAGCAGCAGGGCAGGTAACGACAGGTTTAGAGACTGAAATTATTGAGCTCATTTAGTGTTCCCACTTTTGCAGCAGGAACAAGCTGTCCTGTTCTAAAAACCTCCTGAGTGCTAGTGATGCTTTTTTTCTGGCAGTCTGTAGTTCTGCTGACTGCGGAGTTTATCACATGAGGAATGAGACTGCCATGGCTGAAGTCCATGCATCCTCAAAAACAACCTAATCTGCCCAATATTTTGTCCTTCCTGTCCTAGAGATGGCCTCTGTTTCAGGCATTACTCACTACATTGTCCACTACAGGCTTTCTTGTTCTCTTTGATGACCACACAAGCCACTGCCCACAGTCCAAGCTGGTGTCCAGAGGGTCAGTAAACTCTCACTGACCCCCTTCCTTCTCAACCAGGGTTCAACGGACAGTGTGACAGAAGGAACTGGATGAGACTGTATTTCATCAGGGAATTTCAAACCTCTGATGGTTAGGTAGCACTGTATATTTAACATAGCACTTCCCTCCTCTCCCTAATATCCATTTGTGGGTTTCAGTGGAAAAAGTGTTCTACCTGTTTCTGTGATCGGTCTTATTCGGAGTTTGGCACATTTCTTCCTTTTTGCAGCCATTGTTTTAAAGCAGAAATTAGATGTGCCATCCTGCAGGCATCACTGCTAATGCCATACAGCCTAAGAATTTTCTGAATGAGAAACATAGCCCTTGTAAAAAAGAAATTTGTAGTCTCAGAGGTTGGGATTGCTTTCAAACTCCGATACCAGACAAAAGTGCTGCCCATTACATAACAAACATATTGGGAGAAAAGCTGAATGTTTTAGCAAAATGACAGTCCTCCCAATACCATTAAAAGATATGTTTTTTCCCCAATAAACTCTGTATCTTATACTTCAAGAATAGACTTGGGTAGCCCTGCCAACATAGGAGTATTTGCCTCAGTGTATAACATATCTGTAAGCATGCATCAGTAGAAATCCCTGACATAAATTAGTGGCAGAGGAGCAAAGGTGAGATTATTAAGGCAGGAAGGAATACGTGTACTCTGTATATATGGATACGGCATATCCAGAATATTCAGCAGCTGCAGCAGTAATGTGGCACATTTTGGACAAGCTCTGAGTTCACCTCCACCATCTGAGATCAGGTATCATTCTGAATGTGATTTTCCTTTGTATGCACCTGTGTTACGTGAAAAAAGTTGCAAATTTTCATTGTACCAGACCTCCTTTCTGTAAGGCATTAAGGAAGGAACCTTGGGAATGAAGGAGTTCTAGAAATTGTCTTCTGTATGATAGTGGAGGTATTTGACCTGATCGTTCTTCTCTTCCTGGCTTCTGATGAAGTGACAGGAGGTAACAAACTGGCTGTGAGGGAAGGATGTAAGGCAGAAAGCTATAGTCCAAGTGGCTGTTTTTCTCCAGGTGATTATTTCAGCATGTCCCCACCCTGAGTCTCTGCAGGAGCAAAATGCTTGATTTTTTAAATGACCTTTAACTTCGCATTTGGAATTGCTTGCAGACACTACTCACTGAAGCTGCAAAAGACAGACCTTGGGCATTGAGCTCTAGCTGTGAACCAGCAGCGTTCCCAGTCTGGAGAAAAACACATAAATTTCATCCCACATTCATTTTTGATATCCAAAAGACATTTTTTGGATAGTTACATGCTTTTTACTAGATAGATCTACTCTTTTATTAGAAGAATGAAACAAACATTATTCCCAATTTTGCAAAGTTTAGCAAAGTGTCTTCTCTTGGTTCTACACAAACACTTGTTTTGGTTCTCTGAAATCAGCTTCAAGGATTTATCTCAAATGCTGAATCCAACTCTTCATCCTCTAATTTTTAGGATTTCCTAAACTCTTCATGAACAACTGAATAGCAGGATCCTGACAGAGTTTCAGCATGTTCTCTCACAGTTGTCAGTGGTACCAGCACCTATTTGCTATGGCCTTGATCCAGTTTTGATTAAAATGCTGATAGGTTGATCATGTATTGCTTGCTGGATTTTCTCTGAGTTCCTGAAGCAGTTTTGAGGAGTTAATGACAGACACTTCAGAAAAACTGAATCCAATCAATCAGAAGACAAATTTCAATCCAAAGTTAGTTTTGATAGGAGGAGTATTTATTTATAGGAGAAGAGTGTTTATCTCCTCAGCAGCATTTGGATGGTGAAATAGCTGTGCCAAAATCCTGTAAACTGTTCTCCACCAGGCACCAAAAAGTCTGTAATGCAGCTCTGAAACAAGGGCACTTTTCATCACATCCATCATGATGAAATATCGATGAAGTCTTGACCATGCTGCCCGGGTCTCTGCTGATGGCAAACTTCTCGAGCAGATCTTCTTGCAGTGGTGGTGTTTCCTCAGCTTCAGCATCAAAATTCCTTGCAGGCCCTTGCAGGGGTCTGAAGAACCTTTATCTCATCTGTGTGCTCCAGGAGCTGGGAGGAGAGAGGGAAGGAGGAAGGCGGAGAAGCTTCCTGCAAAACCTTCTTTAACTGCCTGTTGTCTTTGCTTCATGGCTGAAACTTTATAGGGCTGCCCTGAACAGAGAGGTGACGGAGGCTGATTTCACACCTATTGTCAGTGGCTCTGTGATTTCTCAAGGGAGCACAGGGACTGCAGAAACCTGCAGCCCTTGGTGGAGATGCTCTGCTGCCGGGGGGGATGGACGTCAGGTAAGACCAGGCACCACAGCACTGTGGCCTTGTCTTGCCCTAAAGTTTTGTGTAAGTTGTCACTGATAAAAAAAAACCCAAATGAAAAACCAAAAGAGCAGCCCTGCTGCAAGAATGGGAAAGGGAGGACTCAGAGTTCAGCTCTCAGACTCACAGCGTGGCCAACAGTGCCTTCTTGCAGCTCTTTCCAAAGGAGCCAACGACGTGGCCCTGGGGGAAGCAGGTGGCAGCAGCCATGGTGCAAGGAACAATTTATGATGCCAGCAGTAGTTATGACACAAGCAGGAATTACAGTGATAGCCCTAGAAGACGTGCTGGTTCAAAGGACCCTGGAGAGGGTGATGGGCAGGGGACAGAGCCCATGGCACGGTTCCTGCCAGCTCTTGAAGACCAGCTCTCCTCCTGCCTGCAAAGCTGAGCCTTACACCCTGCCAGAGAAGAACCAGGCAGACGGTGTATGAAACCCCATGGAGATGGGGTCAAAAGTTTAACTTTCTACCCTCACTCCTTACCTAGTCACACAAAACTTCAGTTATTTCAGGAGTGGGAACTGAAGGTAGCTTTAAAGCTGTCTTCTGCCGATTTTGCTGCAGGGGTCCCCTTTGCTGTCAAGTTCAGTTAACATTTGTTTAAAGAAGAGATGTAGATACCTGATAAGTGGCAGCACCTGGCTTAAAGATGCGTTATGGACAGCAGAGAGTAAACAGAACAGCTATAAGATTCCAGTGTGCAGAGGTCAAGACAACATCTGTTTTGCCTCGTGTACATATTCATACATAGTTTTCTGTTCTAGAAGTCACTCAAGCATCTAATAACTTCCTGCTCCAGGTGATGTTTCAGCAAATTGTTTTCCTGCTCCAGTTCAGTCAGGATTTTTCTAGCTTTGGCAAAATGGCTAAAATACCTACAGACTCCACTTGCCACCCCGGCTTAATTGCAATGTCACAAATCTTGGGCTGGGAGCCAGCGACAAACAAGTTCAGCCGGGCAGGGAGGGGATGGACAGGGAGCAGCAGTTCAAACAGGGGATGCTGAACTGGTGCTGCTGTCAAATACTCAGAGCTGAGGGTTGGCTGGCCACCCTTTCCACTGCTGTGATATATAGTAGCTGTATAGCCTGGTAGTTTTTGCCTTGGTGCAATGCCTTAGTCTATGGTTCTGGATGCAGGCTGGGAAGCCACCTTCTACTTCCAAGACCACCAAACAAAATGGTACATCTGACACACAGCATTGCCTCACCTATCCATTTTCACCCATTTAAATTTGGAGTTTTGGGTAAGGTCATGAGTTAGGCGCAGAGACCTTGGATTCAGCCTCCTCTCAGGGCCAAAGTGCAGCCATTTCATTCCAACAAGCATCCAAGTCACTGGTGTTACTTAAACCAAAACCGTTTCCTATTCTGCAGATAATGACCACATTCTGTTCCTAAAAATTAATAATTGAACAAGTGTCTCTAATATCATATTTTAGTATTTGTGTTGCAGTAGCAGCTAAAAACCCACCAAGATCAGGGCTCCCGTGTGCTGAATAAAGATACAGTGAAAAACAGATTGTAGATAAGAAACATACATTGTAAATAATTAACACCAGAGGAAAAAAAAATTTGCAATAATTTGATCCATCCTTCTGTCACACTTTTTTTCTTATTCATCTTCTTTTAAATCTCAGGCTCACATTCATCTAGTTCTGTTTTGCAGTGGGGCTTTTTCATCTTACCCAATTTTTTTTTTTTCGTCAATGCTAAAAGAAAAGTAGGTGTAGTGGAAAATACTATGAGCAATGCACATTTTTGAGCATGTAGGCTTCTGCAAACTCTTGAACAGCGTTGCAGATACCAACTGACTTACATGAGACGTAACTTTGTGTGTGCGGTGTTATCTCTCTTTTGGTAGCAGTATTTCCTTCTGCAGTACTGAAATACTTTAATCTTCCTCCAGTTTGGCAGTCGATTTATTAAATGTTTATTCATTTTCTTTGCATTTGGGATGGAGCTGAAATTAGCACGTCCATTTTCTTGTTTAAACAAGAGAAACTTCAGTGTAAATAACATCTCGTCACACAAATGCGTTTTTGTCCTTTCACTGATGTCAGAACAAAATGAAGGATAATATTTGTGAGGAAAACAAAACCAACCCAAATCTCTTTCCTAAATCCAACAGAGGGAGCACAAACCTTTGTGGTTTTGTGAGACTTTTAAAAAATAGGAGGTCGGGTCTACCACAACTTACCTTTCCAGTGAGAGCATGGCAGGTTTAAAAGCAGTAGAAATATTTTAATTCTTAGAAACTTCTTCCATTGACTGCTACAATTTGCACAGATTTGGGATTTATCTAGTTGTCTTCAGTGTGTTCCTGCTGCACTTTCTTTATTGTGCTTGTTGTTCAATCTCTTGACTTTCCATAGATTCTTTTCATATCCAGATGTAAAGTGTGCCTTCCTCTCTTCCCTTCTCACCACCCTTTGGCCAATCCCACTGCTGCTGTGGTGCTGCTCTGCAGCCCAACAAGCTCCACTCCCTCCTTCTGTGGAGTGACTCACACCACAGCTGGGACTATGTTTCTCCCACAACTTGTGCAATATCTCTTGAAAATTCAGGTTAAAATATAATCTGATAAAAATGGAAGGCTTGAATACTCTTCAAGGAAAACATGAAGAGGGTCCATTTCCTCCTCTCTCTGCAACTAGGTTTATCATTTCACCCTGTTTTTACTGATGAAAAAGCACCATCTATGTTCATAAAGGGACATCAGAGGTGGTTTCTTAGAGCTGCTGAAGGACAGTGGGCCAGGTTCTCCAGTGATGTATGCTGGCATAACTTTAATTCAGTGGAGCTCACAGAAATGAGACGGTAAAATTGCCGTCACTTACGTTTGTGCTTGGATGTCCTTCCAGAAGACACGCTCCAGTTCCAGCACAGCTTGTTCAGAAAGACGTAGGTGTGTGGATGTCCGTGATACCCTGACAGCAGGACAGACATGCAGCTGAACAGTCGCTCCCTCCCGTGCAGGAGACCTCCTGCCCCTTCTCACCTGGTGTTTGAGTCAGGCGGATCTCCTCATGCACCGGGGGGTTGTGCAATGCATGGCTGTGTGGTTTACCATGAGACGTTGCCTCTTTTTCCACAGTTGTGCAAGGTTCAGGCCTCTATCTATTCAGACATTTAAAACAAGTGACCAGATGCTGTAGGCTTACAAAAGCACTACACATAGCCAGCTGTGCCATATAAATCTTAGACTTCTTTTTTTTATCATCAAGCTGTGGTTTGTTTGTGGTGTCTCATTTTTCCATCAGCTAGACATTCCTGTCCGTGCTTCCCATTTATTTGTTGGGATCACATAAAAACGTAGCTTTATTTATGCGTATGCTCTAATCCAGAACATAAACTGCTGCAGCCGACGCATCATGTATTGTCTGAGGGAATGCACATCGTAAAGCACATACGTCACACCGAGAGCTTTCTTATAACTCTGTGCAGTCCTTTTAACTGGATCTCTGCTTCGGCCATCTGTTCTTTAATATTATAATGAATATTTCACACTTATCGCTGCTTTTGTTTGAGGATCTCTCACTTCTTTTCAAAGGTGACTAAGTATTGTTATTATCTCAGTGTTTCAGACAGTGTAACTGAGGCACAGACAATTTGGGTGAATTGCCAAGGTGATGTGTTTAGCAAGTGTGAGAATGAGACTTGCCCCTTCAGTTTTCTGTTTCCTATTCCTCGTTGCTCCGTGCAGTTGCAAGTATGGTTTGGGGTCAGCCTGCAGTAATAAGTCATATTGTTCTACTGGTTCTTTGACCTTGACCCAAATGTTATCATTTGAGTTAAACAAATATTCTGTAGTTTGGCTACCAGCATGTTGTGGTGTCTGGATGCACTACAAAAACCTTGGCAGATTTCAGCTCCTGAAAATGCTCTCCAAAAATTTTTGTTAAAATTCTCCAAGTAGTTCAAGTCCAGTGCTGACATCTCCCGAGGGCTCAGGCTTAGCACTAAGCACAATTAGGTTATATTTAGGGGGTATTTTGGGGTAATTAACTGCCTACATGCCTGGACTGAAGCAGCTGTAGAACTGGTATAATGCTGAGAGGAAATATTCGTGACTTCTAGATTTCATCCTCAAATCAAACGCCTCAGTTGGACCCTTCTGATGGTGTGGTTGATGCTTGCAGAGGCACCAAGGTGGCAGCTTAGCTGGACGGTGTTTAGGTGCTTTTTTTTACATGCAACACTCTGTGCAGGTAAAGACATCTGTACAAAGCAATCGTGTACATGGCAGTCATGAGCACTGACCTGGAAGGAAATGGATTTCAATCAATGAATATATAGATTCAAAATATATAGATTGCAAAACATTCCTGTACAGTGTTTAGAAATTGGTTTTCAGAACAGCAGCTCTGGCTTTGAAGGCCTCTTCTAAGATAGTTGATAAAATCAGGCAAGCTTCTGTTATCATCCTCTCTACAGATACAATAAATAAAAATGGAATAACCCCGGTTATTCCTGCCAGCATTGGCCTGCTTTCTCCCTTAGCTTCAAAGCTAGAGGGCTTTAAATAAAGACCAGATATAATGCATATACATCTTAAGGAAACAAAAGACTCAAGTTGTGACCCCATTCAACATCACTCTTAACCTGAGTGTCTAAAGACCGTCCAAGCTTAATTAGCTCTAAATGGACTTGTGACAGTCCCCTGCTCTTCTCCCACCTTGGGTTGCTCGTGACTGTGTGAACCTTGAGGTCAGGTTTGATAGGCCTTTGAGCAACCTGGTCTCAGGAAAGGTTTCCCTGCTCTGGAAGGGGGTTGGAAGGAGATGAACTTGCAACCCAAAGCATTCTGTCTTTCTATGATTTGCCTAAGTCCCATTGCCTTTGGATACAGCCAGTGACCCACTGATAAAACCAAAGTGATTTGGAGATAGAGATCAATAGCCTGAGGCTGCTGCCCACCACAAATTCTGTGAATTAACAGTAGTAGGTGTTGGAAGTGAACGTACCACAAACAGTCACAGCTGAAATTTTTCCGCACATTTATGAGCATTTGCAAGGCAGTTTTGTGGAATAAACAAGTAAATAGCAGCATGGAGTGCTATTTCTAGAGAATTTACCAATTGGAGAAGGACCAAAACCTGCAGAGAAGTTCCTTTGTGATAAGATAACCACTTCAAGGCTGGTGAGCGCTCCCCTGCCAGTGTGCTGCCATTCAATTAATAAAGGTGCTCTGCTAGAGATTAACTGTCTTGATTTGTACATCCATTCGGCAAAGAGATGGTCTTGGTAGTGTTCACCTGATGGGTGGCCCAAGATAAATGTGCTCTCTGTGTTATTTTAACAGTCCCTCTTCATGAGTCAGTGCCCTGGCATCTGCTCCCAAACTGTTCCCATCCTGTTCAGAAAACTGACCTGCATATAGATTGGTCTTAATGATCAAATGTTTAAAAATTCATTGCACAAGAACAGCTGAAAGCAGTTGATTGGTTTGAACTTTATTGTATGCACCTTGATTCCCAGATCTGCAGTAAAGGGGAAGGTCAGCTGGTAAACATTTGAGCATTTAAAAATAAAAAGGGATGGATTTCCCGCTACTCAGGCCTTTTATGTCCAACCTCAGTACAGACCTGGATGTACTGAGGTATTTCTCATGTGCATGATTTAAATCCACCTGGACACTGTGGGCCACATCTTCCCTCAGCTGGTGTAAATCAGCATAGTCCCTTTGAAGTTAATGAAGAAAAGCCAACTTTGCACCAGGTGAGGATCTGGCCCAGTGTTACTGTAACTTATTATTTCAAGAATCCACAGATATTCCTGAGAAATAGCAGAGTATTTAGAAAGACAAAGTTCCTGACCCGATTATTTAAAAAGCACAGTCTTTCAAGACATTAATTGCCCCAAATTCCCTGTGACAAGCAGAGCTGGAAATCTCAGTATGGGGTCAAACTTAAAGTTATACATAAGGGCTCAGAGGGAATAATATACCAAGAGAAATCAAAATAAATGTTAATATGCTCCCCTCTTCTTGATGGTCCTTCTTTATTTTATTTTAGACATAATCTTCAAATATATTTTAATTTTTATTCTGATTATAATATTGAAAAATCAAAACCATTTTTATTCAGTATCATTAAATGGTGGCAGACTGCAAAAAGTAACAAGTACTATCTTCTTTTTATCAAAGTACTTGCCATATTTGAGAACCTGAGTAAGAGCAAACCTGCCATAAATCAGATTTTGAGGTAGATTGCATATGAAAATTTTGTATGGGTACACGATCAAGGAGCCAATCCCAGGAACATTAGGAGGGCAGTCACAGTGGTGGAAAGAGAACTTGCCTTTTGGGAACCTGTTTGGTTTTCCTTGATTTGCCTTCACTGTAGGTGGGAGATGCCTGGCATTACCTGACCAGAGGAGGTGGCTGTGTGATAGCAAATTGCTCAGTGCTGCTGTGAATCAGTAAATAAATACAATGTGTTCTCTGAAGACATCTGCAGTTTGTCAGGATAATTGGCCCAGGAGCATTAGGTGATGCCCATTACTCCGTCTTTGATCCCGCTGCCCCGGTGCGCATTTTTCTCCCAAGTCACGGGAACAAGCCTTAATCCCAGGCGCACCTTTGGACACCCTAGTCGTGGCACCATGTCCATGGGGACAGAGGGATCTGCCCCAGAAGGGGGAATTCCCACAGTGCTGTCCTGCTTTGGCCGTGGGGAACACGCACCAGGTGTTCCAGCACCTCTCCACGCACGTGTCGGGGAATGTATGGCATCAGTCCCTAGAGGCTCCTGAACTCAAAACCTTCTCAGTCCCATTTCAGCTCTTCCAGCAAGATTTCACCAACAACAGGCACAGGATTTTCACTAACCCCACTCCCAAGCAATGCTCAGGACAAAACTTCTTAACTTTTTGTCTGCAAAGTCCAGGTCAGTTCTTACCAGCTTGAGCTCCAGGATTTATTATTCCTGTCTTCCAACAAATACATGAAATTCACTTTAGTTTAAATCATTCAAGCATGGCGTCTCTAATAATGATATTTTAATAGCGTCTACAGAGCTAAAGTTTGTTGAAATCTGATATCTGAGGCTAGCTAATATAAGCAGTATCATCCCCTTTTTAATAAAACTGTTACTCTAATAGGGAACTCAGTTGTACTTTACTGATAAAGACTAATGATTTTAAACATGACTTTTTCCTCCTGTATTTGTGATTTTCATTTCAACCAAGATTACTCTGTTGTTTCAGCACACAAGCAGCAATGTTCTGCCATCTAAGTACATTTTGTTCACCTCAGAGAATTTAGGTAACTAATTATCCAGAACTACTGAGGCGGTTACTGTTTGCTTCCTGTTCTATTGCATTGCAATATAAGTTTTCTGTAATGGAACAAAAATAATCCAAATTCTTTGCTCTGTATACCAAGAGCTCCCTTTTAAAATACTTGGTTCTGTTGCCTGCAAATTTTTTTGTAATGAGGACTCTGGATCAGCTTAACAAGGTTAACATTGTTTTGGGGGTTGCAGATGTGGACTTTACAAAGTTTTTAATGAAATCAAGCCCAAAAGAGGCTCAATAAACAAATGACAATGTTTGGAAAAGAGAGGAACTCATTTCCTTTGATAGGGTGCAGGGAATTTAACCAATCTGTGTTTATAATTACTGTCTGGTTTAGTTAGTGCGAAAGAATCTACTTGTTACCAATTTATAAATAAACAAACTAGACCTGCTTTTTCCCATTCTGCAGCAGTCTTCTTAGAGTTTATTTTCTTTTTATTTGACTACAGAGCACTTACTGTACGTTTAATACTCAAATTGTTTGGGTTCTTTTTTTTTTTTTTTTTTTGTCTCCTTTAAATATATACCACTGCTTCTGAAATTCTGGACTGTTTGGCAAAATTTGCACCTTGTCATTATATTTTCTATGAAATACTTTTATTCTATCAAAACTATCATTGTTAGTTAAAAATAGTCAGGGGGATGGAGGGGTGGGAGGGGAGAAATCTGTTGTCCACATTTTGATCCTTGGTAATTTACCAAAGATATCATTTTTCTTGGCAGTCTTCTGTATAGGCTAAGTTGCTACTGCTTAGTTAATTGTAAACCAAAATCAAATTAACAGTCTTTGAAGGTTTTGGCTGCTACAAATGTGGAATTTTAAGCAAATTAAAAATCCAACATTTGGACTGCCTAAAATGACACAATTTGCTGTCGTGGAAATTAGAGTCTAAATTTTCAGTTACACAGAGTTGTAGACACTTTAATAGATCTAGTTTTTGTATAGCTCTTTGAATCCGTATTCATGATTTATTATTCCTCTTTCTTTTTAATTCTTTCTGTGAAATATGCAGATTTCATTTTAAAATCTTTCTATTTATTTGGAAATGAAGGTTCATTTCAGCTTTACATCAGCCATAATTAGCCTTAAGATTTTTTTTTTTCATTTATATAGAAGGAAGTAATTAAAATTGCAATTTCTTGCTCTCTAACAGTAGTCACAGAGGTACAGCATTATTTAGCAAGCGACTGATTTTGTTCCCTTGCATAGCTCTATGTTTTTATGATTTTGTGAATTCTTTGTAGTTACCACCAGGTTTTTTTTTTAACTGGGATGTGAGTTTACCTTTGTTTTGGAAATTGCATAAATCTATCAGGAAACTCTGAAAAATCAATAAACTAATTTTATCGTTAGAGATATGTAAAGCAGTAAGCACTTTCCAGATGTGGCTGGGGATAGAGGCAAAGAAAACTGCTCTGTTCTAGGAGAGGAAAAACTGTTGACATTTCTTTGAAGTATAATCTCTTTTGTTTATTTGGGTTTTAATAGCTTCCAGCAGTTAGCTGCATATTTTTAAACTGATGTTGCTTGCATACTTATTTTCTAAGGTTTGTGAGTGGCATTCATTGACTGCCATATGTTAAAAGGCTAACCTGGATGTTGATGAATGAATGAGATTGATGAGGAGAAGGGAGTTTTAACTAAAGATGGACTCAAGCTAAAATTCTCAATCCACACATTACCTGAACTCTGAAGGTATTTGAAATTCAAACAGCCAAGGCTGGATTTCACAAAGGTTTATTTCATTTCTGACTTCATTGCTGCTTATGCAGGATTCTGGCTGCTTAGCAAGAATTAAAATACCTAGGTAGGAAGTCTAACACTTTCAGTCCAATGTTATAAATCTCCATTTTTCTCCGAGCAGAAATTCTCCCTGTCAAAACATGGCCTGGAAAGTGGCCAATTGTGCAGTGCCATGGGACTCTTATGCCACTGTACTTTCCCAAAGGTGTCTTATCAAACACATGTCCTTGGCCTTCCCTCCACCCTGGACTAGGGAGCAATTCCAGTTGGAATCTGGATGCTGCTCATTGATTCATTCATGAATTTAACTAGGATCTTAAAATAATGTTCTCACTTCCCTGTGCCCAAATTGCTAGAATATTACAGAAGAGCTACTTTGTTGATAGATCATTGGAGAGTAGGATGTGTGAATAAAACCCTTCTCTGACATCTTGTGCTTTGGTGGAGCATGAGGCTTTTTTGGCTAACACACAGAATATTTCAGATATTTAACTCCACAGGTTTTGGTGTGAAATAGGTGTCTGTGTATCTTCTGGAAGGCTGGACCTTGCAGTCCAGCACCTACTTGAGTCAATGGGAAGCTTCCTAATCTGGATGAGGCCCATTGTCTGCACCTCCTTTAGCCCATCTGTAAAATGGGAGTAGAAATAATTATCTAAATCCATAATGAGATTTCAAACTATTGGCCTGGAAAGTGCTACAGAAGTGTGAAACCCTAATGAAGAGGAGAGCAATTATTCCAAATGTATCAATTTGCAGTGTAAGAGTTTTTAAAGAAGTCATTATGATTTCTTAGTATAAATGTACCTATTCAGAAGAATGGCTTTACAAATCATTTATTACTGTAATAACAGCTATTTTGAGCTGAGATATCAGGGTGCAATCCAAAGCCCATTAAAGTCAGTGGAAAGATTCCTACAGATGCTAGTGCATTTTATGTCCGTCTTTAAGCACATGCTTAATATTAAAGTCAAGGAGACTTAAGTGTCTACCAGAAGTTAAGTATTGAAACAGGCCCCAGTCCTTTGTCTCATTCTGGGCAAAAATGCTTCTTGAATGAGGCTTCATAAGGAAAAGTAAATCAACCACCCCAAAATTTTCACTTCTTGAGTGTGAGGCTCTGGTGCACAAGGTAAATACTCTCACTGCTGGGAGTACAAGTGTGGAGCTGGCATTGTACCTTGTAACTTATTGGTCCAGCAAATATGTGCAGCATATTAAATATTAAATGGGTTATTAAAAAATATTCATGTGACGAGCAAATTTAACACACAAATCATTAGAGCTGGTCTAAGTGGCTGAAAAGGGGTTGACATTGAAAAATGAAAACTATTTTGGAAAGTAAGTGGAAACTTAAAAAAAACTCAAAACACAACTATATATGAGTTCTTGACATTTCCTAATGATTTATGTAACATACTGTATGAGAATACAATTTAATTTGACTTCAGATGCACTGTTGGCTCTTGCCAAACTCCAGCAAACAGTAAGCATTTCAGATTGAGAGCAGCTTTTTCTTTTTTTCTATAAAAATAAATAAGATTGAAACAAACTTCTCACTCAGCCCAATCAATTTTTTTTTATTATTTAGAAGGATGTGATTGGCTATGAAATATTTTGTGTGGAAAAAGTCTCTATATAATTTCAGTGCAGCATTTCAAGAAAGTTTGTAATTGTCCTATGAACTTTAAAAGTACAAACATTAATTATGTCTGGTTTGATACATTTTAATGGTCTTGGAGTTCTACAAATTAATGATTGGGAAGCTTAGCAAATTAACTTTCATTTGGTTCCTGGATTGAAATTCATCACTAAACAATGCTCCTTACACATTAGTAATAAAATTATTCTAATGATGCTACTTGAACAGTTGCTCTAGCTACATATTAAGATTTGCTCTGTTTTTCATGTGTTTTCCATCAAGGAAGTCTGTGGTTACCTTCCTGATTCTGCTGGACTGGAAAAACATAGCTAATATGGTGTGATCTGGAGAAAGCTTTGATGCAGGGGCTTTACAAATAAACCTCCAGATGCCATATGGTTTACATTCATCTCTCAATTTATTTCCTATAAATGTCTATTGAATATTCCATTGAACCAACACATGTGAAACTAGAGCTGGAAAAGAGAGCGAGGTATAGAATGCTTTGTGGCAGCATGTGATTATCATATTTCTTTTCCAATATTGCTACCAGCCTTAAACGCACGGTAAATTAGTCAAATGCCAAAGTTCTCAGAGCTAGGGTGGAAAATAAAGAAACAATATTTTAAACCTTACAAAAACAAACACTCCTCTCTCGCGTGTTGTAATGTATCTCTCACACTAGAGCTGGTTCTCCTCTGCAGTAAAGCTGACTTTGTGTGTTTGGTTTCTGTCACTAGAAAATTAAAGTCCAGGGGAACTCTATGGGAAAGAAAATGCCGTTAAAACTTTGCATAGGAAAACCAAATTAAGGATAAGAAGGTTAGATATATATTTGGGCTTGATTAACTAATACTGTGTATCAGAGATCCCCGCCCTTGGTTTCTCTTCTTTCTGAAGTCAGGCAGCTTAACTTAAACACAGCAGAGTAGCACTTCTCAGTCAATGGGCCTTTCTTAGGGCTGCATTTACTCAAAAGGAACTCTGCTTCTCCAAATGTTCCTCATGGTAGAGGCGGCATCTCCAAAAGGAACTCACCATGTACTGTTTGGAGCTTCTCTTGTCTCTGCGAGCCCCCATGCACAAGTCCCCCGGCCCCTGCTCCAGGCACTTGGCTATTGGAAGTTATGTCTGAAAATTAAGAGAAAGACCCCATTTGGGTACAGATGAGGAAAAAAGCTTCTGTTGAGATGGACTAATTTGTTTTACAGAGCTAAACTTTTCCATAACCCAGCTTTAACGAACTTACCAGCTCGGACTTCTAGTTTATGTTGATCAAAGGAACATATTTCTGTGCAGCTTATAGAGGAGCTTCCCTCTCCCTCCAAGACAAGTTGGTTTGCATTTATCCATGCTTCTGTCTGAGACAGAATGCAAATTTCTCACCTACCCAGACTGTCTACATAAGGCTGAAAACCCACTTAAGACCTGCTTATGCCTTACCAAGCTTATTAGCTCAAATACCATAGGCAGGAAATCTTTCCCCTTAACTCATTTCAACTACGAATTTATCTGGAGGAGTCAGTACTGCATCTAGTCTGTGCTGCTCCTCTACATGTAATTTTGTTTTAGCCAAGAAACCTTGAATAAGTGAATCTTCAGATCACTGACCAACATATTAGAAAATTACTCTTATACATCTGTCTTTTTGATACCAGATTGAAAATCTCCAGTCAGCAGCAGAAAGACCTATTCATTGCAGCTGAAAAACAGGCTTCGTTATAATGTGAGTTCCATAAATAGCAAAAACAGTTAGGAAAGCAACCAAATCCACAGATGAAAAATAAGGTAACTAAATTTTTTACTCCATGCATCATCCTCTTATGTTCCACTGAGACTAGGGCTGGGAAATCCTATATTTAACATACTAAACTTTGATGTCTTCTACAGGGATACTACTCAGATATGTTTGATTGAAGAGATGAATGGAAAAAAATCTTTGTTTATCCTCAGCAATAAAAGATGTTAGAGACACTTTTCATGTACATTCCATGTTTTTATTATTATTATTGCTAAACAGAAACTGCCAGATGCTGCTGGGCAGAAATCTTCAGAGTTTCCTTTGAGAAATAAGATATTCGATTATTAAAATTAAAAAGGCCAGAAAATTAGACTCCTATAGTCACAATGGCCATACACAGGTTCTGACAAGAGTATTGAATTGCTAAGAAATTTGTCAAAACAACTTGCATGTAAGAGAAAAACAAACTGCTGGCAAGCAAATTATATTATATGCCAGTGTGGAAATATCAGTCCCTTCCTATTCAACTCCAAGAGCAATAAAAAAAGACTTTTTACTGTTCCCATGTACAGTAAATGTAATAATTTTCATTTTTGTGAAGTGTTATCATTTCAACTAAATTTCCTCAGTGACTCACCAGTTTCTTTTCTTGGCAGTTTGTTACTACACCGTTCTCTTGGATGAAAAAAAAAATGAAACAAAGCTTTCAGTATAGGATAGGATGGAGATTTTTCAATGTAGTAAGTAAGAAACAACAATTTTGACTCATCTTTACATGTCCCACCAGTTTTTTGAGAAATGTAGTAGGCCTGTGAGGGGGTGAGCCCTCTTCATCCCACCTGCCAGCTTCCCTGTTCCTGCCCCTCAAGATCTCATCTTGGACACCCTTTCCTTTTACTTTTTCCTTCAGTTGTTAAAGTACTGAATAGCTCCCAAATATACCAGCAGCATGATATGCTATATTTTCAAAATACTCTCTAAGTACCAAGGGACTCCTGGAAAAAGCACATCAAAACCCAAGGATCCAAACCCAAGTCTTCTCTTCCTTTGGCTTCCTATCTCGCAGCCTCATGATCCCACATGGCCTCTTGACTGACATGTTTCATTCAACTCCAAAATGTTCCTTGCCTGTTCCCTGCCTTTCCATCCCCAGATGTCTGGGTAGCAAAGCTTTTTAAAAATACTGCTCCTGTTTGTTCTCACACCTATTTTCTTCCTAAAGCGAATTCCTGCTGCAGTTCCTATGCACCAAGCAGCTGGGAATGAGAAACCATCCCAAAAGGTTGGGTGGAGCCATGGTTCCTGTGCTGATGTCCCTACGTGGATGTGTCTCCTACACCCAGGTGAGTGAGGAGGGTGACAAGTCAGCGATGCCACGGCTTTGCTTGCCTACCTTCACCCCAATGGAGATGCCTTGTACTGACGAGGGGGTTGTGCCCAGTTCTGGCGTCTCTCATGAAATCCACTTCAGGCCTGAAGGCATAACCAAGCAAACTAGGTTATAGCATTATAAATGAAGCTTACAGTTTCCACAAAAAGCCCATGTTTGTGCCCAAAGCAGTGCTGTTCAGGTTTTTTTTTGCCCTCATGCAGTATTGGGCAGGATGCGATCAGGAGACAGCACTGCAGTAATGTGATAGAAAGGCTGTGCATGTGGAACCGCAACCACACAGATAATGCTGCTAAAAAACAAGGCTTTCTTATCAAACTAAGCTTAAACAAGTTCGACTTGTGCAGAGCCCCGAGGTCATGCTGGCCTTCAGCGTGGGTGATCTTTACCTCTCCCACGATCAACACTGCTGCTCTTCTTGGCCAGGAGTCTCTCTCTGCCACTGTGAAGTTTCCAGGGCAGAAGTGCTCTGGCATTTCCTGAGCTGTCGCTTGGTTTCAGCAACGCTGCAGCTGTTGCGTAAGTTTGTGCCTCTTGTTTCGTACCTCCTAGGGCTCAGTCATGTGTCTGCTGCTCAGAAATAATTACACGGGTTATAAATGCTTTCTTACATTCTTCCACGATGCTCAGCCAAGTCCTCATATTCAGCTGGTATAATAAAGCCATTCTAGGTATTTTCTCGTACACATTCAAGGTTTTCAGACACATTCTTCTACGATGGCTCTGATGCTGTCTTTGTCCTAGGTGGAGTCTGCCAAAGATCTCTTCCCAGAATGATCTTATTCACCAGAAGCAGCATGGAACAAACTCTCCAGCCTGCTAGGAACTGGGCACTCACCCGGAGAGTTTCCTTAGTCAGTGTCAAGGAAAAGCATCCCGGGGTCATTCCCCGCAGTACCCGTTAGACATACGGCTACGGGAAGAGCCTCTTTGGTTGCTTCAGCCCTTAGAGTGGGAAGGGTGAGCACAGAGAAGCCTCCTGCCTCTCAGAGCCGTGGAGAAAGGTGGCATTGTGCCCAAGGTAGAGATCTGGGGAGAGAGAGAGGAGCAGTCTCTCTCTTGACACTGGGCAGATGGGGAGGAAGAAGTGGAATTTTTTTTTTTTTTGCTAAGCTTGCAAAACAGAGAATTCAGCCAGGATTCACACTCTTACCTGCCTCTTCCATCGCTTAGCCCAACACTTTACTCTCTAAGATCCCAACTAGCTATTGCTTAAGAGTAGAAGCATGGAAATTCAGGCTTCATTAAGCCTCTCAAAGTTTGGCATATCCCAAAGCTGTCAGTTTTCACAGAGTTTGTCAGTCCAGGGTCTATCTTCTGCAGATACTGGTTTCCACAAGTCACATTTCTTCTGCTCATCTGGCCTGTGGAGCCATCTATGAAATGTCAGACAATGGCAGATGGAAACAGGTAAAAGGAAGGGAGATGACGGTCATAGCCATGTCCACCAAAACTCTTGCATTTTTATCAGCTTTAATTGATTACACAGCTGAAGCTATATCTCCTTCTGGGATACCGGGATTAGAGAGGACTTTTTTACTCTTGTGAAGTTCACAGTGGAATTAATTAACTATCACAACCTGGTTTTCTGCCTACTCTGCTGTTGAAATCTTCCTTGCCTTCCATGATTCCAAGCTTTAACAAATAACTAGTCCATGAAAAGTTGGTCACTGCAGGAGAAGGGAGGAAGCCTGTCAACTTTGAAGCAGTATTTATGCTGAAAGGTGGGACGTGCTCTGAGAGCACCGTGAATTCATCTGTACGGGATGATTCATGCTCAGGACCTGGTTCTAACTACCAGGGAAAATACCAGAACTTTAACTATATCTAGTTCCCATTTTGGGGGAGGAAGGTAGGGAGTGGAAGGAATTAATGTTTGTCTTCTTCTCCCATCTGGAAAGGAAGGGCTTGAATGTTTCCCCTCAGGGCTGTGGTTCCTGAGTGGAGCTCACTTTGTAGCCCAAATTGAATCGTCTCTATTCCTGAAAATGGTGGGATTTAGATGACAGTTCCTATCAACTGGCTAATTCTTGGCATCTCTTGAGCTCCATCCTGATGGATTTAAGAGGAACCACAAACCTCAGTGCTGTAGGTTGTGCTCTATGCCAGAGCACCTATTTCTGTGCAACAGTAGGCACCTAAATACCCTTTGCAGGGAGATTTGGGTCTGTGCCAGCAGAGATTCTGCTAAGAAAGCTGACAACACAAAAACTCTTCACAGGTACAACATAGCCTCCTCTTCCTCTTGCAGGCATTTCCAAAGACCAGTACAGGCAAGAGGGAGAGACAAACTTTTACTTCGTGCTCCCATCAGGTCAAGCTGAACCACTGTGATGGACTTACCAGAAAGCATCACTCATGGGGGATCTGTAAAAGTGCTAAGTTTCCTGTATTTGCATTTTCATTTCAGTACTAATTGAAGGGAAGGGATAATACTTGGTCAGCAGAAACAGGAGTTGTCTCCCTGCACACACAGCCAGACAGATCTGATGAGGAGGACACGATATATTTATACAGACCTTTTTCAAAGTGGAACCACACTTTAAATATTGATTTTCACTGGCATGCAAAATGCTGATATCTACAGCCAATTATGTCACCGCTTTATTATTTTATTTTTTAAATAGATTTTCTACATGACAGGGTAGATCCTTAGTTCTCAGCCAAAAGAACCATCTCAGTAACATGCAATGAACTGTGGGTTTGACTGAAATCCAGCTGGAGCATAAATTTTAAATCCAATTAATTGTAAGCAATATCTTTAAGGCATTTGAAGAACTGTATCTCACTTAAAATTTTCTAGTCTGTAATACATATACATTATATACAATAGTGCATATTTATATATACACACGGGAGACATAGATATATGTATATATACACCAGCTACAGTACTATATACAAAATTTTTGAACTTGAATGAAAACTTTTGTGAGTTTTAGGAAAGTGTGTTAGACTGTGCCTGCTCACATGATAAACTCACAGTATGGCAGTTATATAGTTCAAGTGTTCTGTACTCTCAGCATTCATCTAATATTTTATAATAACTAGCATAAAACATCCTGTTATAGGGTTGGATTCAAATGTTCAAACTGAGGTAACTCAGGGCTACCCTTGCCCATTCACTTTGGCCCATGATCTGCTGGTAGTTGCCTCACGCAGTTTTGAATTCTACCGTATCAAAGACAAGACCTGCTGCCACAGAATATTAACTGCTTTTTCTTTTGCTGAACTAACCCCACACCCCTGTTTTCCCATGAGGCAAACACTGCACATGAAGATTACTCCAGAAATTCATGCTTCTGATACAGTCAGGCACAGGGACTCCATTGCCACGGGACTGGGTGAGGAACCAAAGGCTCACAGCCATCCAAAATGCTCCTAAAACCCTCAGATTTAGGGTAGCGTTGTGGCCACCACTGAGACTGGCAATGGCAGTATTGCCTCGCTGTGCCTTTAATTTCTGATCCATCAGCCTGGATTTCCAGTGCAATTTAGTTGCCTTTGTACCGAGATAAGCAATTTGTTTTATCTTCGTAAGGATGGTTGTCTAGGACTTCTCTAGTAGTCATCCCAAGGGTGATGACACATTCATATGACATCTGAAACAATGTATGCAAGATTACCTGACCACAATTTATCGGGGAAGTGGATGAAAAATGCTTTCATTTAACTGATTAACATTTAATTAACATTGTTAATTAACATTGATTTTAACTTTTTCAGCTGAAGTGTAACACTTAACACTGACCTTAACTTTTAAAATCAAAGCTAGGTGCTAAGGAAGCTTGGAGAAAACCATGATTGATATTATGCATTATAATCTAGCTGTATGAGATCTGTGTTGAAGTTATGGAGTAATGTGCATTGTACCATATAAAAGTCTAATGATAGTTAATGTTAGTTAATTAAGATGAACACTGAATGGTATTACCCTGTCTCATATGGGTATTAACATCGTATTAGAGTCTAACAAAATATTATTTTAGTTAAAACCACATATACTGACTCAGTCTAGATTCTTTCTGAAATGAATTCTGAATCCAATTAAACTGCCTCTTTCAAAGCCATATGATGCTCCTGGATCTCAACACAGAAAATAGGAAAACAGGGCTGTAGTCTAATACAACAAATACTCTTCTTTGTTAAGCAAAAATAGAGAGAAAACTTTATACTTATGTTCAGGAATTCTAGGACCAAAGAGCAGACATCTCTACTTTATTGCAGAAAAAATGCATTAGATTATTCTGCTCATAAGCTTAGCATGCTCCATTTTCAACTGATAAGGTTTTTCTTCTGCCTTTTCACATCCTCCCATCCTGAACTCCTCCTAATGAGCCGTTAATCCAGAACGACATTTCTACCGAGATATATAAAAGACACGACCAGCACTGCTCCAGACCCCAGCACAGCCCCGTGCATCTTCCCTGATCACGGAGGAACTTTAGCGTGCTCCTGCCTTGCCCCCTGACCACGACAGGGATGAACTGAGCATTTACCTTTTTGTAATCTCCGGGGGTCTTTAGCTGCAAGAAGTTACAGCCCCTTGAAGTGGGCTCAAACCACTGATGGGTACATTGTATAGTACTGAGGCAGATCAAAAAGGACCTCTGATCTCTATCCACGCCCGTGTTGGAGACATCCCTGTACACACAAACAAGGGACACAGGTATAGATAGGACTTCTCCTTTCCTTGAGCTCATGGATGTAGTGCAGGGCATCAATTAGAGGTTCACAGTCTCAGGCAAAAAGCAGCATCTGAACAGAAGAAATATGCAGAAATGCAAGAGTGCATATATCCTTTAAGCACATGAATATACATGTGATATTAAATGTGAGAAGGATTTAAAGAGACCGTATTGTACCTTTAATTAGCAGGTGGTGCTTCTTAGCATTGTAAAAGAGATGAGCCCTGTTAAGTGATCTGGAGACGAGCATAATGACTTTAGCGCTTGGGTTATGAAGGGCATCTCTATAAAGAGAGGAGTAGTATTAAACAGCCAAACTCTCCATACAGTCATACTTATTCTCCATGGTCTTATCAGCAGGGCCAGGTGGTCACAGGTTGGTTGGTGCAGCTGTGGAAGTAAAGCAAGGACCAAATTTCCCAGAGCAAATTTGTATTGCAAGAGCTTGTGGAAAGTGAGGTGTAAGAGGAGGTAGGTGTGAGGGAGAGAGCAAAATTCAGGCTGGCTGGGGCAAAAGGGGAAAGCAAAGAGCAGCTTCATCGGGTCAGATTGTATTTGGAAAGGAAGTTGAGGTCCATGGAGGACAGGCGAAACATTTCTTTCTGTTTTCTTTCTGAGCCAGTCTCAATGTCTGATGACTTTTCTTCAGTGCCCTTCACTTCCGTAGCCATTTCTGGCTTCTATTTGACTCCACACAGTTTAGGGTATGTTACAAATTTTGTTTGGCCAAAAATGAAATTGCCATTACAATTCCAAGCATATTCTTAACTGCAAGATGAACGGGTGCTTTCTCCTGCATAGGAAGTGGCAGAGGAAACTTTGTTTATGCTTTCGCAAAATTGAGAAAACCAGGGGTTTATGTCTTGGCAGGAAGGTGGCACCTCCAGCATCATAAAATCTTTCTGCCACATGATGCCATCTACCTTTCTCTCACCATGACCGTGTGCTGAAGGCCACAAGAAGCTTTTTATGGCTTTTCAGGGATGTAATAGAGAATTTCAGAAACAGAAGTTGCATCAGTTTTGAATATATCTGTGTCAAGAGAAGCTTCACAATGAGAAAAGTCAACTGGTTCTCGAATGCACAAACATTACAGCAATGTCCATGTGAGGTCCTGTCAGCTCTTGCCTCCTCAGATTGTCCTTTGGTGTGGTTTTTGAATGGCACTGCACGGGACCCAGGTGCTGAGCTACAGAAGATAATATTCTGAGGGTAGCATCTGACCTCTCTGTGAGCTCCAAAGGCAATTGTGTTGGTAACTTTGCATTTGCCTGTGGGGCTCTCTCATAATTAGGCTATTCATGAGCTATGGGGGTTGCTTTCTACTTGTGAATGCTTTTTTTTCCCTTTGACTTATCTTTGATTCCTAGGAATTTATGCACTTTTATTCACTTCAGGATCCAGTAATGTACAAATCTGTTTTTAAGATCTGCAATATATGCATTTGCCCCATGGGATGCCTCCCTGGGTTCATATTTGTTTTTTGTGTGTAAATATGCACAGTGGCCTCACTGCTGCTCACACATCAGAAGGGATCACACTGAGGTGACTGATTATGAATCAAAATTAAAACCACCAATTGGCGTTAAAGGTCACATCTTTATTAGAATTATTCCTCCAAATACAATTTCTGCACACCAATCTGTTGGGAGGAGGAATGGAGGGTTTCCGTGAGTCTGATCCAATCCTGACCCAACTTATACCAACAGTGTGTCATTATCTCCAACAGAGCTTCTTCAAGCTGGTGGAAGAAATGCAACTCATCTTCCACAGCCTCACTTCTCCCGAGGGCAGCACAAACAAAGGAAAGAAGTTATTAAGACTCCTGGTCTTAAGGAAACTAGCTTTGTTTTCTTTCTTTTCATTTTTTTCCCATATTCTGTTTATAAGCGATTTCATTCCTTACCCCACTGGGTGAAGTTCCATCAATGCACTTGCTGTGGATGGGCTGCATTTCCACGGCAGTCACTCAATAAAGTGACAGGGTGATGCACTGAAGAGAGCAGGGAGAAAAAAAACAAATCAGTGGGATTAGTCTGATGAGTTCAAGAGGTTATTTGTGCCAACAAGGTAACAGTAAGGCTTAATCCCCAGGGGCTGCACGTAAACCATGGTAAATGAAATCTAAGATGGAAACATGCATAAGAATTTGAAAAGCAACTGAGCATCAACCCTAAAAAGTGAAGTGAAAGATCAAGTAGAAAGAAAATGTGTAGGCCATTCACTGGAGACGTGAAGCAGAAAGCACTGGTGAGCCCTTTACTCAGTGAAGTGTAAGAGTGCAGCACAAGCACTGCTTCACCTGCCTCCAGTGACAGCACTGGTTGCTCCCAGAGACAGTCTGAGGTTGCACAGACCCTTGTGCAGATTATTTATGTTGCAGAAACAGGTTTGTCGAAGTTTATGTACGTAATAATCTTTATTAGACCAACAGATGTGGTTATCCAGGTTCTTCTTCAGGGCTGAAACGGAAGCAGCAAACCTGCATGTGTCCAAAAGCAGGTCAATGTTTTTAAAATATACCAATTGATCTAATAAAAGACATTACTTCTCCCAGCAAATCCTTCCTTGAGAACATTTATGGTAGCACTTATATTCCTGTAACTGAAGGCTTTAAACCATTTTAAAAACATTACGCTAGATAGCATCACATCTTCTTTATTTGGAAGTTAATTATTATTTTTTATCATCTTTAAAATGTGAGGAAACACAATTGAATGGACTCTCAACCAAGATAAAATAGGATGTCTGGAGGAGAAATCAGTCCTGGACCTTCTCCTTAGCCACAGCCCTATCATATGAAGGGGTAAGCCAAATGTATCTCCAGAAAGGAGTTTTTCTTAATGCCTCAGGAGTTAATAGCAGAATGAATACATTCAGGGCCATATCATGAATTTGAAACTTTGTCCTCAGCGTGGTGAAGCTGAAGTAGCACAAAACTGCCTGTGCAGAATGGAGTGAAAGTTTGAGGTGTTCCTGATGTATAATTGCACTTCATTCTTAGATGAGAATTATGATGTTAATTTTAGAGGTTTAAAAAAAGAAGGAAACTTTAATTATCATACTTAATGGACACATATTATTCAGTGATCTGCAGCTTTTCTAGATGCTCTGTCATTTCTGACATTTGAAGACAAAATACACTGTCTCTCTCCCAGGGAGACACAGATACACAGGTAAACACAAAATGAGATACAAGTACAAGGTTACAATCTCTTCACATCTATTTATTGATGGAAGAAACAAAGGGAGGGAAAAGATTGGGTTTTTTCAGGATGGTTTGGAATGACTTTTCAAGTTGGTTCCTGAAAAAATCTTTGCAAGCCTATCATTTGTTAACTGAGTCTAAGCAAGTGGCTTGGCTTTCAAACTGTTACTCCTTATTGTCTGTCTGAATTCATCTTTCTAACCACAGGGCTCTTAAGTAATGCAATTCCCAAAGCTAAATGCACATACTGAGTGTCTGCAGATCCTTATAATGAGAGTTGCTACCATGTGCAATACCATGTAAACACCTTTCTTCCTCCAGTTTCTAGAAAAATAAAAAAGAAGGAGATAAAGTTCCTATTGGTACATATTAAATGCAAGGAATGTGTCAAAAGTCTCCCGAGAAGTCAGGTTTCCTTTATGCCACAGCAATGAAGAAGCAAAATGTGTTTTCTTTCTTTCACTTTGTCAGAATGCCGCGCTAAAGCCTGGGGGTCAGGACCGGTGTCAAATAAACAACTTTACTGTTTTGAATTTTTTAAAGGTTGAAGCTCCAGATAAAACAACTGCCGTTTGCACACAATATGCCCTGTGATCACATGACATGATTGATGATAAGTCAAAACAAATTTTGTTTATTCAGCTTTAAAGTGAATGTGGTGTTCAGGTTTTTCTGCGGTTTTGAGTGTTACTAGACAAACAAGGTGCACATATGGGATGCAGTAAAGGTAGAGGCCTGTTTCACCAACAACGTGTTTCCTTTCGGCGCTGCTGCATCATCTGCAAATCCACGGGGTGAGCGCAGTGCTCCCAAAGCCTTGGCTGTGGTTTTGGATGCCCTGCTCTCCCGGGAAGGCTGTGTACTGGGGTAGGAGGTCTTCCAGGCCTGGGGGAGCCAGTAGTTGCAGCAAACATCAGGGAAAAGGCAAAATGTTGCTTCTCTTACCGTAGTGCTCTGGCAGGCACAGTGGTGTTGGAGCATCTGCTGTGGTGAGTCACCACTTCACCCCACATCCCCTCAACCCACATCACTTCCCCCGATGTCCCTTCACCCCACACCACTTCACCCCACATCACTTCACCCCACATCTCTTCAACCCCACAGCCACTGCTCACACCAGGAGCTGTGATGTCAGGTTTGCCACAGACCACCCCTCCTCTCCTCCCAGCCTGGACGCTGCCCAGGCACCATTCTGGAGCTCTCCTTTAAACTGAACTTCTCTTCCAGGGGCTCTTTTCCCACAGGGCTGTGTTTTGCCACCCTTCCTCACGCTGAGCAGTCTCTTCCTCAGAGTAGGGTATAAAATCATGGATGCACGAAAGTGAGTTAATTGAGCTCCTCGTTGCCTCCCCGGGGGTGGGAGCCAGACCTCGTGGCGGTCAGTGGGACACCCCCACGTGATGAGATACCCCAAAGAGAGGCATGGCCATGCTGTCTTTCTCCTCGTTGGAATTCGTAGTTGTGTCCTCATTTGTGTGCAAGAAGGGCAGGGAGGAGGCCACGGCACTTCGGATGGGAGGATTTTATTATGGTTGTACTGCTGGGCTAAAATAGCAGGTTGAAAGTATGAAGTGAAAAAAACATCGAAGTGCACAGTTATTTCTCTGGTGTCTAAGAAGGCTGTGATGCTTGTTTTCTTTAAAAAAATCAAACTTTCTTACGATTATGCTTGAAAATAGGAGTAAGCTAAACTTATATTTTTCAAAGAGGAAATCCAAGGGTTTTTTTTTCTATAGCTGTAGAGTTCAGCTGAAAGCAACAATTGTTTTCAATTTTTCTTACAGGAAATATCATACCAATTCATTGGGAAAATACAAATGAGGTCATTTTTTTGAGAGACTCAAAGATTCCCTGGAGAAATATCAGTAATTTCCTAACACCGCTATCGTTTATCCTTGGCCTTTCTTAAACATATTTTTCAAGAATTTGTGGCATAGCCCCTTCCACTGAAACTCCTTCTGTTAGAATGAGATGTTTGTTACAAATATTACTGCATATACTTTGATTTTATTTTGAAATCCCACATACAAAACTTATATATTGGGATACCATAAACAGCGAGCTACTGAATTATTAATATTTTTAAATTAAATATTTATTTGCAAAAAGAGTTAATGCTATTTAGAGGGGGGGAAAAAGTTTATGTCTAATTTCATCCCACTTAGTGTATTGTAATTATATGATTACCTATAGAAACTTCAGAGTATGGGTTTGAAAAGATCAAAGTTAGTGAAAAGTCAGCATGTAATTAGTTTCTTGCTTTGGAGCATTAGGTAGAATTACTGCAAAGAGGCAAAACTATCATTTTATAGAGACCCTTAGGAGATTTATAATGATGGTAGACAAATATATGCATACAATATCAGTTGGTGTGCTAAAATTTAATTTTAGTGAGGAAATGTGGTTGAAGGTGATCACAGTACATGGGGATGTTCTTATTTTAATATTGGTGGATGTTATTATTAGAGAATCATATCAAAAGATATGTCACCAGGGAGAAAATATCATTTATAAATCACTAATGAGTAGCAAACAGTGTTTAGCTTGGAGGTATAAGACATCTTTTCACAATGTGCATTTATGATCAAACACAAAAGATCAACTGGGGGAAAAAATGAACAGTAGATCTATATTTTATCTTTTAGTTCTTGGCAACATTTTTGATGGTTAAATGGGGTTACACAATGGATGCACTGAATCACACCCTCTCTATAAAGGCACAAAGAGCCCTTTCTATGTGCAACAAGGAGCTCACATTTTGGCCCCCAAATGTTGTTTTCTTTTAGAAAAAATCTTAAGGAGGAGCATCCCAGTTTTAAGATGGTTTGTACTCAATATCTTAAGGTATTCAAGTCCCTTGTACCCTTCTATGTCACAAGCAGAGACAAAAAATGTTGTGTTGGGTCCACCTGTGCACATGTGGAAGTTTAGAGGAATTTTACAAGAATTTCAGTGGGTTTGTGATTGGACCTACTGCATGAGAGAAGGTATTTCCAAGACAGAGCCCTCACAACATCATACAACACATCAGGACTTCTTTTCCAACCATATGACATAAATATGATTTTAGCATGGAATTGAAACATCTAAGAAGGACCTTGTGGCTAAACACTGAAGATCTAATGTAATAAATGAGGAGAGAGCTAAAGAAAAAATGTGTAGGTGAGAGATTGTCATGAGAGACAGTAAAAGGATTACAGTCAAAAATGAAAAGATAACAGAGAGGCTGAGATGGGAGTCAGGAGAAATAGGCATGGAAAGGAAAGGAAGGAAGAATTTGACAGCAGATATGGAGTTAGAAATACCATAGTATTTCAAAGAACAGAGAAAAGAAAGTGGTGGCCAGCAGTGGCAGCGTTTAAAGGTGGCATTTTATCTGTCTGGAAAACACTACTCATTACATATCCTAAAAAAAATTTAAAAAGAGGAAAGATAACAGCTTTTGTTGGTTACAAAAATATAATACTGATGAACTAGAGCAAAGAGCTGAGCCATTATCCTAAATTAATGTAGACCCCAAGGTCTGAGGGAAGATAGACTTATGTAAATAATTCAGATATTCATTTTAGTGCCTATAACTGTGAACAATTATTTCAGTACTGCTACTGTATTTGTCATATTATCATATGGTATGATATGAGATTCATCATAAAGTATATAGGACATAAAAAGTTTATTTGTGGATAAAGCAGGGATTTTTACTGTTTTATTTCATGTATATTAATTTGATCTAAATGTCTTGCTCTTTATTCTTCCTCCTTTATTAACATCTCTTTTCATGCTGGAATAAATTATCACTTGCTGCACTCATATAATAAAATAAGTAAATAGATATCAAGGATTCCAAAATTAAATTCCCCTTCAGAGTAGATCAGAAAGTGAAATATCTCACGTTTGCCTTGTCTTGGAAAACAAAACACAAATTTTGCACCTGCCCCTTTGGGGTTTTTTTAAATGGCCCTCGACTGGATCCGGAAAAAATCCTTCAGGAACCATTTTCCCAGTCACCTACACCTATTTCAGATGTCTGTAGCACAAACCAGGACAGCGAGGACACTCAGCCAGCATCCAGCCCCAGCATGGAACAAAAGGATGCACACCCACCCACACATGGATCAGGCTGCAGCACCACGAGGTTGCTGTCACAGCGAGAGAGATTCTTAAACTAAGATTAACCTTGAAGCTCAAATGAGATAAAAACAAATAGAAATTTCTCCACAGGAATAAGAGCTTATTATAAAGGAAAGTATTTCATAACTCGCATAACTTTAATTAAGAAAAAAGGCTGGCAGGATATATTCTATCTCAGCAGCCATATGCTTAAATGTGTGCTCAGTGAGGTGCACAGAATGTGTTCACGTCTCATTATTAACTAAGTAGATCTGTGTGTGCAACTTCCTAGAAGTGCTGACAATATCACTCATGCATTTGCATGATGCTCATCCTTTTGCCCATTATGGAGCATCATGTCTGCACCATACTGAGAGAGCTGAGCTGTGCTGCTGTAAACTGAAGCAGATCCTGTAGCAGACCCAAGCGGTTGCAATGGGGTTTCTGAGACAAAAAAAAATAGGTGTGAAAGGGGTAAATGAGTGGCCAAAGTGAAAGTTGGGAGTTCCTTTAGATAAGGAGGCATCTGGGTGGCCTTCATCCAGTAAATGAAGCACGCAGGTGAGTTTATGATAATAATCCATTGCTTCCAGACAAATTCAGGTCGCCTTTCCAAGGGGCACTGTGGTTTTGAGAGGCTTAGGACTATTCAGGATTCCAGGTGCCCTTTGGAGCTGCAGCTGGGTCAAATGTTGTGAACTGAGCCTGCAGGAGATGTTACAAAGGATGCTATTGGTGAGAAGTTTGCTGTGTTTCTTTATTGAGGAAGTCTGCCAAGGTTTCCTCAGTGGTTTCTTCAGCCTCTGGTTGAACACTGAGACTGATAAAGGCATAAGAAAGTTGTATCTGTTACTGAAATTACTCTGCATGCCAGGACCATCTGCTGGAGTCATAGTCCTTGGTCTCTGAAGCAATGAGGAAATACCCAATTCTGAGTGAAGTTTTCTGTACGTGCATCTTGGCATAGAGTAGTGTACGAAAGGGAAACTGGCTCAGGATTGACGCGACTTGGATTAACCGGTCTCTGGAAAAGGGTGAGGATGGACGAAGCAGAAGTGACAGTGACCAGTTTCTCTTCAGATAGATACACTGATCCTGAGTAACCCTGTGCGGATCCAAACTGCAGAGGGATGTGCTCATGAGGTCAGTGAGCCTCAGCATGTCCTCAGACACACCCCAGGCTGCTCACGGAAGCATCTGATGAGATTTTTCCCTGTTAGAAATCAATGCAGACATAGGCTTGTTCTTGTCTGTACATAATCTGAAACTGCCCCAGTAAATCGTATGATCCATGTAGGGCTTGTAATGGAGGTTTCTTTGTTGATCCAGAGACCTTGCAAATAGAAGGGTGAATAATTATGTGTACTCTGTCAATTACCTCATTTTGGATCAGCTGACAGTCTACATATGAATTCATAATGAATCCAGAATGAATCTTTGGCCTCTCTCTGGGTAAGCAGAGAAACATTACAGCCTGGACTGCACTAAAAATTTCTGAATTAATAGAAAAATTGAAGAGGAGGATGTTGCATGAGTAATATCTGCTAGAAACTGAAAGGTTAGAAGTGGTCTTAAAATCTTGGACTTCCATTATCACAGTGGTCCCCAGCTCCTATGATGCTTGGGGCTCCGATATTCCAGCCAGCAGAAAGCTCTGGAAGTATCCTCATTACCACTTGTGTGGCAGAAAACTCAATAGCACAGAGGTCTTGGTTTTACCCTTCTGTTGAGAACTGGTAAAAAAAATACAACAAGTCTTTCTAATAAACACTAAAAAATGAAAGCTGCATGAACACAGTAAACAGGGGACTATGACACCTTTCAAAGGCAGCCACTGGACGGGGATGCTGCATTTCCCCAGCTCTTGGAGCTGGATGACTTCTCCTTGTTTAAGATTTTCCCTGGAAAGCTTCATGAAGATGTTTCTCATTTAAAATTAGATATCCTTTCACCAAATCCTTGTCTGAGGGATCAAGAAGGAAAAATATTTGGAGGCCAATAATGGAGCTAAAATATTCATACATTCCTACCGTAACAGAAAGTTCCCTAATCACAGCAGCTACATAAAGCTGTATGTTGTGTCATTTAGGACTGATCGTGGGATCTGGCATTCAGAGTCTGTCACCAGTTCAGAGAAGTCTGTCTCAATCAGTGTCACTGCTGGCCACAGCCGCCTCTGTAGGTCGCTGTCAATCCGGCTGTCTTTGTTTTAAAATGCTGTTTTGTTTGGGGTTTTTTTGTTTCTCTTTTCTAGGGCAACTACCACATCAATGTCAGGGTCTGATGCTGCCTCTTACTCAGACATAAGAGAGATTCACACAGGCTGCTCATCAGTGGTTTAGGATATTTCCTTAGATGAAAGTACCCCTTTCTAACACTATTTCTGCAGGCTCCTGCAATGCTCAACAGAAAACTCGTCCTTGCCAAGTTATCCCGACTGTGAGTCTGAGCAGAGCAGCTGATGGCATATAAAAACCTCACTCATCCTGTATTCTCACCTTGCAAGCAGTAAAGTTTGCCTGTTAATACACAAAGTTTCAGCTGGTTTTGCTCTTTATTGCATTGTGCTGCAGCAGTAGTGACAATGCTTCTGGAGGGAGGCGGGAAGATGGGGAATGCCGCTATCGAAAGCAGACATTTAGAAAGGGCTGGGCCTCCTGCTAAAGCTCTTTTGCACATCTGTTGTTTGTGTTCCCTGGCTTTGCAGTGATGCACAGTGTCCCTGAATAGTGGCTGTAGCCTTTGTCATCTGCTGATGGGACTTATCTCCAGAGCAAGGGGAGGGCAGGTTTTTAGTAAAGCTAGTTGGAATCACTGCACGGAGCTGTGGATAAGTGGTACAACGCAACAGGGTGTAGCTGGCAACTTAAATTTGATGTTGAGTGTATCTTTCTTCCCCAGCCTGGCACCTTTCCCTCCAATTGAGTTGCAGAACAGAGAGAGCCTTTCCGTGAGGTTGTCTTTGGCTGAGTGTTGAGCCTGGGGTGCAGAGAATTGCAGGCACTTTCATGCTTATGTTTCCTCTGTTGAGTTCAGTCATGCTGTGACAGCATTTGGTGGAGGTGTGGGTAAGCAGCAGCCATGGATCACGAAAAACCTGTATTTACTATCAAAAGCAGAACTGGGGACACACTCTGCTTAAAAATAGGACAAAAACTTCATTACTGTCATTTACACGAGACGCGTTTTCTGACCTCCAAGCCATGCCATGCAGGCGAGGAGGCTCAGCCCCATCACTGAGCCTCGTATCCCACATTGTTATTTCCATGCTGCCATTTTGGGCAGAGGAACAAGTTCAGACAAAATAAAAATTGACCTCTGGCTGTTGCTTTGACCCAGCCCAAGGCAGTGCTTTCCTGCACTGTGAAAGGCTGTCTCAGCTTTATTTCCATGCTCCCCGGTGCCTCCTGGCCCGTCAGGGATGGGAACACCAGTGCCCCAGCACTGTGAGAAAGCTGCTCTTGACCTGAACCTGACCAGAAACAGGAAGTAATAGAAATCTCACAAAAAAATCTTTTCTCCTGAGATCTTCAGCCAGAGGGTCAATTTCTGAACTCTCTCTTTCCCTGGTGTAACCACTGACTTTGTTTACACCAGTGTAATGGAGCACAGCCTTAATTATGGAGGTTCCCCTACAGCTTTGCACAAGAGTCGAGCTCGAGTGTGTGTCCAAACCAAATCTACAGAGCTTTTGAGCTTCTCCCATCCCTAATTATTTGTGGGGTTTGGATATATACCAAGAAATTAGTTCACATCCATCTACAATTTTCTCTTTGTTTGATTGGCTTGAGGGCTGGAATTAAGAAAGAGAATTACCTAGAATAATGCCATCTGTATTCCACATAAAGAGAATCCAACCAGAAGCAACAATGCAATGTTTTTTAAATTGTATGATATGATAATACATAATGACACGCTGCACAAACTGACACATGGTTTCCACGAATACCAGTGAGGTTTCTCTTCAAGGAAAAAGTAATGAAATGGAGCAGATCTCAATCCAACCACAGCAGTACCAACCTGAGCATCCACCAGGGACATAATCAGAAATCACATACTCACTGCTGAGGAGCTATAATTAAACTAGATTTAATTTTAATGGAAGTTCTTCCCAGAAAAAGAAAATATACCCATGTTCCCCACCCCCATCCCCTCTAATGTTGTTCCACTGTTCCAGGCTTTATGGAAATAGTTACAGGATTCATGTGTTTTGCAACCCCAAATGTTTTCAAAACAAATAGAACATCTTAAAAAATGAAATTAATAAATCTTTTACATTCATGCTCAAAAGTCAGTCATGCTGAGGTTGTGTGGGTTCATCAGCATCAGATGCTTCCTGCCGGCTGGTGCCTCCACCCAACACATGTTTTAAATAACAATCAAGTTCAGCCTTTGCAATTATATTTTTGACTTAATGCTGTTGTATGGTAATGGCTCTTTTATCCTACTTTTATCTCTCAACTTTATGTCAGACAGTACTACTCCTATCTAGGGATGTGAAAACCTGATAACTTTAAGAGGATTAATACTGATGAAATGTGCTTTATTAGTTTGGATTTGTTTTATTAGTACCCTGCAGTTTGATTAGGACTAGGAAGCAGTCAGGATATTGTTTGCCCAAGCAGAGAGAAAATAACACCAAGCAGAAAGTTAAATATATATCCATTTATTGGGCTGGTGCTCTCACAAGCACACCAGCTCTTCCTGTGCCTCAGCCCCTCTATTTACAAAGGGCATGGGCCTCTTGGAGATGTAAAACAGAAACCCAAAGCAGATTCTGCAGTGCAAACACATGTAGCTCAGCTAAACCCTCCTCAGAGGGATCACCCAAACCACTGAGACCCTTTCTGCAGCCTGGTCCTGTCACTCCAGTGGTGCTTGGAGGAGCACCTGTGCCCAGAGCGGGACTGCCCCTGGGATAATGTCCCTCTGAAGCCATTTCCCCAAATCCTCTCCCTCTTTCACATTTTCCTCCATGGCCACACTCAGGCACACCGTGATCAGGCCTAACCCCTGTCCTTGCACACCTGGGGAAGCGAAGGCACAGGCTGTGCGGTGCTTTCCCCATGCTCAGCCACCTTCCTCCTGGGACAGGCTTGGTGACGCTTCCCGGGGGAAGGCTGGACAAACCCACCTGGCAGCAACACCCTGTAAAGTGTGTTTGTGCAGAAGTGATGAAGTGTTGCTCAGGAATATCTGGTTACCTTCTCCTCGGGATAAATTAGCTCAGGCTGAGTTCGGTGCTGTTGTGTGTGGCAGTCAAACCAACCAGGTTGAAATCAGGCTGGGTCTCGTGCCACTGCAGCCCTGGGATGATCCCTCTACTCTGGGTGCTCATGGGAGGCCCATCACAGAGTGCTTTGGTGGGGAGAGGGGGTCAGGCATGTTCCTGACAAGTCTGACAGTGAGGCTGGCATCTGTAGGACTAAGAAATGTGGCTGAATATATTTCTACATGTGATAGGTGCATGGAAAACCCATTTTTTAATTTTTGGCAGAAAGGAATTGGAATGCAACTGGGCAAGCTACAGACCCATGCTCACCCTGCCAACTTTTGTAATAATAGGAAGCTAGTTACAGTAAACAGTGGTAAATAACACACTCATGAAATCCAGCAGGGAATAAATGATTTGTTCTTATACAGGAAAACAAAAAAGGAGACAGCGTTTTATTTTTTAATACTGTTGTGCTCCACCCACACTGTCTCCAGTATATCCCATAACAGTGTTGGCTTTTGAGAAAAATGCATATAATGACTGGACTCAGCCTTCTTGCACAGAAGCATGACTAGATAATAAAACAAAGATGCTGTCTTACCAAAAAATTCACATTCAACTCTTTGCGACACATTCATTCACCAGTCACTTTCTCCATTTTTACAAGTAGAAGGAGTTTGGTGACTGGATTTATTCCTGATTTGTGAGAATGAAAACAGAATGAGCACAGTGCTATTTCTATCTGTGCACAATATAAGTAGTACATTAGTTACAAAATATTTATCTGTGTTTCTTCCCACCCACTACTTTGTTACATTCATCACAGAGGTAGAAGACGCAGCAGATATGTGAAGATTGGAAAGGATGTTTACTTGAGGGTTTGAGGGAGGTTTGTTGTAAGTTATGAAACAGACTTTTAAAAAAACCTACTTTACAATATTTTTCTGGAAGTAAACAACAAGTTTAGTTATACTAATAGATTATTCCAGAGCCCGTAAAGGGTCTGTTGCCTTTTCTGCTATGAGCTATTTTTAAACTTAGAAAGCTTTTAGGTTCCCTTACTCGAGTGTAAGCCTGCAACTTTTTCTCATATCCCCCATGGACAGGGAGAATAGTTTATTCCCTGCCCCTCTGCAACAGCATTTTACATGTTTGATGTCTCCTGTTTCTCCCTGACCAGTCCCTGCTCTCTCCTCCCCTCATCTCTCAGCCCTGTTTCTCGTCTCTACTGGATTCTTTCCAATCAGTCCTCACTCATTGGAGCACCACGCTGAGGACAGGGTGATGATGCTGAAGCCAAGCTTTCCCCTGAACATGACTGCTCTTCTTCCATGGCAGGGTGAATTCTGTCGCAGCTGCCTCATGACCGCTCCCCATAAAACAGAAGAAATCAGAGTAAGACAGCAGAATCTGGGCATCACGAATACAGTCCTACTCTAGGCAGGACTAGTGGCCAGATGCTTGGTGGGACCATATCTGGGGACACGGAGCTGGTTTGAATTCAGCAGATCAGCCTTTCCTTGAGGCTGGACTTTTGTCTGAGAGCTAAAGTGGCAGTCCTGAAACAACTCAAAGTTGTATTGCAACTGCATTGCAACTTCTACTGCATTGCAAGTAGAAGAAGCCTCTTCTGCTTCTTCTTCTACTTCAGCCTCGCTGTTACAGCCGGGGTCTGATCTGAAAACATGTCCTTCCTGTGAGGTTCAGACCACAAAACTGACTGCTTGCCACATTCCCCTGTTGTTTTTTTCCTTGGGTCACTGTATGAATCTAGTTTATCACATCCAGCCCTGTGTTAAATATGCTCAGTGTTTGAGCAATCTATGAAGTCAGAAGCTTCCCATGGAGAGTTTTTCTTCGCTTCATCTGGAACCCAACAACTCATACGAGCGTACACAGCATGGTCCCCAAAAGGTCCTTCCTTGTCACCCCTGGAAAATTTTGCTGCTTCTTGGTTGATCTCTTTCACGCAGCAACGTGTGGTGTCTGTGGGGAGGGCAGGTCACGTTGCTGAGCCCCAGGCTCCCAGTGCGCCTGGGCTTCTCTAAGTCAGGCAGTGGAAATACTGCTGAGGTATTTCCTCACGATGCTCTCCTGGGCTCTTCCCAAAAAACAAGGGAGAGGCCTAGAAGATGGGGAGATGATACTGCTGTGGTGAGTGGGGGCACTGCCCTTGCTGCTGCAGAGGATACAGTCACTTACTGGAAGAGGGGGTGAAATGTTGGCTGGAGTTAAGGGAAAAACTCTTTGGGTCTGGGATTTCTTCCAGGTCATGTAGATAGTGGATCAAAAGGAGCAGTCAGGACACTCTGTGCCTCATCAGCCTCTTGGAGCAAGAGCAGGGCAAGGCAGACAAGGGTGGCTGAGCACTGCCAGAAAGGTCCCCATGTCCCATCTTAGCTGTCCATGAGTTCTATCCCATCACAGCAGCGTTTCCCAGCACTGTGGTGTGCTCTGGGTGTACTCCCTTCCCTCAGCTCCCATCAGGACCATTTACTGACCCCACAGGTAACTGATCTCCCATTGTATGAGGAACAGGAGACAGAATAATAAATAAATAAATAACAAATAATTCAGAAATAATCTTTTCTCACATAAAAATCCATGTTCCTGGGGAAAAGTACACAAAGCTAAGGCCAGGAATAATCTGTTCAATTCCAGCAAAAGCTCCGATTCCCCTCTTCTTTTGTGTAAGTCACAGACTCCCTTTTCTCCTCCCATAACAATCTCATGCATAATAAAAACAGGGCTTCCTCTGAAAATCTTTTGTTTTCCAAAAATATGAAGAGTTCCAGGGAGAGTCTCCAAGATCAATTTGCTATCTGATTCCAAACAGAGCTGAACAAAATCTCTGGTTTTCTCCACTGCCAAATATTTGTGGTGACATGCAGGATCTGCCCCTAATGTCAGCAGGAATATCAACAAAACATTTCCAGCATGTTTTCACAAATTTGCCATCAGTTCCCAGGCCATTTGGTGAAACTCTACAGACGTCATGGGTTGACTTTGTTAAAACCATCCATGCAGTTTTAAAGAAAATAGCATCTGATGACTTCCCACCACCTTTCTTGTCTTTTTACAGACTTTTAAAATACTATGTGATTCCTTCAAAATGTTCAAATAATCACTCCTGCTTTGATTATAAACAAAGAAGTCTTTAATTTGTCTCTTCAGCCAAATTCAGGAAAATCAGATCCCACTGCTCAGTTGGAGAGGGAAAGACAAACAAATGTAATGAAGCCAGGCAGCTGGAAAAAAAAAAAAAAAAGAAAAAGAAGCAAAAAGAAGCACTGATTAATGGAGAAAAACAACTCACATTGTATTTTTTTTTTTAAGCCCATTTGTCCTTCTCCCAACAGCCTAAACACAAGGCAAAAGTGAAAGTGCAAGTACTTGTCTCCTGTGCTCCTTCCCTGCCACAGCACCGGCCTGCTCGGGGTGGTGGAGCCACGCTTGGACCCTCTGCCCTCGGGTGTGGGTGTCCCTGCAGCCTGGGTGGTGCCACTGCCTCCAATCCATGCGCTTCCCGAGGCAACAGCAGCTGCTGCTGCTACATTTCAGGTGATGCTCAGACCAGCTGGTGCCCCTCACCTTCTCCCGCCTCTGGGAAAATACTCTCTGCATCTCCTTCCCAAACGTGGAGTGGTGGGAGGTGAGATTGATGAGAATCGGGTGCTGAAGTAAATCAGCTGCTCCCAAGCTTAGGGGAGACTGAGCAGGGACACCATCCCTTCGTCCCCAGCTCTGTGTCTGGTCCCAGTCTGTGTGACTCGCCCACGATGCGCTCAGCAGCTTCCCCAAAGGTGCTCTCTGGAAATCACAGAATCCTAGACTGGTTTGGGTTGGAAAGGACCTTAAAGATCCTCTTATTCCAGCCCTGCCACGGGTAGGGATGCCACTCAGTAGATCAAGCTTTTCAGTGCCCCATCCAACCCGGCCCTGGGCACTTCCAGGGATGAGGCAAGCACAGCTTCTCTGGGCAACAGAAAAGCTGTCGTGGTTTCAGGAGTGTTTTCAGGGTGGGATTTTACCGTTTCAAGGTCTGCTTCTACAGTCAGAGACTCCCCCTGTTTGTAACTAAATTTTAATGGTTTTGCTGCCACAAGTGCTCCAGCCTCTTACAGACTCGAGCCTAAGAGACTTCAGCTGAAGGGACAGCACATGTAGGAAGTTTACAGATCCCCTAATGATTTCAAATATCACTTACATCACTCTAGAAGATACCAGGTCCATAAGAGATAATGTAAACCTCTTCCTTGCTGCAGTTTCTCTTGAGATACAGCTAAATGCTGCAGACACGTTACTGTGACTTGAAAGCATATAATAGGTATTTGTGCATGCAAATGGCCGGTTATATGTGAGCAAGTAATTACCTGATTTGCATGCCCAGACATGGTAATTCAAATGTAAATTAGCTGTGCAGTTGCAGATATACTTTGCATGTATAGTTGCCTATTTATAAAAATATGTATATTTTTGTCCAGCCAAAAGGGCCTTTTACCCCTGCTCAAAATGAGACATAAGTGGGCATTAAGTGGCACATGCTCACATCTGCCCAGGGGTGAATGTCATCAGTCTGAATATATTTGTGAGAGCTGCTCTGCCCAAACTGGAGCCCAACTTTATTTATGGAAAACAGCCACAAAGGGTTTCTGTCTGACACCCACCAAAATCAATGCGAGTCTTTCTGATGACTTCAACGGGCTTTGAGTCAGGCCCAGATGGAGCAAAGACATTTCTTAAATTATTTTTAATGGAGGAAGTGTCATGCACAAATATGTGAATAGATTAGCAGGGGGATCTGCAGGTCTCTGTAAAGAGGTGCTGATTATACAGCTGCATGTTCATGGCTTTAAAGTTCCCTTATCAAAACCTGTGAAACGGTTTTGATGATGCAGAAATCAATAAAATATTTACTTACAGGAACATTTTGCACCTGCATTTGCAAACTTCAAAACCAAAGTAACACATGGACCATGATATTTTCTGAAGTTAGTAATGATCTGTTTTTCCCCACGACACTATTGGTATATGCAAATAATTACTTTTTTTTTTCTTTTTGATACAATTTCATTATTTGCATTGCTACTAGTGATTCACCAATAAAGGAGAACATCACATTAGGATTCATGACAGTTTTCACATTGTATTATCAATATGTGGAAATAATTGTCTGCTCCGGGATTAAATTACATTATTGTGTATCTTTTTCATGCCTAATAAATAATGATGGATGGCTTTTATTTTCATCACCACCTGCAACCATTTAGTCACCCCTTGATTGTTGAAGATAAAATGATAAAAAGCAAGTGTTATGTTGCAAGCAAAAGAATGCAGTCAAAACAGTTGCATGCCTCGTGTCTCTGTCTACCTTTTTCCAGTCCCTAAAGAGTAATAGTCGGTGTTCTGGGAAGGCTGGCAACCTGCAAACTGGCAAACAGTTCTCATAAATTGGGCAAGGGGGAAAAATGTGGAAAACCTTTTTTTTCCTCGTAAAACAATAATTATTTCTTAGCACATGATTCTTAATCTGAAAATTAGGTTTTTGTTCTGCTGTGCAAATCAGTTACATGCAATTAGAATGCAAAGCAGAGGCACATTCTCAGTGTTTAGACCTTTTAAATAGAAATGAAAACAGCCTGCAAATTGTTCCAAAGTTGAAAATGCATGCTAGGTAATTTTGAAATTCAAAGAAATAAAGCCATGCGTAATAAAAAGCCCACTCCAGCTCATTCCTTTTTTTTTTTTTAAATTGCCAGTTGTGAAGCTTTATAAGGAAAATAGATGTTGCATATTTTGAAAATCTGTGAGGCTCTTTTCCAGTGTTGACATATTTATACACAGGCACACGGATCCACATGTGCACACGCAGACTCCCAGTTCATGTCACTTTTTACATGATCATCTTTTCTACTAGGTCAAGTGTAATCTTGAAATTGTTAGAGCTCCTACCTGCACATTCTGATCCAGAAACTCTTTAAAGCTGAAAACAAATGGAGTTGACATTTTCAGTTAAAGCTTACATTAGCTATTGTCACAAGTCTTTAATCACACTCACCCTCTCCAGATATCTGGTATTGTTAGCTCGGGCCGCCCTGCGTGGAGTGCCACAGGAGCCTTTTAAAAATAGCACAGCAATATTTAGAATGGAAAGTTATTGCTGGATAATTTCATTAACTGCCAGTGTATCAAACTGAGCTCAAGACAAAGTTGTCCTCTTTTTTTTTTTTTTTTTAACAAAATATTCGGTTCTGAGTCAAAGGTTTATTCTCTGTGTGCAGTTTCACATGCTTGGCTCTATTATCTTTAAATCACAAGATGACAATCTTCTCAGGCATACCAGAGAGTCAACCAAAATCCAACAGTAATAGATAATCCTATCAAATGTCAAGATTCTGAGGAGAAGCGGTTTGAAAAATAGGCCAGCAGTCCATTACTTGATTTACCTTGAGAGGATGTTAACATTTCTGTAGCCTGCCTTCAACAGGGTATTACTTACTCTGCGTTGCTAAATTGTTTAAAAGCCTGTTTCAAGCATTTAGAACTATTTCTGTTGTTTGTATTTAAATATATACTTTGAATTTTCCACCATTTACCAGCAGTGCTGCCTAACTGAGGAGGTCCCAGCTGGCTGGAAGTGAGCAAATGCGACACCCCTTTAAAAGAAGGGTCAGAAGGAGTCAGGCCTGTTTAATATCTTTATTGATGATGTGGATGAGGGGATTGAGGGCACCCTCAGTCGGTTTGCAGATGACACCATGTTGGGTGGGGGTATTGATCTGCCGGAGGGCAGGAAGGGTCTGCAGAGGGATCTGCATAGGCTGGATCAATTGGCCAAGGCTAATCGTAGGAGGTTTAACCAGACTTGGCAGTGCTGGGTGAATGGCTGGACTTGGTGATCTAAAATGTCTTTACCAACCCAAACTATTCTGTGATTCTATATAAGTAGAAACTGCTGTTTAAAATAAATGCTTTTCCTTCAGGGACAAAAAAGCACTGGTGGTTGATGCAGCCCTCATCCTCAAACAAAAAATACCAACAAAATAATCCATTTACTAGCCCAAATTTATGAAAGAAATTATAAATTAATTTTACTAATAGGTGAGGAGTGGAATTTCTTGGGCTGTCCCCTCTCTTGACCTATGGAAATGCCTCGACCACAGAAAATTATCCTCAGAAATCATAAGCAGGGACCCAAAGGGCAGTGATGAGTGCTGATGTGCTTGGACTGCTCGTGTGGCACTTGCCACACACCTTGAACACATCAGCCCCTGCTCACAGCACAGTTCAACATATTAAAGCTCCTCTGTAGAGCGATGCTGGGCAAAAAGTCCCTCAAAAACAACGGCTGTGTCAAACGGAAGAAACCGTACTGGGGAAATTCCCCAAAATTTGGATTGGCAAAAAAGAGGCTATCCTGGAAAAGCTTCCCATCTGGATTGCTGGTGCACTAGAAGTTCAAACAGAGGATCCTCTGCTGACATCTTTCCTTGCCCATTTTGCTCAGCCGTAGCACAACCAACGCCTCCTGCAGGAAGCAAAGCAAAGGGAGAAATCAGGGTCAAAAATAGCACCTTCCATGATAGCATTCCCATTAGCTACAGCAGTTGCAATGCAGGGGACATTATTCCTTTGATATATTTGCAGTCCTTTTACAGTCAGTCAGTGTAAAGCATCCACATCGTTTTTCCTGCCTGGCACTTCTGGTTAAAAACCACACCTTGTTACACACACACACACATACACACAGACACACACACAGCAAAGGGCTGATTACAGCTGAGGCTTTTCCTTCTCATGCCCAGACAGATGCTCCACGGGACAGGGTGAAATCCTGCACCCCCAGAGCCGGAGCTGCAGGGCTGACACAAGTGCCAGGCTGCAGGCAGCTGCATGACTTTTCAGAATTTTACTGCCCTCTCCAAAAAAATCATTCAATTCCAAGTGATAAATAAACACTCTCCAAGTTCTGCCTGCAGCTGGAGGCAATCACTATCTTTCTCATCTCTGTGCTCCATCCATGCCTCCATCAATACAGAGGTAATTTTCGGACTCAGTTCATTAACACCGAGCTGTTGATGGAGCTGTAAACACTCCACCCCGCTGTCGTTTCAAGCCCTTTACCAACTATTCTTTTCTGTTTAGCTGACCTGCCGTGGCATTTAAGATGAAAAATATTTGTTTTAAATTCACAGCAGTTGCTCTGGTCTCCGAAGAGGGCTGACACTGGTTCTGACATCCAAAAGCACCGCAGTGCAGAAAGGGAAGCAAACTTTTTTGGCCGGAGTTATGCAGAGAGAGTGGGATATGTGGCAGCTTTGAGGCACCATGAGACAAAAGTAACGCCATTTTTGGCTTCAGATCAGGGTTCCTGCATGTAGAACATATATACACATAACATTATCAGGTTTCAAGATAAGGAAATGACAAGAAGGCAGAAGGAAAATGGGTTTAGCCAGCAGATTTCCCAGTGAGGAGAGGGGGCACTCTGTCCCATCTACACACAGTAGATACAAAATCCTACCACACTGGCAGCTCTGGGATTGCTGGATACCTTGATGGATGGTTTGGACCATGGTGTATCTGGTGCAAGAAGGGAGAAACAAGCCTTTGTGGCTTTTGCCATGGCCCAGCCTGGTTTTTGCACTGCTGCAGAAGGATGTTGTTGATGGGCAAAGGCACTCTGGGGCATTTCCTTCTGTCCCACAGCTCATCAGGACATTTTGACACAGGTGCCAGTGTGTGTCAGACCACGGTTTGCAGACTGGCTGTTCACAGGCTCAGCAAGAGCCAAGTGGGGATAGACAGCACCCACCCACAATGAGCCAAATTAGTCTCTGGGGATAGATTATTTCAGTAAATAGAATGACCAGGCTGCACATGAAATTATGTCTCTGCTCTCAGCAGTGTTGTCAGTTCCTTCACCCCAAGGTTGGCAAGGTCACAGATGCCGGAGGCAGGGGAATGGTTACAGAGAGCAATGGCTCCAGAACTGCAGATCCCATGTTTTTGAAGGCTCTGTCGTGGCCATGGTATATATAACTCAGTATGGAACTCCCATGCTTTACAGGCATAAGTGTATCGGCATGCTGAGGTGCAGCAAGCGGCAGAGCTCGGAAAAATCCCCAGAACATCCTAAAAAATCCGCGCTCCTGCTTCCGAGAGAGGATGTGCTGCCTGGCCCAAAGGAAGATCTCAAGCCTCCCTGCACTCAAGGAACCAGCCACCAAGCTTTTTTGACAATTTTACATGGTACACAAGAGGGAACACTGCCTTGGGCAGGTAGGCTTGAAGTTTTAATTCTGTCTTTTTCCGCCTCTTGGCTTTGACTTGATTAAAATCAACCCGAGGTGGAAGGGCCAATAGATATTCACCTTCACCTTGCAGATATGAAGCAGATACCTGGCCCTGGCAATGCCTCCCCCTGCAGCTGTGTGCACCAGACCCATCAAGTAAGAAAACAGCAGCAAGAGCCACACAGCCTCAGTGCTGTTGGGAAGTAGATGTCTCCGAAAGGGCAAGAATATGTCTCAGGGATCTTGTGATTCGGGGTGAACTGAATCTGCACAGTTTAATGAAAATGGCTATCATCCACATTTTGTTTTCTTTATAAACATTTGCAGAGTGTCAGTAGCCAATCTAAATGTCTCAGCAGACAAGTACATACTGTACTTTGCCTCTTTTTTTCTGGAGTGCTGGAGAAAACATGTGAGCTGGAGCCAGCTGATGTGCTCTCCATGGGTCTCAAGGGCAAACTCCTTCAAATTGAGAATGATCTTCGTGTCCCTTCCAAACTCGTTTTGTGCTCTTTTTATTACATCTTCAGAGGTTCATCAAACCACTCCTGCTCCCCATCATGCTCAGGCACATTTTCTTTGCCAGCCAGCTCGGGAGGGTTCCTGACCACGAGGCACAGCCTGGCTCCTGAGGTGTCTAACAACGTCTTGGAATGAATCGCGCCTGGGTCCAGGAAGGATTTGGGAAAAAGCTCTTCTTAGCAGGGCTACAGCCCATTTTGCTTTCCATTGTGATGTTTTCCTCTTTCAGATGAGGATCATCTTGTCTGCAGAGAGGGCAGTGTGTGTGTGGAGGTAGTGGGAGCTCTGGCTGCAGGGCTGCGCAGGCTCAGCTGCGAGAGTGCAGGCAGCTCCTCCAACAGCCTCGTTATTGGAAGGTGAGCCTAACAAACCTGCTGTCAGATGATCTCTTGTCTCTTTAAAGCAAAGGTAAAGGATCTAAGAAAGCTCTTTCTTGCCCATTCTTTGGACAGAGACATTTAGATTGAGTGCCGCGGCTCTCCCTCACTACAAAGACTACAAAGGTATTTTTACCTTAATTAGAAAGTTTTGCTGCCCTACTTTCTGGCGAGCCCTTGTCCAGCCAGCCTGTCATCTCAGCCATCATTCAGGCCCCCTCAGAACCAGACCAGCTGGTTTCAAAGCAGCCTTGGCACCGCGCTACCCAAGGGCTCCCGCGCTCCGGACTGAGTGGGAGCATCAGCCTTCAGAGACCAGTTTGAGAAGGTCCTCGGCTGACACGAAGAGACCAGAGCAGAGCCCTGTGCCTCCCCTCGAGGCTTTGTCACCCTGCTGCACGGAGGGACAGGCTCTCTCCCCACTCCATCAACATATGCCAGCCAAGGCCCCGCCACTTGTTTCTCGAGGCTAGCGCAGGCAGAGCAGCCCAATTCATTGTGACAGAGCAGTTAAGTAAGTGGCACAGATTTCACATGTCAGCCCTCGCCTGCCTAATCCCAGAGCTATCCCATAGCAAGTGACTGGTGAGGAGCTTCAGCAGCGTGCACAGGCAGCACTTAGTACACTTCAGAGCATGTGCTGCTAAACTAAGTGTTGTGCTGCTCTGTTTTCCACTGCCTGGATCCAAACTCGAAGGACTTCACATGCATGTAAACCTGGAGACAGGCTACAACAAGCTTCCCAAAGTGTGGTCTTCTGCAAAAGCTTAAACATATTTGTGTACATTGATCTTCATATCTGTCAGGGGTAATTACATTTCAATTTTCTAAAGTAATGTAGTTGGATTTTTTTTTTTTTTTTTTTATTTAATAAAAGGAAAAACCTATCTTCCTCATTGTCATGCCTTAGCCCTGCTTTCTGGAGTAGTTATGAAAAGACAATTGTCAGCAGAGTTTCCTTAGCATTTTAGCTGGGGAAAGTGTCACAGTTGCAGTAGCTTGGCAAATATCTTTATTTAGCTGGCTCCTGCTGTTGTAATATTTTTCAGGGTCCTGAAGGTACCGGTAAGTCTTAACAACCCTGACCAGCCTCGCCTGGTTCCTCCATCCACTCCAGAAGGCCCAGGAGCTCATTACAGCTCAGCCAGGGAAATTTGGTGCTTTTCGTGAGCTGAGCTGGAGGATGCTGGTCTTCAGCTGAGCGATGGAGCCACTCATCCTGACCACGCGCTGACTTCCAGCTTGACCTCCCTGTGATGCTGCCTTATGACCCAGACTTCAGGTTGGACCCGGCCCCCATCTGCAGGTCTGCCTGCTCCTCTCACTCAGGTACTGGAGGAAGGGGCTGTGACTCATTGGGGACCCCCACCCCACCATGGCAGTGGGGCATGTTGTTCCTGTTGGAGTTTCTCCCCTAGGGAGAGTGCAGACCTCACTGCTCCCTGACGATATCCAGAGGCATAATAATCCATGTAGTCCCACTCTGCTCCTGCAAGGCATGAGGTGCTGTTGCCCTCACTTTGCACACAGGGGAAGCGAAGCACAGATCTCATGGGTGTGCCACTGGAGCTGGAGACGTGAGAGGGAAAGAATTAGAAGAAATGACTCATGGCAACTCCCTTGCACCAGTGGTAGTGGTGCAACTGGTTCTGGCTTCTGGGTACAGTCAAACCAAACATCTCACGAGTGCCAGTTGCTGTGTTGTTTATGGTAAATGGGATTGGGTAAATAAAGCAACTGCAAAGACTTCCATTAAAAATGAAAGGTCAGGCTGCATGACAGAGTAGTAAAAGGGTGTGCCAGCGTCTCAAAGCTTCTGCAATGGGCGTTCAGCTAGCAGAACAATAGTTCTCACTGCATTACCTTTGCTAAAAGAACAGACATGAAGGCAGGATGCTTCACGCATATACAGCTGATGGGAAAGAAAGGTTTGCTGTTGATGATACTGTAACATCCATGCTGTAGGAATGGATGCTGAACTGAGTTAGCCAAAGCTAAGTAACTGCTAGATCATATTATCTTCAATAGATAAGTCAAAAGAAAGAAGCTGAGAGTAACATCCCCCAGAGCTCACTCCCACCGCAAATGATGTGACGTGCACAGTGGGGTGCCAGCACGCTCACACCCCCATGAGGCCACGGTTTTCTACCTCTACACTGCTCTTAAAATCAGTCCAGCAGTCCAAAATCTTCTAGCAGTCAGCTGCTGAAGTCCCTGAGTATTCCTGTATTCCCTGATGCACTGTGTTGAAAACATCCCTTTCTTTTTCTTTTACTGGGACACTGGCAGAGTCCATGGAGAGGCACCCCTGTGATTTCCCTAGGGGCTGCTGTTAGAGATGGGACACAAGGCTGGAGAAGTGCTTGGTCTTGGTTGAGGTGGTTGTTTTTCTTACCAAAGAGGAGTTTGCTGTTGCTCTACGTGTACTCTCAGTAAATCCACAAACCACAGTCCTGGCAGTTAAGGTATCAGACTTGTCATTTTTGGAGAAATGCGCTTTTATATGACGGTATGGCATGAAATCCCAGTTTCATGCAGTCACCATGTCCACCTTGAGAACAGACGCTTTCAAATTTACTTATAGGCTCTTATCTCCTCTTTCATCCAAGTTTTTTCCCTCCTTCATGAGAAGAGGAAAATGCTGCTCTTATAAAGTTACTGAGAAACCTGACTACCTCTGGTGCTTCTAACATCTCAGTGTAGGATATCTTAGAATTGAGGCAAAAATGCCCCAAAGAATGTTCATTTGTGTCTCATGCTGTGGATAGAAAGCCTAGGAGAACCTTTGCATCCTATGTACCAGGATTATTTGTTTTACTTCAATAGATTTGGGATTTTTGTGGACGTCAACATTTTGTGTAAAGTTGTGCTTCCACTAACATTTCAAATCTGATTTACCAGTGGGTACTGACAAATACCCTGATTTCTCTAAAAAGTGACAAAAACTGCATCCAGGATTTCTTCTCAGATTTTCCTGTGCATATTTCTGATTTTCTTCCTTGCTAATGGATTTAAGCAGGAGTGTCAAAAAAGATCTTGCTGATGTCATGTGGTTCCAACTCAAAAAGTTCAGAGACATCTTAAAAGTTTGTTGTTCTTCAGATTAGGACTTCCATTTGTCCTACTCTGCTCAAGACAGTAAGAGTTTTTTCCTTAGCAAAAGAACATAAACTCTTATTTTGACAGATGCAAAAGCTTTCTCAGCCTTCAGGCTTTCCTATTGTAAAGCCCAATTGCATTAGGTAAATTAGGAGAGCTAAAAGAAAATAAGTATCACATTTTAAAGAAGTACAAAGCAGAACAAAAGAATAAATTGTTACTTTGCATAAGTTAATATTTAAGGAGCACATCTCAGGCAAAGCAAAGCCATAATCGACACCAAAGCAGAATCTCCCTTAAACTTTTTAGTGAAGAAATTAATAGAAGCCTTGTGCTTTTCTGAAATGTTTGTGTTTTGGTTGTGTTAATATTCTTTCCATGATGGTGTCTACGTGAGAATTGGAGATAAAATAAGACAGACGTACTGACCATGGTTACCAAGGGAGCAGTTTCCTTAGCAATGGCAAAGCAGTTGTCAAAGCAGTCAATGTTCCCTCTCTCTCTCACATGACTTGTTTTTACTAGTTTGCATAGCTTGGTTACACAAACAGCTCATCATAAACCTCTCCCAAATTTCCAGGCACAGGCAAACAAGGCCTAGGTGGGTCATTTATCAGAGGATCCTAGCCTGGTTTCAGTTTAGTTTCTACCTGAACCTCTTCTTCTTCTTTATAATTTTTCATAAAACATTTGCCATCTAAAGAACATGAAAGTCATCCAAATGGAAACATAACCACATAGTGCACATTCAGATAAAAAGATATGGAGGTGGGTGGGTGAGTACCATAAAATTACCACCTGTCCAAAGCACCCGTCCCTCCCTGTTAAGGATAAAGATGGCAGCTAAAATCATCCCTATAAATAGGTCTTGTAACTGCCTCCATGACATGGTTATTATCCGAGAATGGAAGGCAGTACGATCCCATCTTCCTCGCTGAGGCTGAAGAGCGGATTATGCTGCACTATAACACTTTTCACTCTCTGTGGGTGCTTCTGGTGGTGGCCATAAGTGTGTGAGGTCCCTGGGCCACATCCAGAATGGCCCAGCTGAGGCCATTACCCAGCAGGCAGCCGCCTCCGCCCTCGCTGCGGGCTGGAGCTCAGAGCCCCCTCCACACCCTCACTCCCACAGCACATCATGCTCCCAGGGACAGCAAGGAGGTGAGATGGGCCTATGCTGTTGGGTGGAAGCTCTAAAAGAATGGTTCACCTCAAACTACTTGGAAAACCCTCCTATGTGTAGCTCTAGGCACTGTGACCACCAAAACCGAAGTTATTCATCCTGAGCAGAATACCAAAACCATCAAGGCAATGATGAAACTCTTTCCCATTCTGTATTTAAGTTAAGCAGCTGGTTTTAATCAAAATGTGATTAAAAGTGTTGTGTTAGTAGCCCAGTAATGCAGAGATAGATCTGTGCTGTATTGGGGGTTGCAAGAGGTGCAGTTGTTTGTACTGACAACTGGCATTAGGAAACAAGTGTTCTCCTGCCTCTGTTTCCAAAGAAGAGCTAAACTGTTTCATATCAAATATATCTAAATTCCTATATAAAGGCATTTCCAGGAAATCCCTAGTTGAAGGCTAGCAAGAGACACTTTTAAAGTCATAAACACTTCTTTGAAAAGCAATATTAATATAATCCAGCACTATCAACTGGAGTGTCACATACAGAGAAAATACTACCTGGACCACTTGTAGATTAATTCTGGGTTGACAAAGGTCATCTTGATGTCATTGCTCTGATCTGTCATTTTAAAACATTTGCTATCAAATAGCACCTGAGAATTTTCCAAGAATTCAGCCACTCCGTGTGTATTCTTCTTCAACCCATGGCTAAAACTCATTTATATGCATTTTCCAACGCATCCTTATTCACTGCCTGCAACAAGTATGGATCTTTTTGCTCAGTTTGACTGGAACTCAACCAGGCACTGATAAAGAGAAGGAAAAGTGTGAGATGTGTGCACATGGAGCAGCTGAATGCTGCTCCCCTCTGCTCACAGCTCGGTGCCATGGGATAGGTTACAATCACATCTGTGCTCCTCCTAGAGGCTTTTACTCCATGAGAATAATACTCACGGTGCACGGCTCCAGGCAAAGTTAGGAGTTTTCTCGGGCTTTGTTTACAAATACTCCTAGCAGGAATCTGACACCTTAGACAGGAAGGCACAGAGCAAGCTGGGAACGCAGTGTCAGGTAGAAGTGTTGCTGGCCTCTGATGTGACTCGTGTGTCCTTGCTTACAGCTCCTGGACAGGGAGGGGGAGCAGGGAGAGGGTTAGGAGCACTGTGACATCTACGAATGCTGTAAGCAAAATCTGTCTCTCATCTGCTTTATTAGGAAAGCTGCATGGAAAGGGAGGAAAAAGGCCATGGCATGTTTCTTAGTTATTTCCTCTATTCCACATCAAGGCAGTTTCAGATTCAGAGAATCTCACAGTCCTTGAACTCAATAAATCTACACAATCCTTGTGAAAACCAGTATTTTTGTGTCAAGAAACATGGGGACAAAAGAGGAGAGAAAGGTAAAAGCTACATAAAATTAAATCATGTTAAAAAATGAGACACTTCTTCCTTTAGAGGACATAGTGGAAGCTCTTGTTTCTGCTGTGCACAAAATATAAATGTGCAGCTTGCTTTTAAAAGTTTCTGGGAATGGAGGAAGGAAAGCTCCAGGAGGGAAGAGAGAGCAGTGGCAGCCATCCAGCTAATGGAAGAAGGCAGCAACAGGGAAGGACTCAGATTGCTTCTGCAAAGAGGAAGTTTGCAGTTTTAGTTGTAGGAGGAGCACACCCCGAGGCCAGCTACAGCCCTGAGTCACGTCAAAATCTCATAGCATGTATGGCCACACTTCCATCCCCTCCACAGCCCTTTTACCTCAAACCTCAAAGACAAGCTGATGAAAAGGTAGAGGTGTGAGTCACCTGAGTGTGTAGTTTTGCCAGGGCAGTGCCTGGTCCCCATCTCCCAGCCCCAACCCTGCCAGCCCCTAATTCAGCAACCCCTCAACCACCCCGTGGGGACCCCCAGTTACCAAAGTGGCAGCTGTGCAGTTCACTTGCCTCTGGTTGAGCTGATTTTTTACCATTAAGGTCCCAACCACCTGCTGTGCATTTGATGTAACTTTTCAATTAACATTCCCTGAGGATTTGTAGCCTTCCCGTGTGCGTTGCAGCCCCAGCCGTCCCCACACCCAGCACCCCTGGGCTGTGTAAACCTCCTGCACAAACACATCAGGCGCAGATTTAACGGCACCCACCTAAACCCCTCTGGTCAGAGACGTGTAAAGGCTGCGCAGAAGAGAGGCCTAAATGCAAGAGCAAAGTGTTATTGGATGTGACTGGTGCCACTCACACAGACAGGCACAGGATTCCAGCCCGGCAAACGAAGGTGGATGCAATAACTGCACCAGGCAGGAGCAGAAGCAAAGCTGTCCTTCTCGATATCAGGGGACCACAAACAGTCCAGGAGCAGAGTAAGTTTTTCTGACAGGTTACATAAGAATAAACAAAACTAAAGCAATAAGAATAAAAAAGAAAAACCAGGCCATTTGCACCACGCTGAGATGGTTTTCAGATCTGACATCTCGGCTGAATACAACTCGTGTTCAATTGCCTGAAGTCTTGCTGGAAATCTTTGCATGGCTCAGTTTTGTGCTGTTTGCTCTTTTACTTGCATCTTTATTTGCAGCTCACAAAAGGAAACTGTTGTTGTTTGTGGGCCCAAGTGTATGATATATTTGGTAATATTCTTGAGTAGGGTTTAAAACTTTGAGCATGTGCCAAAAGAGGTAAAGACCTGTTTCAGAGGGAGTTTCATTTGTGTCCTCACTCCAGAGCTGAGTGCCCATCAAAAAGATTTGAAAGAGTTTGGTTTTAGCCCTGTGGAGTTTGCTGCCAATGTGTCATTGGGTGTAAAAGCTGAGAATGCCAGCACGTTGCAAGACCGGAATTCAGCAGGAAGAACTGGAATGAAGAGATGCTGTTAGGTAAATTATTGTCAGAAATGGGATAGATAAACTGAAATGTGAGAATTAAATCACTTAAAAACAGGACAAGATGATTGAGCTGCAGGTGGGGAATAACCGAAAAGAGGAAAATCTTCAACTGAGGTATTACATCCATGTCTTGAGAGAGTTAGGGTGCAGCAACAGAGAGGGGGTAGGGAGATGAGAATAAGCTGAGGACAAAAGCAGAAGAAGTCAAGAATGATATGGAAAGAATAAAATCCCTGAAAGCAAGTGGTCATTTTAGTGCGTTGTAGTGATGTGGGGAAGAGAGGGCAGATTGCAGAGCAGCTGGCTGTGAAATACCAGTACACCCAGGCAGCTCTGGGAAGGTGGGTCCTGGCACAGCTTGGG
>VZTF01001529.1:1003779-1006279 GCA_013397755.1 Cnemophilus loriae | reverse complement strand
ACAGCCAGCAAGGAAATACTTCAAAATCGGAGGCATCACATTTCATGCTATTTCATGTCAAAGATGCATGACTGAAAAATTCCTATTAAAAACATGAAAACATGCCAAATGCAGAAAAGTGAACAACCGAGCAAAAAGTGAGACAAAGTGTTACTAATGTCTGCCAACTGGTATTATTCACAAGTACCATCAATCACACATGAGCAACCTCCAACACTGCCCCCCCAGAACACGAAAACCCAGCTCACCCCTAACTTCTGGTAGTGTAGTTGTCCTGTTTGTGGTTAAGATTTCCATTATTGTTCAGAGATTTCCTCCAGTTCTGTGCATCTGTTTTAACCCTAGCCAGTCATGTTGACAGGGAAAAGGGAAGAAAAACCTATTCAATTAAAACATCTTTACTGCCATTTAGAATGCAGATGAGCCCCTCAGCAATGAGGAAATTAGTATTTTATGGTGAAGCATTTATATAGTTTATTCTATATTTGAACCATAATAAATTACATCCATTTTTTACAAGAATTATAACTGACATGCTGTCAGAGCTGTACATGTACAGCCCTAGAAATATACATAATACTTTGAAAGCTGTCACATTCAGTACAGTTGTAAACATCACCCTGGGTTACCAAACTGTTATCTTTAGGTTTACTTCTTTGGATAAACCACGAGATCTTCGCACATTTCAACCAGAAGAAAATCAATTCTCCCTCAAACAGTTGCACAGCAGTTTACCACCCGTATTTAAATGCACAGCCTTGTACTAGCTGGGGTCCGTTTGCAAAATAGCCTCAGTCATGGGCTTTGAGTTAGGTCTGGGAGAACACCAGAGTGACTCAGTGTCCTCCCTCATGCTGGCATTCTTCAATCCAAAAGTGCCACTATGGTTCTAAATTATCCCTTTTGCTGAATATTCACATGTACACACTATATTACAATGCTATTTCTGCAGGGTCACTTTTGTAGAATGATACTTATACTGTGTATGAACCTGTTTCCATAAGTTTGCTGAATTGTTTTAAAATTCTTGGAGAATCATAATGTTGCAATGGGATTCTCCAGGAGGGTTCCAATTCTACAGGAATATCATTACTCTTGACTACGTTCCTTAGGATGCTGAAAAAAGCTTCCTCAAATGTTACCTAATACCTGAAAATTTTTGTAGTTTATTCCCTTGTATGCATTATTTTCTACTTCACAGTACAAACCAAATGCAAAAAGAATAAGGGTTTCCAACTGGAAATTTGATATAATTAATTAATGAACTCAGGTCTTGAATTAAGATGATTTTAAACAGAGCTGTGATTCAGCCTCAGCTGCAGAAAGATGTGGTTAAATGGCATCGCCTCTGCATTCAGAGCCATGATCCTGCAGGGAGTTATCTGCCTACAGACATCTGGCCCAAAAAAACCCAAAGGCTTCAGTGGGGCTCGAGGTACTGCCAAGGTCCTGAAAGACCTATAGGGATGGAGAGCAAGCAAGGCTAGATGAAGCTAGCACGGGAGGAAAATGCTTTAACAGCTATTTTTGTGCAAGAGGGATGTGAGCTCAGGTTTTGTGTCCTGAGGAGAGCCTGAAGCTTGGGCATTGGTGGCTTCTGCCCATCAGGTAGCACAGGAAGGGGCAGGTGCTGAGCCTGACAGGTCCATCCAGATGAGGGTTTGGGGTCTGACTGGAGCCATGCTTGAGACACCAGGGAGCCAGATGGTCAAAAAAATGAGGGAGAGCAAACAGATCAGCTGCCATCAGAGCTCAGCAGTGGTGGACCTAGAGATGTGGGTGGAATTCAGGTGCCTCCACCCCATCTCAGCCAGCACCATCTCCTTTTGGGATAGCCCCTAAGAGCCTGCCAGCACTGTTAGGTAATGTCTTTTTTTTTTCACTTCAGGTGGTAGAGGTCTATACAAGAAAACTCCTTGGATGGAGTTGGTTGCTTTTCCATCACAGAGCAGGAACATGTCTTCCATTCTTTCTAACCTGAGGTCTGGCAGCCCCAAATGCCTTCGCTGTGCTGGGCTCTGTGGCACAGAGAGGTGAGGAGCCCCCGGAGCACTCACCACTGTGCACACAGCAACGCTTATGCTGTTGTTACAGTTAATTTCCTCCTCTCTTTGAACCATCTAAATTCAGAGTGCATTATCCTTCTGCTATTTATGTAAATGTTTAGATTAGGTAATATTTTATTCTACAGTGAATGACACCATAATCCTCCTTATTCTTTTCGTTTATCATAAATATTTAGTTTGTTTTTAGCTTGTGGGACTAAACACAACATCGTTTTCATTACTGTGAAATCTTCCCCTTTTCTTCTCCTGCAAGCATCCCTGGTCCCCTGGCAGTACTCTGCCTCCCAGAACATGCTAATATTGCTTGCATTACTGCAGGATTACCACAATGAAGTATACACTTGGTATTATAATTCATAATGTTGCTTTAAAAGATTAACCACTCCCACGGCTGTGTCTGGTAATTACAGAGCAGACTTTCTTTCTTTTTTTTC
>VZTF01001529.1:955999-1003761 GCA_013397755.1 Cnemophilus loriae | reverse complement strand
TTTTTTTTTTTTTAACAAAGAACAGCATGCACAAAATGACTGGCAAGGAGGTAAGTGTTTGGGGTGTGCTTTGTTTTTCAGCCTCAGAGAAAACCAGATGCAAAATTGATAAAGGAGAACGAGAGTGGGTTTTAAGCTGAGATACTTCAGTATATTAGTAATTTAACAGATTTATATGAAGGAGATGGCACTGTCAGCCCCTGGAATGTCACAGACTGATGCGATTGGCAATTGCCAGCTCAGATGACTTTCATGAACAACCCCAAAATAATTAATAGACCTTCTGGAGTTTTCCAGGCAAGAGAGTATGCTGGTGAAAGAGCAATAGTTAGTTTAGCCTGTCAAGGTTCATTCTTTTTCAAAACTCCAGTCCTCCCTTGATGCCCTCTAATGGTTTTTTGAAACACCAAAATGTTTTTGCATGAACAACATTACCCATTGTGCTTTAGTTAAATGCATTTCGATGTCAGACACACTCCTGGTTCAAAAATGGCTGTTCCCTACCCGTTCCTGGGGGGATCTCCAGGGAGGGCAGCCGGATTGACTTTAATCGGCCAAAGACACAGGATGGGTTCTTAATGCGATAAACCGATCGGGTGTGCAAAGTCACATTAATATGTGGAAACTTGATCAGCTTTTATTAAGGGATCAGGAAATGCTTTAATTGCCGAGTGACAAGAGCATGTGTTTGTTTAATTGCTTGTTTGTGTTTGTTGTAAAGCCTTGGGGGAGGTGGTAATTTGTCCCATTGTTGTTTGAAAATGGGGGTCTGGCACCCAAACCAACAGCAAATGACAGACACTGGTCTGGTACCAAGTGTTGCTTCATCAGCGTTTACCACACTTCCAATTTGGAGAGGATGGAAGCCTTTGGAGCCACAAAGTGGGATTCTCCTTCCAGTCCCTCCTCGCTTGGATTGTCCAGAGCTTCCACGCTGCGAGAAGGTTGGAATTCTTGTACTTAAATGAGGAGTTAGTCACTGTCTGTTAAATGAAAGTAGCATTTAAAGGCTGCTGCATGGTAGAGCAACACTTAACAGGTTGTTCTGTCTTTCACAGCTGGGGATGTAATGGTTGCACGATCCTACATAAAACTCCTAAAAGATCTTGGAGCCTGAGGCAAAGTCCATTGAAGCTGTTGGTGTCTTGTTTGTTGGACTGGCCTTTGATCAGATGCTAATGCATAGCAATAGCTTTTCTATACCTTTCCTGAATGGGGTTTTAGCACGGAATTGTTCCCTGCTGTAGGGCTGAAGCAGTCCTCGGGATAGATCTTTCTTGGCTGGAGCTGACCACAAGCCTCCATGGTACAATGATGCCTGGCATTCCATGCTGGGAAGAAGTATTAGGTTTGCTGTGAATTTACATGAAAATCCCTGGCTAGCAATTATTCTAAATATAAAGCTTCCTGAGATCCTAATATTTCTTTCCTCTAGATTCTTGCCTTACTTTGGAAGTTAAGTTTTCCATCCAGGAGCACCACCTGGAAAAGCTTTCCTTCCTGTTTTCTCTAAATTAGCCATTTTAAATACTTTCTTGATGGAGGAAGATAGAGGGTCACTGATGATTAGGGTTATAACTGGCTTTCCAGATCAGTATCCAGCAGTGTAGAATGCATCTACTTCTGTAGAAGGAGCCTAGGAGAAGTCGTATCAATATACATTACAGGCTTGTCATAACTCACTCATTTCCTATTTCAAACAGGAGGAAATATACTTGAACATATCTGTTGTATCTGTCAAGACTTCTCATTTGTCAAACTATTAGTGGTCCCTCTGTCAACATAAATAAATCTGTCCATAAATCTTGACAGGTATAATCATTTGTTGCATTTGAAAGGCAAGCCTCTAACATTAGACCCCTCTTGATTCCTAACATGATTATCTTTAAAGAAAGACATTTCAGATGCCTTCTGAATCTGGCCTCTGTCAAATGATTTCTCCGCTCTCGCTGAGTTATCTACTTGTACGAAGTAAGCGAAGCCGTAGTTCCTGCTGTCAGCTCTCCTGAAGACCTCACGAATCACCGGCACCGCAGCAGCGCCGAGGCCTCATCCTGCAAGTGATTACGTCCTGTTTGTCAGACCCGGCTCCTGATACACTTATTGTTCTTTACAGCTAGGTTTCTCATTCCTATTCCAAGCCATTCTTCTGGCACCAGTTCTTTACTTTTGGGAAGCTGTCGAAGAACATTCTTTGAAGGTGTTCCATGGGATGCTGCCGATCTTTTCAGCACTGTTGTTGCTGGCAAAAAATCTGTATCCATACAAGGGAATTAGGCCTCTGAAATGGCTGCTAAAATATGGGCTGGCATAACTGAAGATTGAATTCCATAAATCCAAAAATGGGCTTCACAAGCTCCCCCACTGATCTGGGGCACACTGAGGAGCTCCAGCCTCCCAAGGCTCTCCAGGGAAATATGAAGTGACCTTATTTCCGTGCTTGATGGCCTAATGATAGTAATTTTGCCTGCCTGATGAAGTTAACAGCTATCTGGCATTCACCAAGCTGGAATATGAAGTGAGGGTCTTTGGCCAGAGCTCAGTGTCTCAGCAGACAGCTCTGGCACATGACCCAGAAACTGGTCAGTGCACGCGTACCGAAAGGCAGCCAGGGAGTCCACAGCTCGCGTGGCTTCATAGCATTCCCTGCCACATGGAAAACCCAAAGCACAGGCTTTGCAAATACAAATGAGTCAGGAGGTTGCTAGGGCTGGGTTTGTGGGAACTGCACAGTAAAGAGTGGATCCGCAGGGAGCTCCAGCAGGAGCCAAGGTGGTTGGTACCTGAGCTCCTGTGGTGTCACAGGCGTGCCCAGCTTATACAGCCACGGGAAATTAGCTGGTGAATGCTGGAGGAACGCAAGTCTAATGTTTTCCCTTTGGTCTTCTGACAGTGAAGTAAGGAAAGCTCTGGTGTTTTCCATAAAATGTATATAAAGTTCTAAATCTTCCCTCTTTCAACTTTCTACTCCTTCAAATCATCTGCGGTTTGCTACAGGAAAGATTTTTAATTGACAGAATTTCAACTTGTGCTCCAAAGAGACTCATTACTTCACAGATTCTTTAGCTTCCTGGGGCCTTGACGTCATGAGGATATTTCTTGCTTTCTTCAGTGGATCCTTACCACTGAAACTAATTTTTCGATGAGCTGCAGAAGAAGCCTCTGTACCAAAAATTTGCTCCAGACCTTATGATGCTTTGTACAGGATGTCCAGATGCAGGGTGTCAAAATGCATCTGTTAGATAAGGTTCCCATCTGAATCACAGCTCTCAATGCAGTCACTTATTAAACAGCTTTTTTTTCCCATGTTGAGTCACAATTTAGGATAATATTCCACAGGAGCAGACAATATGCCAGAGCCATAGACATCTAGTTTGCTATACCCTCATGGTAGACTGGAAGAAAGGGAGAGAGCTCAGTCCTTCATTTCAAGGCAGACAACCTAGAGAAGTAGTTGGTTAAGATTGCGTACTAAATCTGTTTGAATTAAAATACTTAGAAATATATAGTCAAAGAGGACACTTGTCTATAGCCTTGCTGACAAAACTCTTGGTCTGTGAAATTTGTTGAAGTCGGGGAGATAAACACCTTGATTTTCTGAATCTGCATGATATGGGGCATGAGCTTAAAAAAAGAATACAAGTTCATCTGGGTTCACACAGACAACCACTCATGTTGATACCATTGGAGGGTCTGCAGGACTCTGCAGCTCCTAGGTGAGAGCTTCTGGGGGGCTGAATTCTGGAGGTGGATGCCTAGATCGATCCACCCCGGCCTTTTGCATCTGTGCCTATCAGCGCCCCACACGCAGCGAGCATCCACGAGCTCCCACCACTGCTGTTTCTGGTTCTCTTTCCCCGGGCCAGGAAGGATGCTGGGCTCTACAGCTTCCTTTTCTGTTGACTGGCAAGATGGTACTTTGTCAGGTAACTGCTGTTGCCACCAACTGCAAAGCTCACTAGCGTATAATGACACCTTCTGAGCCGCTTCTTTTATGCGTTAACCTACTTGGAAACAGAGGCTCATGTGCAAATTCCCACTGTATTTTGTGAAGGCTGGAACATAAGCCAGATCTGAGCTGAATTTCCCCTTTCCAAGAGCCAGCTGAATCAATATCCCCTGATGCAGACATCCCCAAATTTTATGGGTGCAAAAGATGTCTTGATCCAAATTTTGCAGTTTGCTCCCATCTCTGCTTAAAACATAAAATGTATGTTTTTAGGGAAAAAGGATATAAACATCTTGTTCATGTTTGAGCTGAGAATGTCTTTTTTCTGTAGGCTGTCAACACAACTTCAAATGCATGCAGCCTGTCCAATCTGACAGACAATTTGCATATTTGTGGAATGCTAATGCCAAGTTACTGTATACATTTGTACATGAAAGCATTAGAAAGTTTGAAGGATTAAAGGTGGAAATGTATCCCCCTCGGCCTCGATTAGAGATCAAGACAGCACATCAATAGATGGCAGACAAATAACTGCTGCTTTGCCGTTTGGAATGGCTTAACCCAAAAATAATAAAATCCAAGCTATTTCCTAGGACATAAATAGCTGAGGGCTTTACACGTGCTAATTGCCGGAGCGTTGTTTTAGCCTTTTGAGAGTGTAATGTGGAGTCTGGCACATCCAGTGTGAGCCCTCTGACACAGCGATCGTCTTTTTGTTCTGCGCTAGCTGCGTGCCCGGACCACAGCTAGAGCTCCCAGAGCCACCCCAGCCTAAGGCATCCATGCTGATGTCTAGGGCTGAGCCTTCCTCAGTTGCTCTCAGGTCCTGGAAAGTTCTTCGAGGCCAGATGGAGGTGCTTGGCCCGTGCAGAAGTGACTTAGTTTGTCATGAGAAGGGCGTCAGGAGGAGCAGCAGCAGGTGCTCAGCGGTTTTCCGCACAAAGATGATTGCTTGGCTGCATGCGTCAAGATATATTTTGGAGCCTGGCTCTAGACCCAGTGATTTGAAAATGGAGACTTGGAGTCTTAAAAACAAGATATGCTAAAGAACAGTTTTGCGTGGTTCCTCCTAAGGATCAAAACCTGATACTATTTATTTTACTTGTGCTAAAAAATAACCTCAGTAAGATGTTCTGTGTTGGCCAATGGATATAATTTAGGACCAGACATTGGCAGCACAGGACAGAGAATGCAGGAGCTAGTCAAATCCTTCCCCCAGTCTTTGATCCAAAACATGAATATTCCTTTGATTCAGAAAGGGTTTGGCCAGCCTTTTTCGCAAACGGTTGCACGTCTCTGCGTTTTCTGGCTGGAGGAAGTGGAAGTGGCAAAGCCTCAGATACCTGGGAACCAAGAGCTGAAAACTCTCCTGGAAACTTCTCATGGTCTAACGAAATTCCCGGGCCAGCTTCCAGCCTGAGCGGATGCAGACAATGAGCCAAAATGAACCACCAAATCTGTCGAGATTCAGCCGTCATTTACGAAAGAGGACCGGGATTTTTGAGGGAGTTTGTAGGAGCTGAGCACCCAAATCTCTTTAAATCCCAGTGAGACTTTTGTTCCTCTTTTTCTTGTACTCCACTGAAAAGCCTTGTCTATTTATTTGAAATATTTTGAAGACCTCAGGCAGCACTTTCATTACAGGCAAACCTCTCCACCAAAATTAGAAGATCACAAAGTTTTAGCTGCAGTCGCTGAAAATCTGTTATTTAACACACCTACCCAAAAAGCCCCAGGCTACACCAAAACTCTTGACCAGAGATAGCTCTGTGCTGTCACAAGACAGATCTATCTTTAGGTACCCCAGTTTGAAAACTTCACCCTTAATGCGTTCAGAAAAAGTACGTTGTTGTTTTAAAGTACATTACTCAAACGCTGCGATGCCTTCCTACTGGGAGCAGCGTTACAAAGCCGAGCTCTGCCTGGATGCCTATCCAGCATGGATCTGACAATTCACATGTAGGAAAAGGCCTCTCATGCATTCATAGTTTAGATGACCTCCATATATTTGTTTAAAAAATAATTAGGCTTGCTTAGCTTTTGTACTGTTGCATTTTCCGTTTTCTTTTTTTTTTTTTTTTTTTTAAAGTAGCTTTTCCTGTAGCACTCCCAGGCCAGTACAATGCTGGCTTTTAAAAGTGATTTGTCTGTTACCAGGCCGTTTTAAACTTTTACTTCCTAAGTCCTTGCAAACCAGCAATACAAGGAGACTAAAAAAAATCTCCTGGGGATTGTTTTTATAGTAACAGTGAAAGCTTAAAATGTTGCAGCAGCAGCCAAATTATTTTTCTTTTAGTGGAAACAATACCAACAACCGGAGTCTACGCACAAAACGGATTAAAGCTACCCATAAAAGTGACTAACAAATGAGTGCTACATTTCTTTTTATCATTTACTCTTTATAAAAAGCGACAGTTTGAAGGCTACTAATTTGGCAAGTTATTTCCCCTCTACAGTCATGGTTGTTCAGTAATTAGAGGATATATAAAACATGGATATAGGCATTCTGGTGCAGTCCAAAATTTTTGTGTGGTTTAAGATAAAGTCTACTTCCTTTCTTTCCTACTAATGGAAAGCAAGGTAGACATATCCAAAATTTAACTGCAGGAAAAAGTTTATTTTCAGGCAAAACTTTCAAGAACAGGCTCATGACAAAAGTCCAAGTCCTATTTGCACTCCTAAATTGTTCAGAATGAGGATGTCCAAAGAAATCTAGTAACCTCAGGGCATACAGAAGTGTTTTCTCCCATGACTAAACAAATGACTTCCTGAGCACAGCTGAAATCAAACATTTAAAATATTATTAATTACTAATGCTAATTGTTGAGAATTTTTTTTTTAAAGTCATACGTGCTCTCCTTAGGTAGGTAATTACTTTTTAAAATCTACTACTGAACATGGTACTTGGTATCTAAGCCCTCCATCACTCTTGAAAATGGCACTTACGGTTTTAAGTCACTTAGGTGGGTTTTGAAATGGTTGCCTGCTATTTCATCATGTATTTTCTGGCAGCAGCCCTTTCTATACCTGTAAGTAGTAAAAAATATATTGCTCCCTCCAAAAGCAAAGAGCCAAAAATAAAACAGAAGTAGGTTTAGTCAACATAAAGGCAAACTAGAAAACCATTAGTTGAGGAAACTGAAATAAGAGAACTCAAAAGGCCTGGCTGAAGAGCAGGGAAATGCTTCAAAATAGTTGCTGGTCTAATTCTGTGTCCGTGGCTGTCGCGGTTGGGTTCCAACAGGCCGGTGCAGGGATGATTTGTGGGGCACATGGAACAGTGAGGCAGATCCTGGGCACGTTTCGGGATGCTGGGCTCGTGGCACATGGTCCTCTGTTATGTGTGTGATGCAGGACCACTCCAGTAATTACTCCAGTAATTACTGGTTTACCTGCCCAAATGAAATGCTGAAGGCAAGGCCAACATCTGATATGGGGTGCGTGGCTGTGCTCTAAACTTGGCTGTTTGTCCTTCCGAGTCAGTGTGCGAGTGCTTGTCTGCTGCATGTCAGTATAATAATTAATAGATTGATATCTTACTAATACATTCATTATATACTATATGTAATAGTATAATAATATATAGATATATTATTGTAGAATATAATAATTACATATAATGTTAATATACTGATAATGTGTTAATATAAAAATAGCGAGGTTGTAGCTGTATATTTAGAGTTTATCAAGTCCTAGAGAAAATAAAAAATGATTCATAGGCTGAAACCTCCCCAAAGCCTGCACTAGCTAATAATTACCTACTAATTTACATTAATACTGGCCATGAGAGGTAGACCTGGTCCATGAGATTGAGATTAAGCCAATAACGTTCCAAAACAAAAAAAAGTCTCAGTTTTAAGTACTTTTCAAAATGGTCACCATTACTGTGAGAAACTCTGTTCCAGTGTATATAAAACATAGCGGAATAATAACATCTCATTTGATTATACAAAGTAGTTTTTTCCTTAGTGTTTTAGTTCTCAAAATTCCCAGAATACACCACATGGAAACTGTTCACTTGAGAAATTAAGTACCGTATGTGATAAGACAGTCATGTGAAATTTTTAAGCTGTCATTAAAAATGATTATAATTAGGACAAACTATATGAAAATGCTTTAAAATTGAGACCCTGGTGAATTAAAAATTAAGGGGTATATTATGTATTATCATGTTGAAGGGCAGGGATTTACGCGTGTAACTCCCATTAACACTAATGTGAGCTGCATTCCCAAATCCCCACGCCTGGCGATGAGCATCCGCCCCCGCGTTTGTTGTCGCTGAACAACCTCAGCTTTTGCAGTACTCCAACACAATTCCTCTGCCTGCTGAGAACAAGTGGAACGGCAAACCAGGAGTTTAAACTGTTTTCCCTCACAAATCTAGGCCCCCAGATAGAGCCAAGTGTAATCCATCTAAGCAGCAGCCGCGCTCCCATGAGTAAGATTTACTTACAAAAAGTAACTGTCACGGAGTCTACTCTTCCCTACAACTCTTCATGTGCTTTCCCCCACGCTTAATAACTGAGGGTTGGGCTGCAATCATTTTATTATGTCTCCTCTAAATGCAGGAAGCCAATTGCGGGGGGCGGGCTCATAAAAGTGCTTCAGCTGGGAGCCTCCAGAAAGAGCTGCATCCACAGCAGTGGGGAACTCCCACGTGAGGAGTGAGTGTGTGCCATAAGGACAGCGTACACAAGTGAAACATACCTCTTACCTTGGCAGGGCCATAGGGCTGGTGTGTGAGCCCTGAACAGGGGTGTATCCAGGGGCTGTGCTGGGCTTTGGGTCACACTCAGATGCGGGATGAGCTGCTGGGGCTTGGGCTGCAAAGTGTTGCCGGTTCACTTAACTCTCAGGTGATTTCTTCGTACCCCAGCATCAGCAATTATGTGAGTCTGCATCTTGGCTTTCGTTGGAAAAATTGTAGTCCATGTTCTTAAGAGAGAAACTTTCATTACTGTACCTTAAAAGTTGATTTTTAATTTTTTTTTTTTTTTTAAATGTAGAAGTACATCGTTTTCACGTGCGTGGTTGTGGAGTCTGTCTCGTTGCTCTCGTTGTTGCATCTGCTCTTTTTACACCTCTGGATTTGGGAATGCTGGCATTACTAAGGTAAGACAGCTCATCTGCTGCTTGGTGTTTGCTGAGAGTCTACTAACAGCACTCAACAGAAATGTCCTGTCCTACTGATTTTACAAAGGCACCCGTATTACTTCTCTTTAAAATACATTAAGAAAATGGTCATATTGCCACACTACAGCTCTCAGCAAAGAAAGTCCCACAGAGCCACAGCTCATACCTCGTACCTTTCTGTGGCACTGCAAAATTGTAATCATACTAACACACTACATTCTTAACAACACCTATTCCCTGGGGCAAAATAAATAAATCTAAATAAAATAGATATGTATAGTGGCAGTACATCTCCTATTTTATTAATTAGCACCTGAGAAAAACATTTTGCCAAGCTAGGAAAAACACTGATGAATTTTCAAGAAAAGTAATGAATTCCAGGTTTATTTCTTTATTGGTACCTGTGGATTCTGTTGCATTGCTTGTTAACAGATGCAAGTGGGCAATATAACTATTACATCAGGCAATATTATAGAAACCCAGGCAGTTTCTAAGCAACAGCCCAGCACTGATTCTTCCCAGCTATTCTCTAGGATTCCCTCAGACGCAGTAAGTGAAGAGGAGTTGGACAATATAGTCTAATTTTGAGAAAGGAATAAAGCATGAAACTGGTGATTTTCAAAATCATATTTTTGCAGATTTCTTACCAAATCAAAAGAACTAAAATTGAAAACTGTCAAAAACATTTCAGCTCAAGAGCTGCATAAACTTTCCTATTGTTCAGGCAGCTAAACAGACACAGCTATTTTGCTTCATACCTTGCCCACAAAAATAATGAAAATAAAGATCATAACAATACAGCCTCTTCAGCTTGTTGGACTGAAACTGGATTTTGTGGTGTTTCCCTTTGCAGACTCACTCATCAGTTCAGCCTGAAAAGAAAACATTTTTTTGGTTTTTTTTTTGTATGAATCCTAAGGTCAGTCAAATCTGGCTCCTGATGGAAAAAATCAAACTAAGTCATTGTGTTTAAGCCATATAGACTGTGAGCACACAATTGTGTGTACACAGGTAGAAAGGTGCATTTCAAAGCAACGTCACTCCCAGATGTCACTGGCTGATACAGTTTCTTAGCCTGCACATTGTATATTGCAAAGATGACATCTGCTTTATATATAACTGGGGATTCAATGAAGCAGCAAAGCTGGGATCTTTTTTATTATCCATAACTTTCCAACCAGGACCCTCTCAGAATTTGGAGAACACTCTTTCCACGCTTTGCTTTAGTCCAATATGGCACTGCGTGTCAACTTCAGGTTTCGAACCAGACTTCTAAGAAGGACAGTGCTCTTTCATCTGTCTATGAATAATGCCCTTTCAGAAAACAGTTTATATTTAGAATAAATAAGAACAGACATACGTGCACACCCACACTCGTGGACCCAAATGTGCTTCCAGGAGCACAACCATGAAAAATCAAGAAGAAAATATTGTAAACCAGATGTTCTCTGGGTTTGAATGCTCCATTGGTTTCCATACACCATGCAAGGTTCTGGTCTGCTAAGGGAGTAGAAGCAAGTTCAATATAGGAGCTTGGAGTGCCAACAGTTTTGCCTTGCTTGGGAAGGTGGAAAGCAGGGGCTTTCTTCACTCAAGTCTGACTTTTGGGGAAAAAAAAAAAAAAAACAACCTGATGACATTTCCAAAACAAAATTCTCTGTTGTGATATTTGAGTTACGGGCCAAAATACCTATCCTTTTGGCCAAAAAAAACCAAACCAAGCTCATTCACAAGAGCTGTGGTTGCATGTCTTCATTCTCTTGTTGTCTGGGCTTGTCCCCCCTTCTTTGTGAGTTACAGTGGCACACTAAGAGTGTGCACAATGGAGATACCAAACTCCTGGGTGCTGTGGGGTGCGTGGTGCAGGGATGGGAGACACCCCAGACATCCAGGCTGTGGCTCCCACCGAGGAGCCGATGCAGTGGTCAGGATTCAATGGCTTTTCTCTCTTTTTTTTCCCTACCAAGCTGTTCCTATTTTCGGCTGTTAGATATTTTTTCAAATAAACATTAAAAGATGGTTTGAGAAACAGACATTTTCTGCTCCCTCAAAGGGGAAGGGAAATATGCATCTCAATGAAAACTCCCATTTTCTATTAAAACCTAGTTTTGGTGAAATGAAGTCACCCAACCATACAGCTCAGTCCACACAATTTCCGTGTGTTTCCATCCAATCCTCCTTCCCCTCCCAGTCTCCAAACCATTCTCTGCCTGCCTGATACATGTTGACATGAGAATTAAATCACTAAGAAGTATGAATGCTTTTGCTTTAACAGAAAGCCAGGTTACTATTCCTAGCATGGAAAGTTAAATGAAATCATGCTGTGAGTGAATTCCTATTGATTTCTTCAGGACTGATCAGAAACATTTGTCAAATTTTGTTTTCTTTCTGTCCTACATCTTCTTTAGACACATAGTTAAACATACTAAGGAACGTTTACATTTTAAAAATGTGTTCTAAGGTCTTTATATAAACATACATGTAATAAAAGTGACTAGTGATTTATATTTTCTATATACATTCAGATACTTTATTTTCAAAGCTAAGGTTTTAAAAAATAGGTGCCTAAATTCAGACACCTAAGTCTATGTTTACAGTCTTTGGTTGCCTGATTTTCAAACATGTTAGTACTCAGAAACACTATTTTTTCTGTTGAGTTGTCTATTTTGGACAAAAATTTACATTGGGCTGTTTTTCATCTATTAGAATCAGAAAGAGAACATTGAAGATTATAAATTTTCAGAGGATGTAAAGGCATAAAGAGGGAAACTAAAAATCCACAGCCCTTTGCACATTTAATTGGAGAAAATGATGTGCATTGGTACAAAGCATGTGAGTACAACCCGACAGATTCATCCTTGCTCGCTGAATTTGACCTAAACCCCTTTTTCGCAGCATTTGTCTTTTCTTCTTTAGGTTCACACCAAGGCCTCCAGTTTGAAAAATGTATGTGTGCTCCTGCACCTAATGTATATGCATATTCAGTGTGACTGCATATGGAAATGGAGCATCCATGCCAAGAGTTTTCCAGCCAAGAGGCTTTTTGCATGTGTGAGCCTCGGAGGGTTGTGTGCTTTCGGGGTAATTGCGCGTGTAAATCCAGCGGGCAGTCACACACTCAGCTATAACCTGTACAGCTGCATTAATACCTTTTTTTAAACCACCTAGCAAAAGCTGGTGAGAAAAATGATACCTTTTTTAGACACCTGGTTCTTGAAATCATAATAGAAAACCCCTAAAAATGGAGTTTGAATCGTGAAATGATGTGGTTCAGCTTTCAAAACCAGCCCCTGTGTCCCCCTCATAAACACAGGTCACTCTTACATTTAGGCACTATTCGATTTGCGGGTTTAATTACAAGCAAATAATTTTTTGAAGCGGTAAAAATAAATTGATGCTGTTCTAAAATCTAAAGGGAGAAACTTAAAATTAAAAAAAAAAAAACATAGGAAGAAATAAATAAACATATAACAAGAAAAAGTTAGTGGAGCAGCTGTGTAAATAATACAAACAGTGTTAAAGAATAAAAGGAAACTGCCAGAGGTGCTTGGGATAAGGAAGGAGCCTAAAATCCCTTATTGCTCTAACTAGGTCTAGCTCATTGGTTGTGCCTGGTTTTTTTTTGCCAGCTCCAGGTCTGCCTTAGAAAGGCACCGGAAGAAGGGAAGGAAAATGAGGTTATCCCATGGAATAATCTACTACTATTTGGTAAGGGCACAGGAATAGAGAATGAAGCAATGGTTTAATATTGAGAGTAGAAGCTGCATGAAGTAATCAGCTGAATATTTACTTCATTCATCAGCGCAAAGCAAATGCTGAATTGTGCGGAAGTCAATGAAAAATTTCCATGGTTTTGCTGCAGGCTTTGCTGAATGACACCACTTGTCCACAAAAGTGCTCTGAACCTCAAGCTCGGGGCCACAGCGATGCACCTGGAGCTCTGCACTTGGAAGCCAGCAGGGTGAGAAAGGCAACTCTAATGTCCTGGGGGCAGGGGACCTGTGGCTTTGCACCTAGAGGGTGAGTTCTGCACTCTTCATCTGAGTTTTGTAACAGCTTTCAGGATCTTGAAGTTAATCCAGGATCAGCAAAAAAACCCTAAATCAAGTAATGCACATGTTCTTGTTGCTTAGAATTTGGATGTAGTATATCAGTAATACAAAATACCATGGCTTACTGTAAGTAGAAATCTGTTGCTTGGATAAGTAAGGATGTAAATTAAGTTTGTGAGACTTTACAAAGGGGTGAGGTGCTAGGAATAAATTATTAGTTAATCCTAATGGTTGTTGCTTGTCCAGTGATAATTATGACTTTGGAAATGAATGCAAGGCTTCAAAAAGGAGCCAGGGAAGCTCCCTCTGCCCGGGAGCTCCACGTTTCTCTGCAGACACCCAGTGCCCTGCAGCATGTGGAGCCTGCCTGGTGCCTACTCCGTTTCCTGAGTAAGGGCCATGGGGAGAGGGAAGCCAACACAAACTGTGCTCCAGCAGGACTGGGCTCTCAGAGTGTTTCCAAAGAAAGTCCAACTGGCAGCAGTGAAAGCTGCTTTGTGGGGCTCTGGCACTCGCCAGCTGTGCTGGGCACTGCCACGGGGCAGGAATTCAGGGATGGTCATGCTCTCTTTAACTCTTAGCTCAGACTCTTGACCCAGTGCCTGGGCCACCTTGGTGAGCTTGCAAAGCATCTGCTGGTCCTTTCCAATCATGCTCCCACCTCCTTGGTTCATTGGCATGAGGGCTAGCACTTGCTATTTTTGCAGGATTGACTGACTGTAAGCCATATCCTTCCACAAATATCACCAGGGTTTTCTCTGGTTAATAGATGCTTTATTGCCATTATTACCAAGTGGAGTTTCTGTATGATGTCAGATAACAGTTATGTGGGATTTGGGGTTCCTTTCAGTTTCCATTGCCAAGTCTGTGTTTCTTGCTTCCTGACAGAGTTGATTTGTTACCTTAATTTTTAGATTTTTTTTTAGTAGCTGTGTGACTTTATCAGGAAAATAAGTTCAAATTTAGTTCTATTTCTGACTGAAATCTATCCATCTATCTGTCCATCTATGATCTTCTTTTCTATTTTTCTGTCTACCTGTTTATTTATCTAGCTTTCTAAATATGTGCATAATGTATGTGGATGTCTATTCACTAGTCCAGTTGTAGCCTTCGAATTTAATTACAGCCTGAGGTATCTGGTATTCTAAATTGCTGTCCCATCCTGCAAGGAGACCTATAAGACTTACAGAAAGATAAAGCACCTTTGTGTGTTTTTTACCCGCTAACAGCAGTTCTATCATTGCAAGATCTGGCAAGACAGTCAAACACCACGTTTTCCCAAAGTTAAGTAGAGCAGGCAGAGCTGAGGGAGAGATTAACAAGTTTTCTGTGGAAGGAGGGTACATCTGCAAGAGCAAGGAGAGCCTTCGCTGATGTGCTGCTTGTAAACGCATATGAACTCTGTAATAGGTGCAGTGCCTTTGCTCAACAGCTGCAATCTTTTCATTGTACCTCTTTTGTTGAATTCGGATAAAAGCACTTCATCGTCAACAAATCTAATATCTGTTCTTGTCCCACTTGAAAGGGCCAAACGAAATTTCCCACCAGAGAACAAAAAAAACCTGAAGCTCCCCAGCAAGTTTGGGTGGCAGCGTGCCAAGAGAGAGGGGAGGGGAGGGGAGGAGGTGGTGGCTGTGGTGGCTCAGCAGAGCAGTGGTGTCAGTGAGGGTGAAAAGCACTCCCCAGGCTGGCAGTCCCACCGCAGGAGAGGCAGGGCTGGCACGGCAGCCAGGCAGGAGCTGTGAAATCACTTCTTCCCGAGATGCCAGGACCCACTGTCCCCAGAGACTCCCAGTCAGGAGATCAGGTGCAGCTCTTTGGGGTTGCTGTCTCGTGGTGGAGGTGCTCCACAGGCAGGGATGCTCAGGCTGGAGCGGGAGCCCACGGCAGGGGAGGAGGAGCCTCTCTCTGACCTCTCAGTCATGGGCAGTATTTCCAATGTACCTGGCTCTGCAGAGAGGAAAGGAAGCTGGAGAGGGGGAGAAGACTAAAATTCTCTCTTAAGTCTCTCCAGTCAAACTTTGCTCAGGATGCTGGTTGGATACTCTACGACACGTTGAGAGAAGGACTTTAAAAAAAGCTTACTTTTACAATAACAGCACCAAACCGTTATAAAAATACACCTACAGCTTCAGCAAAACTGCAGCATATGTTTTTGAGACAAAGGCATTTGCACCAAATGCAGAGTCTAGAGATGTCTGGCAGCTGAAGCGGGGAGCAGGTGTATATTTAGCCCTTTCAAATGTGCACTTAAGTGCATGTAAATATTTGCTAGGTCAGAGCTTCAGTGTGCTAACGAGCCACATGTGACAGTGTCCATTTCCCAGGAGCCTGTGCTTTGCACATTCTCTCAAACCTCTGCACCATCAGTGCTACGTGTTTTTGCTTGTCTTGTGCTAACCCCACCTCCTCGTGTCACTGTAGAGGCAGCTCCACCTCCACTGCAGAAAACAGCTTTTCCTGACAGTGGCAGGTTTAGGGACAGGGACACAGTCCTAGTGCAGTCCTAGTCCTGATATCCTCCAAGACCCCAAGCCTCAGACAAACACCTACAATGAAGTTGAAGACAAGATGCGGTCAGAAATTAGAAATTAGAAATATTCATCTTTCAAGATAAAACTATTGGGCACCTATAAGTTCTTTGGGTTACTTACACAGGCTGTGGAATAATAAGACCTAGAGAACTGCTGCACTGTAAACCTGGGGGAAGCCCATGGCCTGTTCAGAGCAGGGAATGGCATAAAGTAGTGAAAGGACATGGAGTAACCCATCACCAACACTCTCTTCCCATATCAGCAAATGGACTCCGTTATGAGAATAAAAGGGACGTTGGCTGCAAATGACTTAGGGCAGCATAAATATGTATTATGAATTTTAGGCTCAGACATAATTAAATGCCATTTGTCAGATCTATGCTTGTTTTTCATCTCATTTGAGTTTTACAGAATGAATTAACTAACAAATGTGCCTCTGATTCTACCATAACAAATCATTTCTCAGAAAAGTTGCCTCCAAGCAGCAGTGAGAGAGTGACTGGGGGGAGTGACCTTCTGCTGTGAAGTTGTCACGTTCCAGCAGAGCCCTGAGTGGCAATGACAGCCTCAGTAATGGGGAGCCCATAGTGGCCTGGCAGTCTTGTTGATAACTTGTTAATTTATTTAGTGCAGTGGTGCAGAGGCGAAGATCTGGAGTAAAGGGTGGGGTGGGCTGAGCCTCAGGGCTGAAATATGTAAATATTCTGGTTTGGAGAAAAAAAAATACATTTCTTGTTCATTGTCACTAAATGAGGTTGGTGACAGGAGCCACTGGAGAGCAAATAAGCTCATGTTTGTACCAAGGCAGCTTTCATTAAACACCTGATACAGCGAATGTATGGTCAGTATGTGCACAGTTTGGGTAATAGAGCTCTAAGTGCTCCTCTTCTGGCCGTGTGAGAGCACGGTTACAGCACACCAAGGGACTTTCATCCTAAGCTGAGTCATAGGATGAGAAACAAAGGGTCTGTGTGCCTTTGACAGGCAAAAGGGAGACAGAGTTTAAGACCGTGGGTGAAGAAATCCTTTCCTTGCAGTTTAACTGTATCTTGTAGAGCTATCTCACTTTGTTCCATCACATGAAACCAAAGGTCCTTCGTATACTTAGCAAATTACTATAGCAAATGGATGGATTTGCTAACCATGTCTTAAATACTGTTCTGGAGTGTTGGTAACTGCTTAGGACTGGGTGATAAACGTCCTTTAAAGGATCTAATGACTTCTCTAAGTGACAAGCTCCTGCAAGACTCAGATCCATTGGTGATGTCATAAAACAGATACCCTCAAAATCAAAACATTTATTTTGTTTGGAGAGTCCCACATGTTGTCCCTAGAAGGTGGCCTCCTGCAGCTGTACTCTTCATGGTATGTAGTTCATACATTTATGAAAGTAGTTTGTCATACCAGGTTAATGAAAATATGCCACAAATGCTCTAAATTGAGCTGGAGGCAAACAGGTGAGTCAAGCAAATAAAGCTGATAAGAATTGTCCTGTGTAAACCTCTGCAGACTTATCCTTAAAATATCTTTAAGAAGATGGGGTAGAGAGTATTTAACAAATAATGTGGTGTCATTTGAAAAACAAATCCAGATGGTGGTTTTAGTGTATCCAGTGACTTAACCATAATGCCATGTGTCTGCAGGAAAACAATAACCCCCACACAGCCCAAGCCTGCAAGCCTGAATTCATACACACTGAGGAGTTTTGTTATAAATAATGAGGAAAGAAACAGCACCTGGTGGCCGGGTACCAACAGGAATATTGGTAGCAAGTGTTGGATGTCACCCCTGAGCCAGCCATTCTCATGGCAGGCTGAGGAAAAGCACATTTCCCTCTGCCCAGTGAGGGAAGAGCTGCCCCAAGCTCTCTGCAGGCACCTGCCATCGGCTGTGGCCCTGAAGGAGTCCAAGGAGCTTGGGCAGCCTGCTCCCATCTTCTTCTTGCTCTTCCCAGGCCCTGAATGTGTTGCTGCAGCTGAGCTGTGTCCTCCAGCTTCTGGAGGGTCTGGAGTGCCCACGGGACACCGCTGCTCTTGGCCTCAGTGCGTGAATGTGCACGAGGAATTTCCCCTGAACATTTATTATCCCTGGTACCACAGTCAACAGTTGGCTGGGTAACTGAGCAAATTTACTTGAACTCTTTATTTCCCAGGTCTTATTTTTCTAAGGAAGGCAATAAATCAATGACAGGAAAAGTACTCACCAGGCAGAAATTGGGTAGCTCCATGACTTAATCAGCACTGATTAATGCCGGTCGGGAATCTATCTCTGCATTTCTTTGGAATACATTTTGGAAAGTCTAGTAGTTCCTAGCAGAGTTTTGCATGAAAAATTAAATTACTTGCATATTCCTGTCTCCCCTTAACAACTAGGTTCCTTGAGGCTCACACCATCTTTGCACGTAGGTCTGTCTGTCTGGGCGCTCCGTGGAGCCGTGCTCCCTCCAGAGCTGAAGGCAGATGGTCGCTGGAGAGCCCAGTGCCAGGTCTGGGTGACAGGAGCGGAAAGGCAAGGACAGCCACAGCCGGATGAGACACTTCTCTTCCTCTCTGGCTGTAACACACTGAAAACGCCAGAGAGACGTCAGCCAGAGATGGGGCTGGGGGATGGAGCTGCGTCAGAAACAGCCCTTCTCCTGCGGGGGTGGAAGAGGAGCCCTGACTCCCGAGGAAGGTCAAGGCCGGCCAGCAAACAAGCCGGGCAAGAAACCCCCAGATGGATAAACAATCCAGACATCTGGTGAGATCCCGGCATCGCTGCAATCAGGGAGGTTTTGGCACCGACTTTGACACTGCCAGGATTTCCCTTGTAATTAGCAGCGTGCAGCCCGTCTGGGGAGGATGTTCCCTCCGGAAAGCTGCCGGGACCAGGCTGCAAATCGAGCTTAATCTCTGTGAAGCAAAGAACAACACCCAGTTAGTCTCTGGCTCCCCAAATATCAGAAAATTACTAACTGGAGCTCAACGGATATTAGATGCTACTGATAACTAACTACTAGTAACTAACTGGGTTGGTTGCTGCCAAGGTTTTGTAAGGGGCTCACAGTGGGGCTGCCAGGACAGCACTGGAACAGACTTGGAGCAGCCATGAGAAGGGGTTCAGTATGGCAAAGGGAGCCTAAACCTCAGAGCATGCAGAAGTGCCTGCATCCCCTTCACAGCATCAGAAAGTTAGGTGGGTGCATATAAAACAGGCAAATTAAACCACAAATTTAATATGATAAAAGGCTCAGACTGGTAAGACTATCAACGTAATAGATTTTTCAGTTTCTACGCTGATCCAGGCACACACACACATAAAATACCTCCACAATAGGGCTTTTCTTGAAAAAAAAAATAAATCTATGTTGTTAAAGACCTTAGCTACCTGTATTTGAAGATCGTTGTCAGAAAAGATGAAAAACATACATTTTCATTTCAATTCAGATTAGCATGGTAAACAGGTAGATCTGTTCTTTCAAGTGGAGCATTCGGCTCCATTTGTTAGCTTTGTTGCTGATATTTCACCTCTCTTATTTACTTAACATAGTTTGACAAGAAATTCTCAGTGAGATAATATATCTACATGAAAGACAGGCTTGGGGAACAAGTCCAGGGGTTTCAGTGGGACAGAATCAATTATTTATGTCTTTGCCATTTTGGTCTGCCTTCATTCCACTGAAAGCACTCAGAAGAACTACCCAACCAGCTGCACATTTTTGGTAGATAGATACATTCTATTCTTAGGAAAAAAAAAAAAGGGGGACATCAGTATAAATCAGGATTGCACCCACTTGCGAAAAATATCAAATCCCAAGTGATGGAAGCTAACACCCTGCAAAACAACGCCCTCTCCCCAGCCGGGCAGGATGGCCCCTGCTGCAGGGAGCAACCAGTATAAACAGAATTAGCAAATGTTCCTGTTGCTTTTTGCCACACAAAATTAGACAAACTGTCTAGAAGTCAACTTCATTTCTCCCAAACAGCACAGTAGAAATGATCCTTACACAGCAACGAGCTGGTGCAAGGAGTTTCTGAGGCTGAAGTAAAGCAGGTGGTGGAGGGCACCTCCATTCTTCAATAAATATCACAAAGGAAAATTGCTTACCCGTTCTGGATAGCTCAAAAACATAAACCAGAGCAGTCTCACGTACAGCCCATCCCAGCTCAGATCAGCAGGCAGACCTTGAAGAGACCCAAGGCACTGGAGTTCCTGTTTCAGTGTGATGGGACCATGCCAAACATCAATCCAAATGCAGGCAGCCGTGCCGTAGCCAAAGGCTGCCAGGCTGCAGGGACAGCAGAGCAGCTCCAGCTCCTGCAGCAGCATCACAGTAAGTGACGAGGGGAAGTTTCTACAACCCGTGAGCACTTTGTCAGTCAGAGGTCAATGAGAAAGGATAAAGAATACAACAACAGAAAAAAAAAAAAAAAGGAAAAAAGCATAAATAAAAAAATAAGTGGGGTAGAGGAATGAAAGGGAATGGGCAGTGAGCTTAAAAAATAAAGAGAGAAACCAAAGCATGCTAAAAACTTACCCAAAGTAAAAGCCAGGCCTTCATGATGTTCCTGCAGAAGCCTAGGTGAAATCTCCCGCTCACTTTGATGATGGAGGGTCAGGCCCTTAGGAAAAAGGGTTAGTTTGGACATGATGAAAAGAACGAATGTAGTGCAAATGAAGGAAAATAAGTGAGTGATGCTGTACAAAAATAACGATTCTGTAGCTACTAGGCAATATTGTCATCTCTCACACATCCAAGGACTTAAGTGACCCACTACTCTTGCTGAGGATCTGCTCCATTAATAATAAGAAAGAGCAATTTAAACTATGGCTTTTTTCATTGTGTTTTATACAGGTTTGGGGAATATGTTATCAAAGGCTCCAGTTCTGGCCAAAGTCCACAGGAATCATCACCTGTGGTCAGGCCCTGGATAGAAAGATCAGAGCTATCTTTGCGTAGCCCTAGCACCAAAAACAGATCAATCAGAAGTAACTCAAAAGGAAATAGTCTACAGGGAGCAGATGAAGATGCATTTAGAGGAAATAATCCCCATTCAGGATGCCATTATTAAAAGAGAGAGATAACTATCAGAGCTAAGATATGTCAGGGCAACCTCGTTGACATGGGACTGGAGAACTTCTACTGTAAAAGCAGAGAAACTAGGTCAGTGCTTTTTGAAGAGAGGAAAGCTCAGGGTGGACATCATTATTTTATACACGATTCTAAGGGGAACAGCTAGGAGAGTTGTCAGAAAACTAGTGTCAAATACAAGAACAAATGGACAGGCTCTAAGAAAGGGAAATGAAGAGAAAATAAAGGAGGCTCGAGCTCAAGGGATATAAACATTTCTGTACACACTAAGTAGTTGATGCAAGGACTGGGTTACAGAAAGGGCTGCTAAGAGCAACCAGTAAGGGTTTGGAAAAGGAAAAGCTTTGTGGGGTACAGGCACCTGAGAGCAGACAAATCTGCCTCTTGATCTTGTCTGTCCCTAGAATTGCCCAAGTTTCAATCTCAAAATTGCTACGAGGTTCACCTACAGTAAATCTCTGTGCAAGCGCAATAGATTGAAGTGAGAATTCAGTTTATCAGTCAAAGATAAAACTCAGAAGAGCGTTTGCCTTCTAATTCTATTAATATAAATGTAATTACAAGGGCTAATTCCAATTCAAATGTTAACTTATAAGGACTGGTGGAGGTAGCAGCCTACAGAGAAAGAGATGATGCTGGAATCCCTGATTCTTATGTTTGATCAATAGTTCAGTACTAATAGACTTTATTTATTAATTGGAGCATGTGGTTTGAAAATGAGCCTAATTTTTAGGTTGCATGTTCTAAGAACTAGAATATTTGCATGTTGCAGTTGTCTCTATACAAGAAAAAAAGCCTCTCTACAGTGTTGTAACAGATAAGAATAGTTTTTATTTTAAATTTTAAAAAAGGCAGAATGCTAACTATGAAGCAAGTGGTTTCCAGAACATGCTGTCTTTAAACACAGATCAAAACAATACTCTTTGTTCTAGGTACCTGAGATGTAAACTAGTCACTAGGGGAAGAAAAAGAAAAGTAGATTGAGGTAATAGCTTGAGGCCAAGGGAATTTGAAGACAGAGGAGAATCAGTGGACTGTACAGTGTAGAGCTCTTTTAGGGCATTTTCTTATATCCTCTGAAATTTAAAGGCAGAACTTCATGTGGTAGAAATAAGCATAGCTTTATTGAAGCTGATGGAGCTAAGCTATGGATCTGTTTCCAAATATGCATTCAAATATTTTTAAAGAAGTAAGTAGGAAAAAAGAAACATAATAGACACAACAGTTCCATTGAATATGTGTCCAGTTCTGAGATCCTGTAAAAAGTGTAATGCCAACCGTGTTCCTTGGGAATTTTCCTTGTTTAGAACAACATGGTTTAGGATATGGTATAGGAGTGATTATGGTAGTACTAGGTTGACAGTTGCATTAGATGTCCTTGAAGATCTCTTCCAGCCTTGATGATTCTGTGATTCTGTAATGAATTTTTTCTACTGTCTTACCTTGGCCTGAAAAATGTAACAGACCTTCCTCCTTTCCAGCCCAGTGGTTAAACAAGAGAGATTTTGAAGTGAAATATGAGGAGGAAAGAGTCTGATTCTGCTGTAGCCCTCCCTGCCTCCGTTCTGTTCTGTGGTAGTAGAAATGTGCCTGCACCTTCCAGATCATAAAAATCCCTGGCAATGAGATGCTCATAAAACTTTCAGAGTGCGCTCAGATCAATTCTGAACCAGCAGGATGTGATACTGAGATGAACCACTGTTACAGCCACTGAGACATTGATGTTGACACGGAACCAAAAATTTGTCACGACGCTAGGGAAGAGCAGGGATCACAGAGTGAGTGATACTGATCAAAGCAGATGAGAGTCAGGAATGTTTATCCAGGAGATGCAAACTCAGACACATACCTCGGTGATCTGAAGCCGTCAGAGTTAATATGCTGTCTATTAACATTTGTTCAAATACAGCACCTGTCAGAGCACGTACAGGAAAAGGGTTTTTTAGGTCAATCTGACACGTGAAGAGTGAGATGTCATTGAGAGGAGATAACCCTGGCTGGCTGGCAGTGGGTGCTGTGTTTTCTGTGCACCTTGTCTTCTCCTAGGCACCAAACCCCAGAGGTTAACGCTCTCTGTGGACTTTGGTTTTACTCCAGGATGACCATTTCTCACACTCTTAATAACGTTTGAATGTCTGTCGTGCTAATGCTCGTGTCCTGTGGCACTGCTCTGCGGGGAAGGGGAATGAAATGCTTGTGTTTTACTGGTTGTCTGCAGCAGAGGAGAGGTTGGAGATGGGTTTCCTACAGCCAGAGCTCTCTAGAGCTCACCACCCAGTTGCACCCTCATGGATCAAAGCTCTCAGGAGAGAAGTGCAGCATCCTGGCAGCACAGCAGCCTCAAGCCACTGTGCTGATCCCCTGCTGATGTTTGGGTAGTGTATGTAACAGTGGCCTCAGGAATATTTACAATAGATTCTATACTGAAGAAAATTGGGTGGCCAATAAGTTTTCAACTCTCACTAGGTGCTTAAAACAACATCCCATTATCAAGCAGCTGGGCACTCCCTGGGAAGATCTTTCATATCTGTTCCATATACAGGCTATCACAAAATATTACTTGTATTATTGTGTGTCCTTATGCAATAGGAAAGCAGAGAATTTATATTTTGGGCAGTCCCCAGTGTCATTGTTATTGTCCATCATGTATCTTAACCTGAATTTTGAAAGCTCACCACATATCAGGTAGTTTCAGAGCAAACTCGTGTTCTTAATGAGTAAATGAAGTTACTGTTACTTTAGTTTATTCTAAGTGTTGAACCCAGCATGGGATCTAACCTGGAACAGTCATCTCGAGAATATTGCAGTGGAAAGTAGAGCGTAGGATTTAACATTGGAAATTAGAAGTTGATCCTACTTCTTATACAAAATTGAGATTGACAAAATTGAGGTTTATCTACATAAACCTTTAAACAAAGATGTGGCTCTGAATCGAAATTAGGGAACTGGAGAAATGAAATTGAGGACTTTGTGCTCTTAGAGGAAACTTGCCCAGCAAGACTGTCAGCAGCGGAGAACTAAGCGCAGACATTAATGGAGTCAGGTCTTTTTCTGGAGGTCAATTTTTAATAAATCAAGATTGTTTAAAAATTATAATTATTGATTAATTAAATTTATACTTGGAGCTTAGCCCTCTTAGTTTTGAAGAGTCTGTACACCCAACTGGTATGAATGATGAACTGAAAGAAAGGAAAAAAGTCATTATTTAATTAACTGCTATTCCAACTGGATTTAATGCTAGCAATGGGTTTGGATGTCTGTTCCCCACAAGTACAAGTAGGAGGCTTCTGCAAGCCTCTCACTGCACACAGATTCCATAAAGCAGCGTGCCCTGTGTCTGACTGTAAAGAAACTGAGAAAGGGCAGGTTTAGGTTAGATATCAGGAGGAAATTATTTGCTTCGAGGATGGTGAGACACTGGTGCAGGTTGTCCAGAGAAGTGCCCAAGGCCAGGCTGGATGGGGCTTGGAGCTACCTGGGACAGTGGAAGATGTCCCTGGCCATGGCAGGGCTTGGAACAAGATGAGCTTTAAGGTCCCTTCCAAACCAAACCATTCCATGATTCTGTGATGAATAACACATTCACCTCCAAAAGACAGAGTAAGATCATTTGGAAGTGTACTGTGGGTCCAAAAGTCCAACAGCAAAGTGTGCAAAGCTGAATTGCACAGCTGTACAAGCACTTTCTGGGCTTAGAAATGTAGCTGAAAGTAACTGAACAGGGCTGAAGCCTGAAAGAGAAACAGCACAAAAGCAGGAGTATCCATTTACCTAAACTGGAGATTCCAAGGTGGGAGCAGGATGGATTAGGCCCTTTGCACGCAGAGGGGAACCAGCTGAAAGAGGGAAAAGGAGCGAGGCCCCAGGCAATGTGGTACCAAAGGCAGGGGGCTGCAGGTGAGCGAAATAAGAAATGAAGAGGCACCATGTTGGCATGAAGTGATACACTGTCACAGGCAGCTCCCAGGCTGATCCCACACTTAAAAATAGATTGACATTTATCCAGGAGATGAGTTTGTTATTCTGTAACTACAGCATTTTCTATTACGTTTGATAAGGGAAAGAAGATTGCATCTTGGTCAGAAATATAAAAATTCGCCTCCTAGCAGGGGATAATAGCAGGAGAACAGGGGCAGATGACAACTGCAGATTTAAAATAGTTCAGTGCAGTCCCTGGTAGGGAAGATATGTTCAGTGCTGGGCTGAGATGCCGTCCCACGCTCACAGCCAGGCCACCCCTGCGGTGTCCCACGGGCAGTGTCCTGCTCCTCTTCCCTCCAGAACTGCTCCTCTTGGGTCACTCTGGGCAATTCTTCTGGAAGACAACTTGATATTGCACAGAAAGTCATTAGAGGAAGAAAGACAGGGCCAGTGTGCCAGTAAGGCCCTGATGTAGGGGAAGTTTTGGGGTGGAATTAGAGCAAAAGAGGTGTTGGCTATCAAGCACAGGGGGTGTGGGGGTGTCTCTGTCTGTCCGTTGGGGGGGCTGCAAGAAAGATGGAGAGAGCCTATTTACAAAAGCATGGAGTGACAGGACAAGGGGGAATGGCTTCAAAATGAAGAGGTTTAGATTGATATTGGGAAGAAATTGTTCTTTGTGAGGGTGGTGAGGCCCCGGCACAGGGTGCCCAGAGAAACTGTGGCTGCCCCATCCCTGGAAGTGTCCAAGGCCAGGCTGGACGGGCTTGGAGCACCCTGGGACAGTGGAAAGTGTCCCTGCCCATGGCAGGGGGTGGAACAAGATGATCTTTTAAGGAACTTTCCAACCAAAACCAGTCTATGATTCTGTGAGCGTATCCCAGGCAGATGTGAAGAATGTCTGTACTGCCTGACTTCTGCAATTGCACAGTAGGTAGTGCAAAAACCTTAACTTTGCAAAAAATCCAAAGCTCTTTTGTTTCAGTGTGTAACTGTTGATCTAAAATGGGAGTTCTTGTTTTCTAATTCACAAAGCTTAAAAGATCGCTCATTTTATATTAAAATGATAGCCTTTGCAAGAGACCTTCAATCTAATTAAAGCCAGGAGATTAGCATCCCTTAGAATATTTGCAAAGCCTGCAATGCGAAGTTAATGAAATGTGTACACTTTTACAAAGCTTTAATTTTTAATGAAATCATTGAGGACATGGACCTTGCTCCTCTGCCTTACCTGCTTTGTCCAAAACAGGGGGTGTTTACAAACAATGCAAAGTTCTGGGCTGAAGAAGACAGAGGAGAGGATAATCTAAAGGCTTCTTGGTAACTACTGCAAGCCTGTCTTTTATCCCTTCTGTTCAGCCTGAGAATGTTAGTATTCCTGATTAATAGTAATGACTGAGAATATGATTTCAGAGTGGCAGCTATTATGTATATATGTGTGTATATATAAACATATATATGTAGCATATACTACATTTATATTTAAATACATACATGGATAATAAATTAGATATACAACTGTATAAAATCACAGTGACTGCTAAAGAGACCTTAAATAAAGCAAGTAAGGGAATATGTTGCAAGGGAATGTCTCCTATTAGAAGCAATGGGCTGAGCTCAGAGGCAGGGGAGCAGCCAGGGCTGGAGCAGTCTAGTTCAGAGGGGATGACCAAAGGAAACCCTAAGCAATTCCAGCCTCCTTTCAGGTCAGGCTCCTCTAATGATGGCCCCACTCCTCTGTTATCGCTTGAGAAGGAAGAAAAGAGGAAAAAAGCTGAAGCACAGAGAGGAGCAAGCCCTGTTCAGTCAGGGCTGCTCTCACGGTGTCAGGGGGCAGGGCATCCCCAGGGCCCCGCACACCCTGTCCTGGGCTGATTTACAAACAGCCACACCATTAGAGCTATTTACTGGATCTGCTTCTTTCACCCTTTCCTTTGCTGCCTCTCAATTTTGCCACAGGAAGGATCTGGCTGTTGCATTCAAAATAGTAATTCTTTTATAGAGCCACCCCCCTACTTTACATTGTGCTTACTGGATCCCTCTGAAACCTAAATGTTAGAATATCCTAATCTTGCTCTACATTTTAAAGCTGAAAGATAAACGTGTTGTTTAATGAAATCCACAACACTACAGGAATAGTAACCATTGTGTTTCTTCATTTCAAAGAACGGCTGAAATCTAACATCTGGTGTAACTGTACAAACCTGACCTTAGGTCACAGTAAGTATTGTATTGTTGATGATGGATACGCTTTTTCATTACCATGCTGTCTCCATTCTTTCAGCATCCATGCTGTGAATCCCCAGTTATAGCCAGGACTATTGATAAATACTGATTTTTAAAATACAATTCCTTTTCTTTTTTTTTCTTTTTTTTTTTTTTTCATTTTTAAGCATGCATTGTACGGTATTTTCTTTTTAAATAGCTCTTCTAGTTTGTTGTCAACAATATGCTATTATTTGAGCAAACTTTTCTGCATGATAGCTCTAACACACAAGGATCAAGGATTATGTGTCTGAAGACACAGCTATGATCCTGAAAGAACAGTGTCACAAAAAGGTGATCCTCTGCCTCTAAAGCCTTCCCCTTTACTTTCCTCTTTAGATGCTCGTTTCCTTAAAGCCCTTGTAGAAGCAGGGTTTAAGGTTTAAATTGGGAAGCAGATGTGGACACCTGTGAATGTGTCTTTGCACATCATTGTTTCAAGGTTTCAGCCCCCGTGCAGGAAATGAGGCCCTGCACTGTCCCGTGTGATTGATGTCCATTATTCCCAAGATCTGGGGTGACTCAGACTAGGTCAGTGACTGCGCAGGAGCAGTGCTGTAACCAGAGCTCCCAGCAAGCCTGGTGAAGTACCAGTCAAGAAATGAAGATACTGCTCTCATAGCTGGAAGTTCTGGTCAGATCTTAACTACATAAAAGCTACCAGAAGCTCAAACACTGAACTGGGAAAGAGTGGGCAGATTTAATGATGATTTCTGTTTGTTTGCTTTGCTGAGCGTATCTACTCCTAGAACCTTTCAATTTTTTGCAGCTCTCCAAGAGCATCACAAGACTCTTAGCACCAGAGCTTTAATTTTTTCCCCCTAAAGCTGTGCAAACACAAACCTCTTTTCCAATCCTTTGGGCAGCAGATGCCCAGGCTCATTCAGACTTGAGACTTTGGGAAAGAAATCCTGACTGGGATTGCTGGACATACCATCTGCAAAGGAGAAATGTGTCCTATCCTAATCCTTAGGCTGTAATGCACGTGCTGTGTTCTTACTAGGTGCTAATATTCCTTCATGATGTTACTGCATCATGCAGTGGAGGTGGAGCAGAATATCCTTGGCTCATCCTCGTGCTGCCAATGGAGATGTGCAGAATGAAGCTCTGACTCCCTGAAACCCTTACATTTTCACCAACCCAGCAGTAACCAGGGTGGAAAACATCTGAAGGCATGGCTTTTACACTTTTAAGAAACAGCTATTCACTTCAGTTCTGCCAAAGCTAAATACATTTATAGATTTGTTCGTAATTATTTTTAGAGTAGAATTCTGTTTGTTTGACAATATCTGAAAAATTAAATACCTGGGGCAACATCGCTGAGTGCAGCTGGTACATTGGAAATGCGGGGAAATACTTGCTGTAATTGTGAAGGTTTTATTTAATGGCTTTGAAGGCAGAGTTAACTCATTCAGTGAGGACAGGCTGTTTGATGGGCTGCTGGTGCTGCCCTGTCTGTCACGAGCTGCCAGCCCTGTCCTGCAGCACAGACAGGTCTGTGCTTCCCAGGAACAAAGAGCAGAGTCAACCTTTGGGACCTGTTGGAGCGAGTCCAGGGCAGGCACCAAGTTGGTTATAGGGATGAAGCAGCTCTGCTATGAGGGAAGACTGGGAGAATTGGGATGGTTCAGCCTGGAAAAGAGAAGACTCCGGGATGACCTAATTTTGGCCTTCCAGTACCTGGAGGGAGCTACAAGAAAGACAGAGAGAGACTATTTACATTGGCCTGGAGTGACAGGACAAAGGGGAATGGCTTCAAACCGATGGACACTAGGTTTAGATTTGATATTAGGAAGAAATGCTTCCCTGTGAGGGTGGTGAGGCCCTGGCACAGGTAACGCAGAGAAGCTGTGGCTGCCCCATGTCTGGAAGTGTTGAAGGCCAGGTTGGACGGGTCTTGGAGCAACCTGGGAGAGTGGAAGTTGTCCCGGCAGAAGGCTGGTGCCAAGTTTCTGTGCCATGAGGATGCAGAAGCCTCTGGACCTGCCAAGCTGTGAAATGAAATGCATTGGCAGGACAGTTAACAAATATTCTATATTCTTCCCACCCATTCTGCACTTTCCATGACCTCTTCCTTTCATCGGTACAAGTAAATTGAATTCAGCACATTTAAAGACCCTGTCTGGATCCATAACATTCATAACCATGCTGTAACCATGAATGAAAAGCTGAGGGAGAGTATGGTTTGTATCCAAGGGCTCTTTTGCTTTTTATATGTTTACATATACCAGCCAATGGTCAGCAAATAAGCACCACGGCTGGTAATGAAATGTTCGAACCATCTGTTTTAATCTGCAATTTAATTTCACTATAAAATATTAAAGTTGTTCCGATGGTTGGGTTGGTATGGCTGCTTTATATGAAAACAATTGAGTATCCCAGAGCAATTACATTGCACCAAGCACATGCTATGGATATTATATTCTGTATTGTTATTTTGTTCCATTAAAAATGTTAAAAAGCCTTCTTAACATGGTATGAAAGAGTTTTAGGCCTCTCTTTTTTGTTAGAAACAAGTAGCAAATGCTGAGGACAAATGTAAGAAGAAGATACTGGCAAAAGAATAATCTTCTTCACGATCCTTCAAGAGGAACAATGGAACTATCTTCCAAGAGAGGTGGTCACTGCCCCAGGCTGGTCAGTGCCTTGAAAGCAGGCAATGTTGTCATTAACAGTCTTTAACATTTGGTCAGTCCTGAAGTAGACTTGATGATCATGGTAGGTCTCTTCCAACTGGATTTACTCTATTCTATCCAAAATAAATGTCTGTGGAAGTGCTGAACTGATGAAACCAGAAAGTGGTTTTGACATTGCAGCTTTTGGAAGCTGTAGCACCTTTGGAAATCTTTGCTACATTTGCCACTGGCACTGCTTTCTATTGTGGGATTTTAGAGAACATTCCTTGATGGGCTGGTGGCAGTTGTGCTCTGGGTTGTGGCCCATCAGGTCTTGAAAACATCCAGCTTCAGGAATTCTACAACATATTTGGACAACCCACTCCAGTAATTAATGATCCTTACAGTGATTTTATTTTTTCTTCTTTTTCTAGATTGAAACTCTTTCATTCCAACCCCTCTGCCATGGGCAGGGACACTTTCCACAAGACCAGGTTGATCCAAGACCCACCTGACCTGGCCTTGAACACTTCCAGGATGGAGCAGCCACAGCTTCTCTGGGCAATCTGTGCCAAGTTCTCACCACCCTCACAGGTCAGAATTTCTTCCTAATTGTTTCCACTTCTTTTTGACAAGGGGGCAGGATCAGCGTAGTGTGGTGCTGGGCAACCACCTTTCCTATTTTCATCTGGCATGAACGTTTGTGCTCGTGTGTGCCTTGCAATACCCACATTTCCCACGTGACCTCAAAAATTCCCATCACTCTCAATGAGCAGCATCCTATGCCGTGGTCCCACCCTACCTTGCTCCTGGGATCTGTCTCTCTGCTTCTTTAATGGTTGAAAGGGATGGAGGGCAATCACAGTGAACTTGAGCTGGTACTGTTGGTGTACCCAAAATACAGAGCCTTTCTCCGTGTGCTGTGACTCACATGTCACTTAGGGAATGGTGAGAGGGACAGGCACACATTTCCCTGGGCAGAAACTCCCTGTCTCAGAGGCAGGAAGCATTGCAGCCCTGTGAACCTCATTTTTTGGCTAATCTGGAGCCCTGTAGGGAGCTGGGGCTCATTAGCTCAGCACTGTGGCATCCTGACACAACTGTGTGGCTTCTGGAACCCCAGCCAGTATTTCCACCTGGTAATCTATTGTACTACCTGATATATCTGATAGCCTGATATATCTGGGTGGCCAAGGCTTGCTCAGGGGTCCCCACACAGGACAGGGAGAGGCAGGGATTGCACACACCAGCTGCCCCCCACCCCTGGATGCTGCAGCAGTTGTTTTCCGTCGCACCCTTGGCCACGTGTCACCTGGTGTTATTTGGAGTGTGTGCCACTTGCAATGCATTTTTCCTGAACGTAAGCTGGAAATTACTGATTCTTACCTTACACAGCTAGTATAAAAGCACTAATGTCCTAATGAAGAGTCTCACTTAGCTAAATGCTTCATACAGCTGAGTAAAACAAAGAATTTTACTAGAGCTTAACCCAGTCGTTAATAAGCTTTTTAACCCTGACCTTTCAAATCAATGATCTACCACTGGTTTTACCTTTCAAGAACGAATTCCATTTTCAAGTGATAAAACATATTTTGCACTCCTTACAATCTAATGATTATTCTCAGCGTTACTGGATATATGAGGCCATCAAACCATTAGAAGGTATAAAATGTATTAATGTACAGCATTCACGGCTACATTTGCTTTAGAGTCAATAAAAGGGAAACAATTTATAAAGGGCATTTATGCTCATTACGGAATATCGATAGATTGTTTCTCCCATCATTCCTGAAGTATGAAGGACTCCCCTCCGTGATGGATAGGAGAGGATTTGCATAAGCTCTTTGCTTAAACTCATCCAGCCCTGAGCTGTGTGCAGGGTTCTGCGGCCAGGCTTTGGGCTGGAATGTGTGGGAGTACCCACAAATTCTTCCTTTCCAGGGGACTGAGCATCTCAGTCTGGGAGGTTTCCACAGCTGCCATGTGAAGGTTCTGTAGACGGCTATGGTGCTTTCAGCACCAGACAGGAATTGTCTCAAGGCTGTGGGCAAATGGAATCAATGCTGGAAAAGGAAGGAATTTGTTTGTGAGGAAGGTCAGGGCTGGAGCTCACAAATGAAGGAAGAGCTTTGCTGAGCACCTTCCTAAGCAGGAGTAGGAGGAAAGGGACTTTTTGACACACACAGGGGGGAAAAAAAGGGAGAGGAATTACACGGTGGGTAGAAGATGCTATAGGAGCACTGCAGCTATAGCTAGAGGCAGAAATTTCATAGTCTATCCTAGTGAATAACAACTGCAGAAATATAATATCTATGAGGAGTCGAGTGATTAAGGCACTGGCCTGAGTCTCAGCAGACCTGGATTCGGTTCCTGGCAGTTTTCAGATTTCTGTCTGACTTTTGGCAAGCCTCTTCAACTCTGTGCGCCTTGGTTTCCCATCTGTTAAAGAGGAATAATAATATTTCCTTTCTTTACTGTCTATTCCAGCAGCAATCTCTTCTGGGCAGGCACTGTCTCTCATGGCGTGTACAGGACTTTGCCCTTGGATTTTGATACCTGCACTAACGCAGGAAATAGGGATGGTGAGCACCATGCCATGGAAGCCCACTCATTAACAATTTCCCATTACTAAGGGTCTAAAAGGTATGCTACAATTTGTTAAATAGAGTTCTTAATATCAGTTCTTCCAGGACAAAAGAAAAAAAAATCAATCAGTAAATTGGAGAAGGAAAGTGATTCACATCTCTGTTAAGATTTCTAAGAGTCTGAATGTATCTTCTGGAGAAGAAATATTCCAGTTTGAAGGAGCAGAGAAAACACTAACCATGGCACAAAAGCAGAGCACTGGCCTTCTCCATTTCTGATCTTGCTTCTCTACACGTCTGGCTGCTCTGTATGGACTGACCTTTCCAGCACTTCTCACTGACATCTTCTTGAGGCACACAGTGGCTTCCTAACGTGCACATGCACCTGCCCATCTGGTAGGGTGAAGTTGTGCCCGCTCAGAGGCACACGCACACTGCAAGAGAGACTGGGTAGTATCAGTCGCAGAGCACTGGTTGAAGAGAACAACCAGCAAATATATAAAATTAAATCTCAGCTGCAGAGACTTTCTGGTAATAAGCAGTCCCAATTAGAAATGCAAATGTCACTGAAAGGGAGCTTGTCTGTTGACAGTAGACTTTGAGGAAAGCTTTGGGTTTAGTGCTAGTAAATTAATCTTTAATTATGAGCATGCCTCACTTCTGAAAGAGCTGCCCTGCACACACAGAACTGACAGCATGTGAAAGTTTCAGGCTGCTGCTTTCTTCTGTTGAATGGAACATCTCACCCCAGAAGAGCAGAGGAGAACCTTGTTGGCTGCTGGAGGACTTAACTCTACGAGCTGGGGCTGGCCAGTGTCATCGACTCTCCAAATGACCAGGAGTCATCAACCCACTAAAAACATTGGTCTTAAAACAGTATGTCTCACATGCTCTTGATAAATATAAATATCTAGATGAAGAATTGTCAAAGTCTGGGAAAGAAAAACAGTCCTTGCTCCTGCAGTTCTCTCCTTCCCTGGCTGGGTCGCCTGCCCTCCGTGCAGAGCACACCTCTCTGCCAGAGGGAGGAGCACACCATGCTACAGCAAACCCTTCTCCAGGCCAGCCATGAGAATGTTCAACACCTCCACTCCTGGGCTGGCTGGATTGTTAAAACAACATTTCCACTTCCAAGTAAGTAAATAAATCTCGCTGGCAAGTTTGTCTTGTGTCAGCCAACGTCTTATCTCCCTGAAAACTGGGCTGGTGTCCTGCAAAGCTGAAAACCGAATGCTCTAAAACCTGAGTGCAACAGCCAAGGGATACACCAGATCCATCTTCTGAGGCAGCAGATACAGTGAAGTAAGCAAATACATTCTAGAAATCCTATTATTAAAGTTACAAAAATAATCCTGTTTCTTTAAGTTTGAAGTTATGAAACCTTGCTGTCATTTTCCCAGCAAGATTTTGTTTTTTCAGCCTACAGCTAAAAAGCTTCGCCCCAAAAGCTTCGTTGCCCAAAAGAGGCCGTGCTGCAAACCCACCTCAAAAGGCCCAGAACACCTGGTTTCAGGCACAACAGGAAGATCAGAACATACCTTATCATAAATATGCATATGCGACACAGGAGCCCGCCACCTTCTTGGAGTGATGCCATAATTGACGGAACAAAGTACAACAAAACTTCACATCACTGGTGGATCAGAAGAACAGAGGTAACTGAAAGGCTAGAAAATTACAGGTTTACTGACACTCTGCTCAACCTTACCCATTCTTTATTGAAAAGAGATAATAACTATCTATAGGAGAGCTGTCTTAAGGCTCCATTCATTCCCTTTCGCTAGCCCAGCTGAGAGGTGGTATAATATAACGCACACCAGCATCTGGCATGTCATTTAATTACACCTTCAGCTTGCTGGGAAAATGTTGGAAGTGTCAAGGTAAGCAAACTATAAAAATATATTTTGCTTGCTACAGGAGAGCTCCTGAAATGGCAAGCAGAGGCCGGCTCCAGACATTAGTCTGGGTCTGTGAGAGGAAGGTGATGCAGAGGAGTCTAACTCATGAACAATTATCGCCCTCTGATAAGACACCATCTGCTCCCAGCTGCCTGGCTCCAATTCCCCAACAGACACTTGGGAATTCCTCTCCAAATAAACCGCTGGTGTAACAGGGAAGCAGAACTGTTGGCTCCAGTGAGCTTGTGCCTCCTTGCATCAGCACTGAGTGTGTCTCACTCCTTTAACCAAGAAGGAAAAAACTGTCGAAGGCAGTAAAATGCCAGAAATCACCACTGAAAGAGCCAAGTAGGGCTGGTTTTACCTCATCCACCTGATATGCACTCTGCTCAACAACGAGAGGCTGTTAGAGATCACCTATGGTAAGGATGAAGGTGGACTAATATACCTGTACCAGGGGGCACTTTTTAACTGGTGACTTTTGCCCTGAGCTGATTCAAGGGGCTCTTTTAAAGAGCACAAGCTGGTCAGACAATCAGTCAGGTGGTGTGTTTCCCTGGAGAAGCCCAGTGCTATCCTCCAGTAGCCAAGGAGAAGCCCACACACCTACGAGATAGCCAGCAGTGGAGGACTTCCAGATTCTTGCCACTTCCATGTTTCTACTCCACTATGTTTGTAAGAGAAAAAAAAGTCAAATCTCTAATTTCAGACAGCAGAGCTGAGATTGTGTGGTGGTTAAAGCATGACAGGCAATTGCATCCATCCCATGGTACTGAGAGCACTTGGCTGCATTTGGCTGAAGCTCTGCGAGCAGCACTCCTGCAGCACCATCCTTCATTCCTCGCCACGGCTGCTGTCGAGTCACTGCATATTTAAAAGGTCAGTTCTCATTGTCACTCCTGTGAAATAAGATTGGCCTGCCCATCAACACTTCCTCTAGGCCTTGATGCTGTACACACCAGGGACAGGAGCACTGAGGAGGGGGGACTCAGCATCCTACCCCAGTCTGCACAGCGGTGAAGCCACGGATAACTTTACTGCTTGTTAAACCAAAGATGACCCCTGGGCCTTTGACCCTGGAGGCTGGCCTTGTTACAAGTAATTGAAGTGAATGAAATAAATCACATAATTTTTCTCTTTGTTTGTTGGGTGGGGTGGGAGGAAAGGAGAAGAAAGTTCAACACAGAAATTAGTCACCTTGTTTTGTTCTTACTAATGGAAATTTCTCAGAAACCAAAATAAAGGGTGTCGTATAAGAACCTGAAGAGCACAAAATTAGCTTGAACCCACATCCTAACTTTCAAACCCAGAGCATGAATGCAGGTGTCTGCAGCTGAGCGTGGTATTTTTTTTCAGCTCATCTGAGGTATGAGTCACTTCCATCAAAAGAGGAGGATGCCTTGATCTGTGTGCGAGCAAGCTTTGGAACAGCAGCTGTTGGAGCAAATACAAACATCCACGCCAAGGATTGTAAGGATGGAGTTTATCTAATATGTAAAAAAACACCTGCTGCAAATGAAAAATTACACCCACAACCACCTGAATAAGATAAGCAAATGATGGGGGAAATGAAGAGAGATTTATTATTAATATAAGTTGGAACTTTTGAACCGAACATCTCTTTTGCAATGGAACAGTAGGATGCACAAGGAAATAGCACTCCTTGGCCCAGACCTGCTCAGCAGCATTTATTTTGCCTTAGTGATTTTCTTTTCTTTGCTAAGTGTGGTGGAGATGAAAACACTAACCCAAAGAAGATAATTAAAATCTAAATGAAACCACATACAGCTGTGCTACTACATGGCTAATGAACATGCAAATATATACATATGACAAGGACATAATGCGGGCTGGCTGCCTTGAGTGGTTAGTGCAGATTTCCAAGAGCTGGAAATGCTATTGATTATAACTGAGCTAAACTTCCTGACTCCAGACTTCAAAGATCAGCCTCAATATAATCATCAGGCAGCATATGGGAGCGTGGCTGCAAGGAGCTGATGAATAATAGCTCGGAGACCTGAATGGTTGCACATAGGGTGGGAGATGTCCTGGAGATGTCCTCCGGCTCTGGAGCGCCGGCTCCTTGGCAGCCACGACCAGCACCACAGAATCCTCAGCATCTTGGCATACTCGGTCCTGCTGACAATCAGGGTTTTGGAATTACAGGTTTTAGCCGGGATATTTATTTTTCCTTTCCCACTTCACTTGGCAAGAGGCTGATATGTGGTGGAGACATTTTTGGGGGGACCAGGGATGGAGGAAACAGATACAAGGCAAAGCTTCTGGGGTCCTATAAGCAGAAGGACAAGCAGCATGGAAAGGTTCTCCTCTGAGGGTCTGCTGCCGCTTCCACATGAAAGAAGACAAATCAGATTTCCCTTATTAGTTAAAAACCACCCAGCTGAGAGTAACTCCCCAACCCACTCAGAGACGAGATGAGGAAGTCAGGGCTCAGCCCTGCACCAAGCTCTCCCATGGAAGGGACCTGGTCCCACTGCCACCTTGTGCCCCCTTCACTGGCCACACCACCCCTTCACTGTAATATCCACTGGGGATATTACAGAGACAGAGCAAAGCTCACTCCTCCTCCATGATAAACACAGAAAGGCCACATAGACATGGGGATGGCCACAGCCAGGAGAGAAGCATGGAGAGATGGAGCACAACCTGAGATGTGGGTGGAGATGCCTGATCCACCAGGATGGCTGAGAGAAAGGACACCTACCGAAAAAAGAAACCAAAGAAACCAAATTTGTGCAGAACACAATGGTTAGTGCATAAAAATTAATCAAGTACTACAATGACTTGCTTTATTCATAATACTTAATGGTCATGTAATAGGAGTTTTTATTCAGCAGTTAAAGTTCATAAGTGCAGGTTTTACATGTAGAAAGGTATTATGCTGATAGTTTAATTACACACCTTTCTGCACACCAAAGGAAATGGGTTATGCGGGTTTTATAATTAAAGACGGACTTCTGAGGGGAAATGAACTTTGCAGTTAGCAACATAATATTTGATTTTTATCAGATGTTTTTGTTTTGAATTCGCCAGCACTTGGTGGTGTAAACAGGTGAGAGTGCTCCAGACTGCATGAGGTGTCGGGAGAAGCTTTGAAAATGCAGCAGAAAGTAGCAATACTTAAAAATAGCCAGTGTGAGCATGAGGTATAAACATCATGTGTTTGGAAAGCTCTCCAGACTCTGCCCATGCAATTATAAACAGAGCAAGTCTGTCCAGTACGTCTAGGAAACAGGGGAAAAACCCAGCCCAACAAGTAAGTGAAAAATAAACCCCAGCGCTTGCCAAAATAATAAAAAGCTCGACTTTTTATTTCTCTGATTTTTGTTTTAAATTCATTTCATGGCCAGTGAATACAATTTTCCCCTCCTGCCTGCCTACAGAGGCAGCAAAGCCAAAAAATGTGATGGATGGTGATGGATGTTTGTGTGTGCACGTTTGCTGTTGGAATACACAGGGCCACTCTCAATATTAAAGGCAAAGAGCAGCGTGAGCCACTGCCAGGTCACGGCCAGCTCCTGCCAGCCCCTCGTAACGATGTGGATGTCTGTACTCACCAAGGTGGGGCTGGGGAACTCTGCAGTGCCTGGGCTCCCCCCTTTTCAAGTTTTAAGAGGCTTTATTTAGCATAACCTCATTCCTATATACATATCAAAGCACATTAAAAGTATATGTGGGAATATATATATATATTTATAAATTACTAGGAGACATCCATTTATTTATAAACTACTAGGGGTAATCCTTTTTTTTTTTTTAATACAGCAAATACACCTACAATAATTTTTTTTAAGTCTAAAATATTTCAAACATCACCAACTGCTCCTCCCCTTGTGTGATATAAACTGACAGGCTCAGGCTTTTTTTGTGCCCAGCACAAATGAACATTAGCTAGTGGGTTGAACAAAAAAAAAACAAAACAAAACAAAACCAACAAAAAAAACCAAAACCAAAAGAAGAAAACAAGAGACTTTCCAAAAACAATAAGCAAGGGCAAGGCCTGAAGTATTTTGAGTACGCCCTTTCCTTTCTGGCAGGACTGGGAGTGACTGCCCTGGATATTATGGTTTGTTGGTGAAGGTGGAGTCCAGGTGATGGCAGGCGGTGCTGCCTGTGACAGGGGTCCCTTGGCTGGCAACAGCCTCCTCGGGCACTCTGGACCTACCCAGAACATCTGAAATCAGGCATTTCACAGCCAAGTACAGAGGAATGATTTAAAAATCCTTTTAACTGGTGCGGACACTCAACAATTACAACAGGAACAGTTGTGTAAAGGGTGTATCCAAATATAACTGGACATTTTTTTGAGTTTCGTTGTCTAACTTCATAAATTAATGACAATGAGAAGGAACTGTAACTGTTTTTCTCTTATTAAATCCATACACTTTGGCTCTACTCATCCTCGTTAACATACTGTTAAAAGTGCTGTTGCTGTATCTTTCAACCCTCAGCCCGCAATCAAGCCCTCGATGCACTGTGGTGGATTTCAAACAGTCACTTGTTTAAAAATAGAAAGTGTTTTTTTTTTAAAAAAAAAAAAAAAACAACTGACTGCCAACTGAATGCAAACAGGTAAAAATTAACATATGCGATTGGCAAATGTCAGGTTCAGCTCCTGAGCCACCAAGATTTACGTCGCCTGGTGAGGGGCTCACAGCACCTTGAGGCTGTATTGCCCACAGGCAGAAGTTGTGCAAATTAATACGTATCCTTAATTTTTATTTAAGTTACAGTGTGCTTTCTGGGTGGGTACCCATCATTCGCTCCTCATAATCTGCAAATTTAAACAAAAGATCCTGTAATCCCAGCTCAGCCTCCACGGGGTAAATCCAGGGTGTACCACAGGGTTACAGAGATGCTTTCCATGATACCCATTCCTACCATTGGCACGAGTTCTCCACCCTTGCAAAAGAAGCTACTGCTCCAATTTTATTTTTTTTAAAGTGTAACAAGGGTAATTATAATAGGATTAACAGATTTTTTTTTCCTCCACTGTCTCATATCAAAGAGAGCATTAGACCACAGTTATGATTAGATGTGTTTTTATTCTATATGGAAATGTATTAAAATTATGTATGGCTCAGCCACATCCACCATCCACTGTTCTGTTCTGTAAAGCCACTTCTCCCATGAAGGGCAACCGCATGTGAAGGAAGGGCATCCAAATAACTATTTTGTAAACATTTGAGAATGAGAGACAAATAGCCCCATGCAATTGCACCATCTTACCTCAGATACCCACTCGAAAATGAAATAATTCCTTCCCGAACAAGCCAAGCCTGGCTCCCCAAACCAGGAGGAATTGCGACGCTGGTAAACTTGCAGAAATATTTTTACAATTTTATTAGAGGTTTTAATTCAGTGCTTTATCTACCTCTGTTAGTCTGCAAAATAGCTTTAAATATTCAAGTGGTAATTAATGAATCTTTTATGTTGCAAATCAAACATTTTCATCTGCGCCGTGGTACACTGGCAGTGAGAAGGAGGGGTTTAAAGTGTAATTGTTTCTCCTGTTCCCCTCGCAGCGCTGAATGCCTTTTTACCCTTTATTATATCATTGGCTTTTGCTTCAGTTCATCAGCACTTCGCCACATCTTATCGGTCGATATTTGCTGTCTATTTTTTATTTATTTTTTTTTCAGTGCAAGATTTCTTACTGTGCCTTTGCCAGAGACATTCCTAAGGAGATGGAAACTCTCTGAATGTGGAATTTTCGCATGAGTGCAAAATAATAAAAAGCATGTGTGTATTAAAAAGGGATCAACTTAATGGGAAATGAGCATTGGGTTACATTAATATTCTATTACAGTAAAAATCATATTTAATAAATTTTCTCCAGATTTTTCAGGACCTTACTGTATTTTTCTAAGTCAGATGCCAATCCAAAGAAACAGTGTATATGATACATTTGATTTATGTTAAGTAAATAACCTGCACAGCCCATTTTTCGGTTTAAAAAAAAAAATATTAAGTGTAGAAACACACACCAGACCGAAATGTGTGCTTAGTTTCCATCTGCTAGGAGGAATAGTGTTGGTCTTGTGCAGCAGAAAGCCTTTATAAACAGTATTCTATTTTATTGATGCTATATGTGGATTTTTATGTTATGTGGCAAGCGCGGGAGAATGAAAACACTGTAATTTATCCCAAACCATAAAATTATACTAGTACTAAAGTAATTACTTCACATATTAAAATACAGTTTCCTTTGCTTTCTTTTGTCATCACATAAAACGAGGCGTTGAGCGCGGCAGCACGGAGGGGCCGGGGCTGTTCTTGCCTCCACAAAGAATTGACACGTCCCGGATCGTACACTATATCACCCGACCCTTGTTGTTCTGTGACCCTAATTAATATTATACTCGGTGACATTTATGTATCAGAGCAATAAGCTAAACAGGAAACAATTTATGTCACCTAAAGCTTTTTAACAAATCGATGCAACTATTTGTAATTGCTTGTTTCACAAGATTAAAAGTACTCAGCCTTGATCTTCGCCCACAGTTTTGTGGCCAACATGACCTGTGCTTCCGTTGTAAAATAGGAGTGTTGGTGATCAGCACCTATTTCCATCAAGTAATCCATATTGCTAATATTTCTGGAATTTTAATGTAGTTACAATTTATAGCCGATCAAATGTGGTTACCTAAATTGCTGTTGCTAGTAGACAGTTTAACTGTCTTTATTAATTACAGTATAATTTAATGTTTGAGTACAGGCACTTGTGTTGGTCATTTTTACAGCCAAAGCAGTTATGTGCCTTATGACGAACCATTTTAGCATTTTCAATGGAAATTTGCTAATATGATGAGTGATAAAAATGTCAAACTCTGGTAAATAATGGTTATTGCTTTGGCTGGAATTAATCCTTGAAAGGATGGTTACCTTCAAATTAACATTATAACTTGTAGAAAAAAGATGTTTTTCAGGCTTCTGAGAGGCATAAAAAATGGTCACTGGACTCCTCTAAATAAATAAAGACAAATTGGCACAAAATTGGGGAGGGGGGGTGAGGGTGGTGGTCCCTTTTCCTCCAGGTTGACAGAGGAAATTCCTGGGGAAGAAGGAGGAGGGATTATTTTTTGCTAAACACCCCGAGGTGATGTTGTTTGCCATTTCCAGCTCATGTGCTTTGAAGATCTCTAACGAAGGTAATAAAATGGGGCAAAAAGAAGGACTTTGCTATGCCCCAGCTCCAGGGTCTGGAGAAAAACCAGATGTGGACACCATGGAGGCTGCAAACACACCTGAGGGCCACGTCCCACCACCTCAGGCATCACTGCTGGGGAGGATGGTGGCTTGTGGCAACGTGAGGATGAAGAGCGTTCAATGTGCCAGAATTAACCAGCACTGCGACGAGGATGAAAGATAGCCCTGATTAACACACCATTAAATGAACATTTAACATCATCATTGAAGACTGAGCCTGATTAATAGGTCAGGAAGGGCTAATTACACCTTGTTGTGAGGAAGGGTGTGTGTATGTGTGGCTGCGTGCGAGCGAGCGGCACCAGGAATTGCCAGTTCCTTAAATTAGTCCAAAAATGTGAAGTTTGCCAGGCTCTGTGAGCACGGCCCAAGTTAAATGTCACTGATGGAATCATCTGCAGGGAGCAGGTGGGTGTGCAAGGAGCACATTCGCTGCCATGTCCTCCTGGGCCTCCAGCTCCTGAGCTTTTCCCTCCGGGGCAAGAGAAACCCAGAAAAACTACTCACAGGCTCCGGTTTTCTTTGGAAATTCCTCAGAGCCGCATTGCCTCACCACTGCCCATAAAAGTGCTTTTCAGCTGTGGTGGAAAACAGCGTTTCTGCCTGGAAAAGGTATTTCCCAGCTGGCTGCTGCTGGTGGACTAGGAAGGCATTGTGTGATGTTCCGTGATGGAGCAGCCAGGGAGCAGAAATGTGATTAATAATACAACGATGGTACAAAAGGTGGCCAAGAGCCAGAATCCCATCCACTGCTCCGGGCAGTACTGACTGGGACAGGAGGGGAAAATGATGGTCCTGCTGCTCAGCTCAGCGCCAGCTCCTCAGCACAAGCTGCGTGTGGCACCCACCCCAGCAGCCCCCCTTAAACCTGAGGCCACGGGCAGCCAGCAGGTGACAAACACGACACTTGGACCCCCCAGATCACCTTTCTGAGGTGAGACGCCCAGGGAGGTGGAACAGCCAACTCGTCTGTGATGGCTTTGTAGCCCCTGACCTGCCTGCTGGTGACCCGTGTGGGGACACACTGCCCTCCAAGAGAGGGGCTGAGGGCCCTGCTGGGACTCATCCAGGGACACATTCCCCATCCAGAGCTGACTCCCCCCATTTTACAGATGCGGAGCACCCCTGACCAAACATCAGCTTCTGGCTCAGTCCCCTCTGCCTGTGACTCTGGAAAATTTAACCCCATAAACCCTCTCCAGTTTACTAAAACCTCCCTAATGATGAAAGTGCACCACACAACCAAGGCCAAATGGGTATTCTCTGTATTTTGATTATTAAAATCTACCAGTCAATACCATTTAGAGACACACTATAATGAGTGTGCAAAGATTCCCCTCCCCCTCCCCCCAAAAAATAGTTATCTGGTATAATTTTATGATAGAATATTTTTATAAAATCATTTGTACTAATTTAAGCATTTATCATTATATGCAAAAAGATTTCTTGATGAGAATATTATAGACGGTGCATGTTTTTGACATTAGCATTTTATTTGGATGACTAATCTTGCAGATGTGAAATTTTAATGAATTATTCATGAAAAATCTCTCCTCTGAAATTTCAGTTTGCTGCTAATGCTAGTTATTAAACATTTTATTTTTCTTTACAAAACTTGATGAAGAAAATAAATGTGTGCTTACTCGAAAGAAAAAAGAAGGTGGGTTTTTCCTTTAGTTTGTCTCAGGTGACAGCACCACTTGGGACCTTGCTGCTCACGGTTTTGTGGACCAAGGGGTTGATCCTGCAAACCCTTTTTTTTGGCAGGGGTGCAGTGCACATTCCCAGCCCTTCCTACCAAAGCCAGCAGCACCATTCCCATCAGGAGAAGGAGCCACAAGACGAAGACCCCCAACCCCTTCCTTCATGCTTTGAAACAGAGCCCAGTGAGAAAGCAAATAACCCCAATGGGCAAAACTGAAGGACCTCCTTGGAAAAGAGGGTGAATTCTTTGAATGACGGCGCCTTCCTTGCTCCCAGTGCTCAAGCCTCACCCAACTGCCCTGTACAGACTGTCCACAAAACCACCACTGAAGGACTTTGTACTCGGATGTGGTTGGCGGAGACTCGAGGACAGAGATGAGATTTGTCCATCCACGAACGTGCTGGGACATGGGTGAGGTGCAGCCAGCTGCTCCACGGATCAGGGACCTTGGGATGTGACGTGAGAGTCACTGTGAGGGGGGAACAGCAAAACAAGAACTTCGGACATGGCAACTTGCATTACCAGTGTGAACAACCAGCATTTTTATTGCATTTGAGAATGCTATAATGTCAGTAATTAGTACTGACTACACAACATTTTTTATTGTCTGTATCAACAGACATGGAATGATGGAATTACAGTTGATGTAAGGAATGAGTTTCTTTTATGCCTTATCAAAAAAAAAAAAAAAAAATCTTGTTACTGGCAGCACATACACACGAAGCACCATGCTAACAGTCTGGACTGTACCATTTTCATCAAGGCTTATGGGTAGAAGATACTTGGTTACCTGTTCTGGGCCCATTAAAATGCAGTCCTGAACTGCAAATTCACCTCGCAAGACTAGAATACTAAATGACTTCTGAAACATCTAAAAAATCACTCTGAGTTCATTAACCAAAGGTACCAAAGGATTTCAAAAGAGTTTAAACATGTTTGGGTTGTTTTTTTTTTTTTTCCATGCTATAATGAACGTGAGATTATTGGCGATCTGAAAACTACAATAGTTCAAAATTATTTTAAAAAACTTTATATATATATATATTTATGTATGTATATATATAAAATATCTAATGATCTGCAATATTTGTAGAACCAGCATCCCTGCCCTGGTCTCTCCCTGAAGCTGAGCTCCAGGAGAGGGGAGGTGCAGGACCTGCAGCGGGACTCTTGCGAGTGAGAATCAAAAAAAGGTCGTATTTTTTGTGGTCACTTGCTCTACATAAGCCTTGATTTTATTTTATTTTTTTTTTTTTCATTTCACTTCTAGTTGAATGCAGAAACCTAACAGGTTTTACATTTACAAACTTTTTTTTTTTTTGTGGACAAGGAAGGCTTTGACTCTCATTCCTGACAGCGATTTACCTGATACATGGTACTACTTTCATAATGTACGCTTTTCTTTGAGAAAAAAAACATGTAACAAATTGTCTTTACATCTTGGCACCTTGTAAAGTTTTTTTTTTGTTTTTTTATACAAAAAGTTCAATCGTTTGACACTCCCCATTATTAATCACTACTTCACTGATAAACTTTGAAAGTGTGACCCTGGAATTCATCATGCAAAATATTTACTGCAGCAGGAGAAAAACATTTTTTTTTTTTAAACGATTTTTTTTTTTCCTTTCAAATATATGAACTTTGTTTAAGACAGCCAGAAAAGGCAGTGGTAAGATAACAGAAGGGGTGGGAAAGTATCAAAAAAACCAGCTTAAACACAAAAACTGTACAAAAATGCTTCGATCAATGATAACAGGAGAAAAAAAAATCTGTCAACTATGTTACAATTTAAAAGCTGAAAAAAAAAAAGTCAGGGATTTTCTCCCACATGTCAGCAAATGTCATCCAATATTCTTAAAGCAAGGATAACTAAATAAAATACATGTGCAGCGTATTCTGCAATTCCATTACATACAGTAGTTTTTTTTTTTCAAAGCTATTTTTTAGTATAGTTAATATAAAGCAGTTGCACAAAAAGCAAAAGGTGTTTTGACAAACAGGTCTGCATTTATTCCTTTTGAGGAATGATATCTAAAAAAAGGACCTTTCCACCTTTTCCTCCCTCCCCACCCTCCCCCCAAAAGACAAAGGCTCACACAGACACAGTGGGATATATATGTACAACATAATAAACCCCTCCCTAAAGAAGCAACTGTATATCCAAAGGGATACAGAATCAGAATTGTAAAAATCATAGTGAAGTTTGCTTGATGTAAAGCCTGAGATTTTCAGTTGGTTCTTCTGCAAGGCTGCAACACCTGCCAGATATGTTAAACTCTAATTTTTTATTTCTTTTTCTCTTTTTTTAATTTTTTTTATTTTTGCTACAGTCTTTAGACTAAGCATGCAAGACATACAACTAAGTGCAACTGAGTGAAATGTATTTTTTATTTACTCATTCCCTAACAGTTTGGACTGAGGTATGCGTACTAACAGTTTCTCATGCTGTTATCTTTACTCATGTCTAGCTACACATGCTGAGAATGAACTAATCTACCAGATTTTTATCCCCCTTCTGAATACCGAACTAACCAGCAAACCACTCAGTTTCGAAGCACAGGGCTCAATTCTCATGATCCCTGTCTGGCTACCGCCGGCACGTCACGAAGCTGCCTGGATATAATTTAAACCAAAAAAAAAAAGGAATTTAAAAAAAAATGTTTCCAAATGACCACAGACTGCCCTTTTTTTTCTTTTTTTTTTTTTTTCATCCTTGTCTTTTTGAAACAGAAAGCAGAGTTGAGTTTTATAAAAGTAACTGCCAATAAAATTTCTTGTACCAAAGCTTATGAGTGGACAGGAGTGTTATTTCCTTATGAAAAATGCTGACCAAAAACTAAACAAAACTGAGCAGATGTGCCAAGATCAACCAAAATTAAAGCAGTCATCCCAGCACAGTCCCGGAACAGAAGTGGCACACAATCTGTAGAACCAAAGACCAAAAAATTATTTTTTTTCCTTTTAATTCTAGAAATACCATTATGTCGTCCAGTTAAATTGTGGGAGCTTTTCTGTTCTCTTCTGTGTTTTATTAAACTGTCTCCTTTATCTGATACTCTAATTTTCCATGAAATAATTGTGTCTTTGCTTTCTTCAGCTCCCTTCTCACCGCTCCCCCAGTAACACTGATTCCTAGTTTTAACCTCAAAAGCTCTCCTTGATTCCTCTTTACAGACTTTCATTTTGGTCACTGTAAAGAATTGCAAATAAAAAGTAACAACTTTGGTTCAGACATCTACTTGGCCTTCTAAATTTTCTAGAATAAAGGAGCAGTTTCCCTCTCAGGTTAGCAATAGCCCACATCTTGTCATTTCCCTCTAAATTCTTCAACCTCCTTTGATCAACAATAAGAGGATATTTGGCTTCATAAGATAAAGCATATAACAGAGAACATAATTTACCTTTGTGTAATATCTTTGGTAATTTTAGGAAAAAAAAAAAGGTACAAAGAAGAATATAAATTAAGCTCTGAAAGGCTTTTCGAAATAATAAAAAAAAAGCTACAGTCCTACATAAATAAATGAGTGACGGAAAAGTGGTTGCAGAATGAAAACGTTTAGGTGTTTGGTGACTGAGGTTTACTGACCTATCGCAACAGATTTTGTATGTCGTGTTTGCTTTGCAGAGCTTTGCCAGTTTTTGCCTAACAAGCCCCGGCGCCAATTCTCTCCCAACTCTCCCGACTCCTCCGGCGAGGTTTCCATACTGGCTGGTGTAATATTGCATAACAATCCTAACTGCAGTACTGGATTTGCACAGCTGAAAATTAACACTTTAGCATTAGTGGGGGCCCCGTCCTTATTAACTCCCGTAACAAGTTCAATCTGAAATCTAATTTGTATTCAAACAGATTAACGCCACCAAGCAATCCTGAACTGATGTTTAACCGTGAAAACATCACCACGCACAGTAACAATTTAATGAAGTCATCTTTCCAACCACTATTTGCAAATGCAAATGTAAAAAAACAATGAAAAAAAAAATAAAGTCGTAATAATAAATGTTTAGGTGCCCATCTCGGTAATCTCAGATATTCCAGAAAGATTTGTTGACCCATTAGAACTCGTGTTAAACAACCGAGAACCTGCCACTGTACTATTCATTCTCTACTAAAAGTGAACTCTGTTGGTGCTGCATATGTTTCTTTGTGCTGTTCAATTTTGTGGCATTTGCTAATATTCACCGTTGCTGCCAAAAAAAAAAAAAAATTCAACAAAATCAAAAAACCCAAACAAAACAAGAATATATTAAAAATACTGCTTTGTGGAATGAATCTGTGTTGCTTCCTACAGTGTTTCTATGTTCATCTGTCATTCATTCTCATTCTTGCAGTACTTTGTTCCTCTCTCTCCGTTGGACAACCCTTCCACATGTATCGTGCAGCATTTGGGACCTTTTCAAAAAACAACAACAACAGAAAAGGAGACACCGAAATGGAATGTTTTCCATAGCTAAAGAAAACATGGTGGCATCTGAAGGAAACTGGAATGAATGACAGAAAAAACTACAAACAATTCAATGACATTCAGCTTCGTATAATAAAAACACCTATTAACATTCATCACAAAGTACAGAAAACGTTGAAGCCTCCGAGAGGCCCTGGGCCCAGATGAGGCCTGAGGTCAGAACTTAAAATGGTAGAGGAGAAGTGGGGCGGGGGAATAAAAGCAATACATTAGAAAGTTTGGGATAATTTTTTTCTTTGAACCCCTCCCCGATATACACGCTCACACGCACACACACATACCCACACATGTGCACACACAGGCCTTCCCCATCCCAAATGGAAGCAAAAAAAAAAAAAAAA
>VZTF01001529.1:923701-955992 GCA_013397755.1 Cnemophilus loriae | reverse complement strand
AAAAAGGAAACAAAAAAAAAAAAAAAAAAAAAAAAAAAAAAGAAACCAACCAACAAAACAAAAAAAAAATGGAGTAAAGGCAGTGATAATCAACATGCAGTACTGTGCAAATATGTTGTCCATTGGAATCCTTAAAATCTGGGCAAAGACTTGATCTGCAGTTCAGGTGTACATGCTCAGTTTGATGTCCTCAAGTGTCCAAAATTGGCAGGACCTGCAGTCCACAAGCTGGCTGCTAAATGCAAGTGAATCAGTTTAGCAAATTTACAACACTGATGTTGACTGTAAGAGAGGAAAATCCCAAGTACCAAACAAGTCCATCCAATGCACAGAGTACAAATTCCTTTTTTCAACAAAAAGTAGAAAAATCAAAAATACTCCCAAATGGGATACTTGATGGCACTAAGAGTTAACATATTTCATAGTTGTCAAAGTGGACTGAGAATCCTCCAGACTGTACAATAATGGAGAGATTTCACAGCTAAGTTTGACGTGTTCTTCCAATCTTCATTCTCAGGATAATGACGTCAGACATACTCATTCTATGTCCTCATTTACAGGTTCATCTTCATAATCTCTGTCGTGATCAAAATCTGGACTGTGGTTGGCTGTTGTCACTAAGGATAGTGGGCCTTCATTTTCATCTGGGTCTAATGGTTCTTCTTTGACATGCACGGGGTGCCTGGGAAAACAAAACAACAGGCAATCAATCAGCAACAACAAATAATCAGCAAGCTGCTCGTTCAAAAATGGTTTTGACAGCGGGGGTGGCCTGGGGAGAAAGGCGAGGTGGTTTGGAGAGCTCAGCCCTGGAGGGCCAGGTCTGAGAGCTCCAGGTGACCAAGGAGAAGACCCTCAATGTCTGTGCCAGCCACAGAAGCCAAGCCAAGCCCTATCTCCCAGGTAACAATCAGCACAACATGAGTAAACAACCTTGAGTTGCCCCACGGGAGGTTTAGGTTGGATATGAGGAAAAACTTCTTCACTGAAAGACTCATCAAACACTGCAACAGGCTGCCCAGGGGAGTGATGCACTCACTGCCCCCAGAAGCGTTCATAAAACACGTAGATGTGGCATTTAAAGCACGGTTTAGTGGTGGGCTTGGCAGTGCTGGGTTAATGGCTGGACTCGATGATCCTAAAGGGCTTTTCCAAGCTTAATGATTCTATGACTCCATGAAGGCTGTGCCAGGCAGGCAGCCCTCAGCTTCCCCGGGAAAACACTCTGGGAGGAGCACCTCGATAGGGTTTCCGTCTTGGGACCGAGAGAAAACGCTCTCAGCTGACACGTTAAGTTAATAAGATCTCTGGATAAATAAGTGGAACAGGCATCGGAAGGGGAAGGCAGCGGCCTGCCAAGGCCTCCGCGCGGCGCAGGCCGGGCTAATCATCCTCGCCGTGTGTGCGGCGTCTCTCGTTAACATGCAGAACCTGTGAGACAACTCTCCAGAGGACGACCCCAAGTGAGGTTCTATCATTAATCAACTTCAAGCAAACACAGCAAAGAGACACCATGATACATGCTTTAAACTCCAAATTAATGCATATTTTTACAAACTGTCAATAAGGGAAGAAAAGCCCTGCCAGGAAACACAAACAGAGAGGAAAAGGCTCGCTCAACACAACAATATGATAAGAAAGCACAGTCCTAACGAGAATAATAACACTGTCAGCTGTAAACAAGGCAGAACATGATCCCCAGCTCATGGTGGGCACAAGGATGCACTAAAGAGATGAGATCTGCCAAATTTCTCATTACGGCAAAGCACATGAATAACCCGCAGGGGAATGGGGCTTGGTCATTCAAAACGGGTATGATAACAATTGAAAAATGTTGTTCGTAAATCATATTTACAACAAATCCTATACAAATACAAATTACCTTTTTTTGCCTCGCTCTCTTTTTTTTTTTTTTTTTTTTTTTTTTTTTTTGTTCGGCAGCTTTTGAAATGTAAAGTAGCCATGTGAGTCAATAGTGTCTTGTTGGTGGAACTTTATAGGAAAGTAGGATTTTATTGACATTACCAAGTATTAATAATGCGACACAGCGATGGAGACCCTGTTTGCTTCCTAAATAATTGATGTTGTAGGCAATCCCTTAAAATAAAGTGTTAATGAGTTCAAGTCCCACTCTGTCTCTCATTGAGTTGATATCCACCTCCAAGACTCTTGTTTTTTTCTCTGTGCAGGCTGATTTAATTAACCCTTTCACATGAACACACAACCTGAAGCACACATCTTCACCGTAAGAACTTTTCCTCTGCTTGCACAGCTTTGCTTTAAAATGAATGATTTAAAATAGCTGCATTGTATTTTATGCTCTGTGTGGATAGGAACGACAACACTGTTTGTACTCCACTGCACGGACAGACAGCAAAGATAAATCAGTGAGCAGGGAAAATGTACTCAGCATCCACAGACAGACCAAAGCCAGCCTTGCCTACTTGGAGAGAGCCAGTTGTACCCTTGTACCCTATTTATTTATTTAGGCTTGAGCCCGGATCAGTTTAGGAAGCATCCAACTTGCTGACTACAGACAATTCTAATGTGAGCTGCGAATGCCTTACAAATCCCTGCATGTTTCAATTTTCTTGAGTTGTAAAGTGCTGGATCAATACGTAAGTATTAACTGCACCTTCCAACTCGTCCAAAAGAACGGTGGGGAGAAGTGATGCAGTATCCTTGTACACACACCTCTTCCCTTCAAATTCACTAATAAATATCCTATCAACACATCTCTGGGAGCAAAGAGGTTCCTCTGCATGTCACGTAATTTCTGAAAAAATTACACACTGAGAGAACTGCTCATACAGTTTTAACCTAACTAGTGAAAAAGGAGGGGTAAAGGAAAGACTGGAAGGAGACAGTTCAAGGATCAGAGGTTAAGAATTGGCATAAACACATAAAAAGTCTCACAAGCAGATTGTCACGTTGGAGGTGTGCACGTGCTACCTGTCCCAGCAGCTCATGGCCTCCGTGAATATTAAACTGTGCTGAATACCTACAACTAGAAAAACTTACATTATGAATAGGCTGTGGGGCCCCTCACTTGGGAGAAAACATGAAATGAAAAACAGAAGAAAAAGGGGGAAAGAGCGGCTGCACTGAGAGCCCGATAAAGCCTGTGCTACTCAGCCTTTATGGCAGTGATCTTTTTTACTGCTGTTTTAATGTCAAAGTCTTGCTTTTTTGCTTTCTGGTTTTGATGCTGCTGCTGCTGGGCTTATTTATTTTTTTTAAGTATTATTTTTGAAAACACAGAAGGGAAATTTTCAAAGGGGAGAGGAGAGCACATGTCTCGTGCAGTGGAGAGGCCTTGGTGCATGGGCTGGAGTTTCTCCAAAGACTGCCCAGTGTCCCAGTGCATCCCCACCACCTCAGGTGCCAGAGGGTTAGACAGGTGCTCACTGTGCTCACAACCACTCAAAGTGCTGTGAAAGCTCATTCAAAGGTCCCCAAACCTTTCCAAAGCAAACTCTGCCCCTCTTCTAGTTTTGTTATGAAACCAGGTGGTTTTAACTGAGGTTCTCTTTGAGGTTTGGTGCGATTTCCAGAGGTCAAAAACCAAAACTTGAGGTGTGAGAAGCAGCAGAAGTTATGAAAAGCTCTGCTCAACCCTGAGTGAGACAAAGCCAGAGAGGGCCACAAAGCCACAGGGAGCAGAGTCACACCAGCCTCCCCCAGCACCTCACGTGTTGCACAAACATCAGACAGCGAGCTTGGCAAAACCTCCATCCCCTAAACGAGGAGGTTATCTGGGTAACACAACCCCCAGGGAGAGAGCTGCAAGGAAAACAATGCCAAAAAAATCCAACTCCTTGTGTATTCTGTCAGCTGTAACCACAAAATGGCATGTGAGGAGGAAACCTTCCCAAATCTGTGATTTTTCTCAAACATTTCTGAGCAACTGAAATAAATAGGCTTAAATAATCTCAAAGGCAAAGGGAGACTTTCATATCCTCTCAGATAAGTCTGAATTTCTATTTACCACTTCACCAAATCCTCAAACTGGAGAAGGAAAACTTCCTTTAGAGACTGAGGAATTCAGTCTGCTGAATTACAGAAAAGGTAAATGCTCGGTTAAGAAACAAGAAAAAGCATGGGAGGGAGGAAAGAAGGCAAAGGAAAGAAAGGGTTTCCCATTTCTGTTTTTATAGCAGCAGAAATTCAGCACATTCCTTTTAAGCAGATGCCTGGGACTCCAGAAGGGGTTAACAATAAATAACCTTGCTGAACACAGATTCCCCTTCTTTTCACATCTGAGTAATTCTTTTGTTTGTCCACTCTGGGAACAGAGGAGTTTTTAATAAAGCTGACTGTTGTTTAAAGCCACTGAGTTCTGGTGGTGCACACAGCATGGAGTAGTTTGCTTTGTGGCTACCTTTGGAGCATATCAGGATGAAAGTGTTATGTCCCCAAGCTGTAATTATGCGACTACTTTCTAGTGTTTCAAAAGGAGGGAGAGAGAAGGGAAAAAAAAACCACCCTAGCTGTGGTTCAACGTGTCATAAAAAGGAAATGAATGAGCAGTAATAAGACTTCAGCTAAAGTGTTAGACTTCTTAGCTGTCATGTTAACAAGGTCCTTTAAACCTTACAATAAAGTTTAAAGCTTGATTTCGTCTAATACACTGAAATTGTTTAAAAAATAATTCGCATTATGACAAGGAAATCTGTTCTGAGAAAAAAAAATGAACATGTTAACAGAGCAGGAGCACGGAAAATAAAAGGTTTCACAGTGTCTGGAAAGTCGCTGTTGACTCATGGTTTTATTTAGTAAACAGGGTAAACCCCATGACGTGTGAATTGTGTTCTGGCTTTAGATCCCTTCAAACTACTTAGAAACACCATTATAATGGGGAAGCTCCGAGGCTGGTATTGGAACATCACCCGGCCACATTTTACTTAAGCAAAAAGAAATGTTCAGCAGAGAACACATATATTATCAATTCTGAGAAAATGAAAACACTCAGGAAACAATCATTTCCATATTACAACAGAAAATTGGATTTTCTGGTGAATAATGAAAATGAGGCATCACTCCCCCCGACCTCCTCTCTCTCCACTATTTGTTCTGTGCCCCTCACCTTGGTATCAATGTGCTAAGAGATGATTATTAAGTGCAACAAAGGCCACAGCTATGCACAGTTCTGGAAGATGTCCTAGCCTGTTTCAACTGGGTTATTTTTCCCTCCTCCCAGTCTCTTCAAAGGCAAGGAAACCTTAGGTGAAATGAGAAGTGCATGAACTGCACTAGCCTTGAACTTGCAAAAAAATAATTACTTGGATTAACGCAACATCATAAACGTTCATCCTTGTCTGTTAGGCCAGGAGAAACCCTTGGGAGAAGCCTTGTTTCTAGAGAAAAGCCATGTCCCTCCACTCCTCCTTCACGCCGGCCCTGCGTGGTCACGGGCAGAGGATAACAAATTGTGACTAAAACTGCCTGGAGATGAATCCGTCTGTGAGAGACAGAAAGTGTGTCATGCAACGTTACTTTGGGAGAGATAATTAATACTGCACAAACAATCACTGGGAAAGCTAAACACATTATTTGAATGTTTTGAAGTAAATGGTAAAAGACAATGTTTAAATTAATTATTAATTAAAAATGAATGTTGCCATCTTTAAAGATTTTTTTTTCAAAGCACTTTGTGCACTGATTTAAAACGCTGCAATATCAAAGTATCCAGAGCCTCAGATTCCTTCGTGCCCCCTCCCCTCTGACAACACATTATGCAGGTGGGAAACTTTTTTGCCATTAAATGCTAATTAGTTTCACAACTAATTACTACCGTGGTATTAGGTTAATGTTTTTTCTACTTTTTGATTTAGACTTACTTTCGTAAATCCCTTATTCAAATTACTTTGAAGTAAGAGACTACAAATTAGTTCCCTTTTTAATGTGTAATGTGAGCCCTGGCAAGCCAGCCAGTAATTTTACAGGCTGTTTTAAGGAGCAGGGGGAAGACGGGCAGCACGGTCACTCACAGGTACCCAACTGCTCCGCCGAGCTTTCGGGAACGACAGCACTTGTAAACTCCGGCTTCCTCACCGGCCGCCAATTACCCGGCGCGTGATGTGAGGGGAGGGGGGAGTTTACAGCTTTGCAAACTCACTCTGTCACCCCATAAATACCGCACACACCCATCGGGGCATCACACCCTTCCTGCCTTACCCTTTCCTGCGCCCGCCTGCTGCCCGGGTGCCGCTCACGTGGAGCGGGGCTGGCGAGCCCCCGTCACTTCATGTGGTTATAGACGCGCTCATTACACCGCCGTCTGTTGCTATAATGCCCCTATTAATTCTCCTTTTGATATTTTAAGAGCGGTCTATAAATCACACAGGACTTCATGGTAATGCTTAGCGAGACTTTTTTGAGTTGCGTGGTTTTTTTTGGACCTGCCAAACAAGCTTATTTCCCAGCTCTGCCCCACGGGCCGTGCTCATCGCGTAAACCGAAAGGGGAGAGAAATCACAGGTTTTCTCCAAGAAACTTGTAGTTGCCTATGACGTTTTGCAAGCTTTAAAGAAGAGAACTGCAAACAAGCGAACAATTTTATAGCCCTGTGTGCTTCTTGGACTGGACTGAGCTGATCAGTTTTACACAGAGACCGGTAAACGGCTGTTTTATGTTCCAACCACCCTACGCATGTCCCCAGATGGAGGTAGATGTCTGCTCTTGCTGCTTCATCCAAGAAGCTCAGGAAGGAGCCAGGAGTCTCCAGAGTCACCCTTGAGCAGACGGTAGGACAAGACCTCGAGCCAGCCTGTGCCTCTGCCGTACTTACATCGCTTGCATAGGGGAACGTCCTGGACTGCTGTCACTCCCGTTACTGTTCGTATGCTCCATTGCACCATTGAGCTCTTCCCTCATCGCGCTGGCTAAATTGCCCAGAGTGGGATTTCCCATGGAAGCAGTAGTGTATAGAGGTATACTGTTCTCAGCCATTGAAGCCTGCCAAGGACACAAACAAATCCATGAAGAGCCATGACTAACGTTTTTATACATTGCACAACACACTCACTTGTTCCAAAACATTCTCCACATTTACATTATTTGCAATTACAGGTTCTTTTAAATATTGTACTTTCTGACAGGTATTACCCTGGTTCCATCAAGGGAAATTTAATATCATTTAGATCTGGGTTTAAGGATTCATAGCTGTATTGGCTTATAAGAGGATGGAACCTTCCATTCCCTATTTGGAATTACACTCCCTGGAAAAAAAGAACATGTCCTTTCCCTATTGTTGCTTTGTGAAATTATGTTTGGGGCTTTGGGGTATTTTTTGTGGCTTAGGTTTGGGCTTTGTTTCTAATGAAATGGTGAAAAAAATTGGAACTGGTTCAGCTGGTAACTCCTTCCCACTGGAGTGAGCGGGCACCAAGCAGGAGCGCAGCATCACCGAGTTTGGTTTTCCTTGGGACATGTGTGAGGCTGCCATCAGTACTAACTGGATCAGAGTTGCACCAATCTACCTGAGAGCTCAACTATTCCATGTGGAATTTTTTAAACCTCAGCAACTCAATTCTTACCTTAGCTATTACAGGTCTAACTATTTTATTTTGATTTTTCCCTTTGTTCTAAGGAAACACCGTGCAGCGGCACACTGGAGTTAACTTTCTAAATGGAAATCTTTGTAGGAAGAGAATGAACTGTTAAATATTTTCCTTCTGATTCCCACCGTTCTGCCTGCTAATATTTACTGTGTGTCAGCATTAGCTCATGTTGACAGCACAGTCCCGGCCCGGCACAGCAGCGGTGGGAACGCAGAAACCCTGAGCCCCGGAGGAGCCCAGTGTTTGGTGGGGATGGGAGGCACTGGAATGGGAGAGAGGCACAGGGATGGGAGGCACAGCTTTCCGAGGCTGTAGCGCCCAGGGACTGGAGGGACATTTAACCATTTCACCCTTCCGAGCCGGATTGGGCTGACATCATCCACAGCTCTCTGAGCCGTGTCAGCGCCGGGCAGCCACAGATGCTGGCTCGGCAGTGCTTGACCTGCTCCAGGGAGAGGTCAGCTGGCTGCAGTGAAAAAAACCCATCAGGCTGGGTCTGCGTGATGCAAACCTGGCCCGTGGGACGGGAATCCATGCAAATGTACTCCCCACCAAACGCTCTCGCCTGCTCCTAATTCGTGGGACAAAACTCCTCGCTTGTCGCCAAGCCGGCAGTTCTTCCCAGGCAAGCACAGCCAGAGACAGGGTGGGGGGAGATGGGATGGGAAGGGAGGGCAGGACCAGCCCTCACTGCAGCACCTCCAGGAGCACGGCCCCTTTTATTCTTCCTTACGTTGACCTCTCCATGTGCAGCCCTATGTGTCACACGTGATTACAAAAGCTATTCTAACGGGGAGGATTATTTTTATCTTCTTGATTCAACAACCGGCAAACTCATTGTGATTAGGGGATGCAAAGAATGGTTCACATTTCCTGCACTTGGCAAAATAATGACTCAAGTTCTTCACCCACAGTGATAACTTGTAATTGCAGCAAAGCAATTTACTGGGGGAGACGTGGGACACAAGGAGTATCTGCTAGGAAGACAGTAATAGGGGAGGGGGTGTTTTGGGAGCCCCTGTTGACCCGCTGGCAAAATAGAGAACTGGTGAGAGCTGGAGTCCCCGTACCTTCCACAGACAGAGGGGGGAGAGAGCTGCTTCTTCTCCCTGGCCACGAGGGAAAACAGAGGAGATGTCAGCAGGGTCTGGGTGAAGGAGAGGGGCAGCTCTGCCACCCCACAGGAAAAGAAACCACAGCCTGCCATGCGGGCAGCACATAGCCCCCTGTGCAGACCCCGTGGTGCTCACGGGGATGTGCAAGGAGCAGGCCTTCCCAGAGCCCACAGAAGCTGGGGGGAACACTGCTCATCAATTATTAATCAGATTGAATCTAGGCCCTGGCAGGTAAGGCAGCCTTGTGTCCTAGAGGAATTTGTTGCCCAAGTGAGGTCCGAACTGCCCACGTGGCAGTGGCCACCTGCCTTATTTGCCCACACCCTCTACAGCCCCAGAGAACCCACTGGGATTTTGCCTCCAAAATCCAGTGGTGGGGAGAGAAGTGTGGAACCTGCCGGTGTATTTTCACCCTAAAAAAGGACCTGCCTGAGTGTGTTGGTTATTATTCACCCCCCTTTATTAGAGGGGTGACAGTGGCAGCAAATCTGGCCCAGGCTCCTCTCTCCATCACCTCAGTGCACACGATGCTATGGGGGGGCACGAGGACATGGCTCTGTCAGGGAAAGTGGGGAATGGAAACAGTTTGGAGGTTATCACTAAAGACAAGAATGGATGGAGATGACGACAACGACACGTGTTTCAGAAATAAAACACGAACAGTTCCATATGATAAGCATATTAATTGAAATTAGTCACATAGTTAACAATGTGAAGAAATGCAGGATCATTTCATTTTTGCCTTTCAGCCTCATGAATGTAAAATGTGCTTGTAATCTTAATACTATTCAGGAGACAAAGCAGTCTTTAAAAATCACACTTCACAAGACTCAAGGGAAAATAAGTTACTAATGAATGGTATTTACAGTTGCATCATTTAAACATGCTTTCCTGGGCTTTGCAGGAGTTACTGCATAAACTCAAAAAGCTAGAAGAAAGGCAAACCATCGTTTTCCTCCTAATAATCTGTTTCTTGGTTCTGAAAAGAGAAGTCTGCTAAACCTTCCACAAAACATGACTGCCCAAGCACATATCCATGGCCATCAGTGAACTTCTTGAAAAGTGACCCCCAAGAACCACCTGGGGTGCAACCACCCCTGGTGTTGCCTTCTGGATTAATTCACAATATATAAACCAGGTTTGAACCCCCACACAAACACACAGACCCCGCTATAAATCAGGGCATGGTAATGCATTTGTATGTTTGGTTTATACAGCAAATACTGACTTTACCTGGGGTTTTTGAGATCTACTCAGGAATTTGTTGAAAAAGGAAAAAGGGCACAGGAAAAAGGGCTGGAGACATGGACATTTTGAGGCTGCAAGTTATTAATTCTGCACCCACACTTTGTGTATTTCTGCATCGTGAAAAAACAGGATTTTTGTCTTACCATTACAGTTTAAACCAATAAAAATGATTTTTTATTTTCTATAGGAATTGCGCCGTTTGTTTTTTACCAACAATAGGAAGATATGCAAAAATAGCCCTTAAAAGAAAAGGGGGAAAAATGATCTGCTTTCTCTTTAAAGCCATGAACAATAGAAGGTCACGTGCCGCAGTATCCTATCATTCAGCACATTAATAGCTGTGCTAGAGTAATTACACTTGTGGTATTTTTGCCTCAAGTGAAATTCTGAAATAAGAGGATGGAAATTATGATACTGCTGATAAATATTAATAAGTGAACTTTTAATTTTTTTGCCACAATATTCAAAATGCTAAGCATCTAGCTAATGCTGAAGCAGCCTGATATGTGTTTGCCTCCAGGGACTATGATGCTTTATGCACTTAAGAAAAAAGTTTAACGGAATTAAAATTTAATATCTAATTAGAGCAAGGCTAATATATTTTGAAATGAGTGGGGAAGACACACGCCTCTGTTGCATATTTGCTACAGTCATTAATCTTACCTGTAAAGCAGCATTGAGAGGTGTGCAGTAGGTGTGGCTGGTCTGTATGTTTTTAATAAGAGAAGGGTTACTGCATAAGAAAAACATAAAAAGGAGAGTTAAATGCAACCAACTTCTGTGCGAGCGTTTCAAGCACGTAATGCTTCCTCCCCCACCAGAAAACTAGAGCTGAGACTGGTTTTCCACAAGAGTTCTGTTTCTTTTCTCTCTTTTTTTTTTTTTTTTTAATTTAAAGAAAATATCTGAGTTTCCGGCTATGGTTATCATATTTGCCTTTACTAAATAAGGAACATCATTATCTCTTGACGTTACCTCGCCATGTGTTCTACTACCCTGCGTTAGTGGCACATCTTGGCATCTCTGCTCGTTTTAGCTGTGTTCAGGAGAAACTCTCCAGTTTTCGTCGTGTCTGGGAGCCCGTTACCACGTGAAGGTCCATCGTGAGGAGGCAATGATCAGAAGCATCACGGGACATTTTAAACTCTGCTTCGTCCAAATGACTCTCCAAGTCGCTGGCAGCGGAGTCTCTCCCAGTGGAGGGGGGCACCACGGTGAGAGAGGATTTATTTGATCCATGTAATTCCCTGCCATGCCAATGGCCACGGTGAGGGGCTGCCCACCACCATCGCCCCAAGCAGCCCGTGGGCATGGAGGCACAAGGGCAGGCGGCCCACAGAAACCACCACACTGCCCTGAAGGTCTCTTTTAGTAAAAAATATTCTGGTGTGCTGTTTTGGACCCTTATTTTTGTCAACTTTACATAAGGGGCCAGATTTGAGGAAATGGAATGGGGACTACGTGAGCTCTCTCTTTAGGAGGCAGCCCAATATCACCGGTTCCATCAGGAGATAAAAAAAAAATTAAAAAATCATGAAACAGAAACTAGGTAAAAAAATGCCCATGCGAAATATCCCCCCAAAATTTTATCACTCACTGGGCATGTTTTTATTTTAATTTGATTCATGTGGGAATAAATTATGGTGAGCAGAGTCTTAACTGAGCCCCTTGCACAGGGACCAGCAAGGATCAGTTGTCCAGGAGAGATGGCCTTCGAGTAAAGGTCAAAGAAAATCCCTTTGGGAAGCCCAGGAATATTGGTGCATGGTTGTTTTAGGCACATGATGGCCTGTTGATAATCTTTACAGCTGGTCTCACTGCATTTTCAAACTCTTTAAAGTGAATTCAGCATTTCTGTCTTGTAAGTATCTTACTCTTTCTGATTAAGAGTAGCAAAACAAAGCATACAATTGAAAGCAAAGGAAAATATCAGAATTAAAACTTATCTGAAGCCTTTCCTGGCATATATCTGTCTTCCTGACACGTCTACAGCAGTATATCTGTGCTAGCGTGGATAATTATCTTAGTCTACATAGCTCTATAAATAAATGCTTTAACAAACATGTCAGAGTAGAGTTTTTACTACAGGCATTTGGATTATCAGAGTAGGACACACAAAATACACGTAACAACCAAAAATTTAGTTTCTTTAGCAGCAAAGGTGATGACGCTATTTTGTGAAATGCAAGTCTACATGAGATGGGTAAATCATGCAAAGCAAAGCAACAGCAGAAAAAAAAAATTAAAGCAAGTAAAAGCTCTTACTGTGCAACAAGCTCGCCAAAGTTTTCATCAGGGCAGTATTTTCGAGGACGGCCTCGTTGAATATGACGGCCACGTTTAAACTCTTCATCATCAACAGTCCAAAAGGACCCAAACTCATCCTCTACTCTGATAAAGCACTTATGCAGTGAGAGGTTGGTGCGAATGGCACCCTGGGACAAGAGCAGCAGCAAAGGAGATGAAGTGGAAACAAAGGGACACGGGATCGGGGACAGAACAGACATCAAATACAGGGAAAAGGAAAAAGAAAATAAAATGCAATAAGCATAAGCAAATGGTTTGTGAGGGTTAATATGCATTGCCACCTAAAAGCTACTAGCATGTGATGCAACAAACACCAAGCAAGCAGGGTCAGGGTACTGGTGGGCATACAAACAGTAGTGATGAGATGTTTGTCTTGGTTTCCCTTAACTGAGACAATGCGAAACCACCTGTGGTTGGTCTAACACCAGCTAGCAGCCAAAAGCCTCTACGTTAAACTGTAAGCATGATCCGAGCTAGGCTAAGAAGTTCAAACATGGTGGACATACCCACTGATCTTTTGTGGCCTTCGTTTTTGGAACTCTAGTTCATCCACTGTCCATACTGCCCCTTTAACGTTTTCTACTCGCACAAAACACTTGTGAAGACTAAGATTATGACGCACTGCATTCTGCAGCAAGTATAAAAGAGAAAACATTCAAAAACCTTCTATGAGAAAATGCTCATCATTGTCCAAGAACAGCAGCAGCACAGTCAGCTTGACAGTTCTCATTTTGCAATGTTAAGCCCCTTCCCCTCCCCGCACCCGCTCGCTTTCCCCCGGCTCTTTACATCTTATTTTGCAAAGACAAAATAAATATGAAAGCTTAAACCCAAGATTAAAAATTCACGTTATTCTTATCAATTATCCCCAGTGTGACTGAGAAAAGCCACTATTTTAAGCATGCATGTTGTAGAATACAGCACATTTCATACAGAACACAAGAGGAACATTGCTTAGACTTTTTCAAAACAAATATATACACTCTGCAAAGAGAAATTTCTCCCCTCCTGGAAAAGAAAGCAGTTAGAAAGAACAGAAAAGATTTTACATAAGTACAGTCGACTGGATTTAGCTGTGAGGCACAGGAGCTGGTGTTGCTGTGGTTTCCCACAGCTGGGCTAATGTGATTCAGGTGCTGGACCTCCCTCCACACCCACAGCACTGGCCGGGGGCTCGGCAGCACCCCACCGGCCGGCCGGCACCAGCTCCTGCCTCCACGGCTTGCTCTTATATGGACGTTGGCTCCTATTTCTGGCAGACTACTCTAGTGACTGATCTGAGCCTCTGCCAAGTGAAAACATGAGCAGGGCTCTCCGAAACGAAGTGATAATATCCCCACAGCTCATCACCCAGAGGGAGCCGTGCCCACGGCATCCCATGCCCGGATGTCCACCCTGCAGCTCGGTGCTGGGAAGGATGAGCACGGCCAACCCCTCCAACGTGCTGAGACACCTCACTAAGGCATGGCAAGCTGTTGGCTTTTCTGTCCCTGCTCCCTCTGACACAGTGCCGAGGGCCCTGTTACTCCTCAAATGGAGTGCTATCCTTCGTCCTCGTTTCGGGAGTTTCCTGAGCAAACACCCAGCAACAACAGTTGGACATGGTGGTCTCAAAGGTTTCTTCCAACCTAAAAGACTCTATGATTCTACAAAGCCATTGTTCATGGAATTCAAAGGAATTTAGACATGGAGCTTGTTCCCAGCACTGCTGAAAGGGGCTTGGGGAACAGGAAAAACAGAAGAAGCCATTTGCTGAAAATCTGCAGGCGAACAAACTCCATCCTCACTGGCACCATTGATTCAGTCAATCTGGTTGACTCATTAGCAGGCACAAAGCCAGCCAAACACATGGCCTGGGTCTAAGCAACCAGGAGATGACAATTTTTTTTCCTTCCGACATCATCCTCTTCTTTTTTTTTCATGAACGTGGGGTCTGGATGGTGAAAAGGGAGCTCTAATCCTGAATGTCTAAATCACTGTGCAAACAAAGGGTAGCACAGAGCATTTGTCATGTAAATCAGGAGGCAGTGGTGTGTGTGCTGGGAGGGGAAGGCAGAGAGTCTTCTGCTCCTTCTCCAATTCTCTGCCACACCTAGTGCAGTCCCCACACTCCCACCCCAGGAGGAGTGGAAGATTCGGGGTCTGGACCGCCTTTGCTCAGCAGATGCTTGAGTGCAAACACATCTCCTCTGGCTGTAGGTGCCTGATCAAGGCACTTCAGCTTTTCCACACCAATCTGCTTCTGAACTGGTGAAACAATAAACCCCTGGCTTTTCCTCTCAGCAAGGCAGAAATCTAGCAGAAAGTCAACCTGTCCATCAGGCCTGCTTCCTTCTGCCCTTACTTTCTTCTTTCTGCTCTTATTTTTTAATGGGTTTTTCTTTTCCCCCTCCCACCTCTTCCAGATTTCAGTACTGTTGACATTTTTGGCAGAATCCCTGATTTTGAGGTGGAGGAAAAACATGTGAACGCCCCACACCTCACGAGCTGAAATCAGCCAGCTCAGCAACTGCTGGTGGGTGCCGCACTAGTGCAACCCGACACAGGGCTGCCGGCCCACATCTGGGTAACTCAGGCAGTTTCCTGTGAAAATGGGAACACTGTCAAGTCTGGAGCAAAATGTAAGAATAATAACGCTATTTCCCCCAGTGAAAGCTGATCTTGTGGTTCATACAGCAGTTGATCAAACGCACACGGCAAAGCCCAGCGAAGGGAGTCCTCAGAGTTTGTAAATAGTCTCTAAGGACAGGGTTGAGCAGGAATATTTGTGTTTTTCTTTAAATAAATTTAATGCTGGAGAAATACTTTACAGACTGCTCTTGTTCTCTTGAAGTCCATGTGCAACTGATGGTTAAGGCTGTGGGACTGGACTCTTGCTGGATACGTTGAGACAGAGAAGCTGAATATTTACAAGACATCCACGAAGTGCTGCCCTCATTTTCTATTTTCCATGTGATCACTTATTTAAGGAGTCCATGCCAGAAAAAAATTGTGTTTCCCCTGCCTCTGGATACTTGCTATCTAACAGTTTTATTTGAACAATACCCCAACGTGTCAGAGCCACACCTGCAGCCTGTGCCTCATGGCTGTGACTCAGTGCCAGCAAATTACTCCAAAAAATAAAAGCAAACAGACATTGCCTCTGACCTGTCAGAACCAGTTCACAGTGCTCCCCCAGCAATCAGCTTAACAGAAAAATTAGGAGCTATTATTGTAAGATTATATATTTACCTTGTTAAAAATATTTGTATGCAAGCCACTTTTGCAGAAAAATTACCCTGAACATGCTTGAATGTAGTAAATGAAAGGGTTTGTTATTTTAATAAGTGCTCAGGCTCTGCCGTACTGCATTTTGGGAAAGAGGTTCATTTTTTAAAGGTCTTTATTCTTGCACTCTTCTGCGTTTTTGAAATAGGGCTCAGGGAAGCTTGTCCACACCAAACCCTGACCCTAAACTTGGGTAACAGTGACCCAAACGCCCCCTAAGCATTAGCTGAAGGTGAGCACAAATCAGCACATATATATTCAAATTATTCTGATTCTGCAATTAGCCCCTCGTGCTCGTTCCGCGCCCCGTGGGCCTCCCGTCATGCCAATCCAGAGCTGCATTTTCATCCCTGCTGTTCCTGGGGGCTAGCAGAAATCTGAGCAGTCTCCAGCACGAAAACCTGCACTACTCCAACCAGTTGTCAGTTTTGCTGGTGCTGGTGGATGTCGGGGTGAAGTTTTTCTTTCCTGTTACATGAAGCAGGACCTGGACACCTGCAGAAGGCCAAGGTGTCCAAGGAGGGGTCTCCAAATGGCACCTGCCTCCCTGGAACACACAGTGCCCTTCTACAAGCCCAAGAATCTGCAGCTCAGCCCCTTTGCCGCTCTTCCGTATCTGTACTGGCTTCTGGGACTGGATTTTATGGGATGCCAAAAGCTAATTCCCAGAACGAGGCTCACAGGAGATACAGCCAGGACTGCCTGCTGCCTTCTTCCACTCCTCCCTCCACTTCCCTTTGCTGCTGGAACTAAATAGGATTTTTACTTTAGCACCCGCACCTGCAGCTGCTGAAAAGCCCTACTGGAACCCCTCCAGCAGCAAAAGACAGGCAGGTCTAAAAGGATCTTAAATCAGGGAAAGTTAATTTCCTTTCTGGATAGTAAGGAAGCTGCAAAGTTAAACACTGCTCATGTTTTCCAACTGCAGGGAAGAATCAAAGCAGCAATCACAGAAAGTTTTCCTGAACTTAAGAGCTTCTAGACCAGAGCTGAAAACATACAAAATTGTGCTGGGATCTGAATGAAATGAAAACCATGCCACTAAAAACCAAGCTAACTTCCAAGGACCATTTTTAGCTCCATCCGCTGAAGGAATTAATCCTAAATGCAGGCTGGGACAGAAAAAACAGAAAGAGCTGATGGAACAGCATGTATGGGACCTATTCATACTACCTGGTCATTTGAAGTTGGTTGAGAACAACAGAGCTGGTCTGGATTGAGAGAGATTCCAAGCACCAGGGTACAGTTTTTACAGCAACACAACATCCTGTTATTTGATTCATTCATTTGTGATTGCACTGGATTCAGAAGCCAATATGACTATTAAAGTGCTATATTTAAAGTGAAAGAGTAGCCCCCCAAAATACAGAATAAAATTAACTCCCCAAATCTCTTATCTAACAGTATCTGTGATAGTTATCAAAGGAAATTGAAGTGCAAAACCCCAAGTTTATTTCTGTTAAAGACATTTCTTATTGAGGAGCTTGCTTCTTGCATATTAAATTCAATAAGCTTCTGCTGTGTGATTAAAAAAAAACAGAGAGGAAGTTTATAACAGCTGTTTATGTGGTTAAGAGTCAATCAACTGAGGAAAGAAATCCACTGATCTATAGATCCTAGGGAAAAAAACTGTTGTAGTGATTAAAACCTGCATAGCTAAAAAGATGAACAGTGTATCTTCTACTGACACAAGAACTTTACCTCTTTTTTTTCTTTTAATTTTCTAATACGTTCCGGCTGAAGAGCCTGAGTTTCCCTGCTCGTAGCAACCACACAGAGGAACTCGTGGCATAATCACAGAACATAAAAGCCAATAATGGGGATTCAATTAGCAGTTTTCAAAGGCAGAGGAATTTTTTCTGCCAAATATCAAATTGTTCCCGCAGATAAGGCACCCGGCGTGTGTCAAAACTGCCGATCTAAATTTTTCACGTCGCCATGCCGGGACAATTTATGTCATCAGCAAGGTCTGTTCTGTGCCTGGCAGAGAGCAAAGGCAGGAGGTGGGCTCAGCCTTACCTTCCACGTCGCCGCGTTGCGTCGGAAGTAGGCGAACATTCGCGTGAACCAGTTGTAGATTTCGTTTAGTGTTAGCTGTTTTTCAGGAGATTCCAGGATGGCCTTGTGGAGCAAAGCGATTGCAAGGTCAGTTACGAACACACCAGTACAAAACGCGCTCACAGTTTTACTTTGCCAGATACAAAAAAAGGAAAGGAAAGGAAGAATGAAAAAGAAGAGATTTGGAGCAAAAAATCCAAAGGAGGGTTTTCACAATATGAACTAAGATTAATGGCTGTATTTAACAGTTCAATGGCAAAATTCAAAATGGAATTATCTAATTGTTTTGAGTTTTTATTTCTGTTTCCTTACAGAAATATTAATTTATTAGTCATTCATAAAGCAGAATCAAAGAGAAATGCAAAACATTTCACTAGCTGATTAAAGCTCAGTAATTATTTAGAGCTCAGATTAATTCTAGGGATCAGAGATTACTGTAGCTTGTGATAATTGACTTGCCATCTTTAAACAGGCTCATTTTCACTGTTGTGTGAAATGAATTTCCTAATAATCACATCGTATTGTAATACTTAATCAAAAGCAATTATGTTATATATTGCAGTTCTAAAAACCCTTATACTAAAGGTTTGAGCATTTGAGCATGCTTACACACCAAAGGTTTGAAAATCTATTTAATCCAGCACATATAGGGAGATATACGTTCTTCTAATCCAGGCGCGTGTGCTTGGCTCATCTTACCTGTCTGATTAAAGATGCATACGTGAATGGTGGTCTAACTTCTGCGTTCTTATAAAATTCTTGGTTCTGGGCAATATCTGCTAAATAAGAGCAGTTGTTCTGTTATCATCGCAGCCCGACGCCGCCGGGCCGCGGGCGAACGCGGGGGCTGTGCCAGCGGAACCCCTGTACCTGAAGAAATGGGGACGTTGTATTTATCTGAGTACCGCCTCCGGATGGGTCCGACGTTGTGCATGCTCGTGGTGGTGATGACCGACGGTCCCTGCGTGACGGGAGTGATGGGCGCAGTCGGGGTGGTGGGAGTATGAGGTAAACTCTGCGGAGACGCCTCGGACGCGGTCTTGGAAAGCGTGACGCTCGATACCAGGTTCAGCTGTGGAGGGAAGGATGAGGGTTTTGTTACAGACAGAACTTCTGGATAGTCAAGGGTTTAGAGGAAACCCTCAATACCACAGTGTCCCCCAGTTCTGAGCAGACACCACAGCTCCAGCACAAAGTGCTGCTGTAACATCTCCTTTAGGAGCCAGCAAAGGGAAATAACTATAATGATTACATATATACATTTCCAAATAGGTTAAAAAAACAGAACAACATAGCCTGCTGCCTAAAGAACAAACCATGAATTTTTATCTAAACCTTAGAAGATCTCGCACAGTACATGATCATTTTAATATTTTACTTCGTGTTTCATTGTCTCACTGTCTAAACCCCACACCTCTCTGATTTCCATGCTATCATTATGCATGGCTTCTAATCAGTCTTCTTGGATATTTCATTGAAGGCATCAGGCTTAAAATAAAAGGCAAGACTTTCCTAGGGACATGCTAGGGAGAAACGCAATCTCTCTCTTCAGCATTTGGGCTTTTCTTTTTTTTCCCTCCCTGTTCATCCATTTTAAAAGCAAAGCCCAGAGTAGGTTAACACTGGAATAATTTAATTAATCACAGTGCATGAAATACTGTGAGCATTCAGCCCAGCACGAGTGGCACCGCTCTGTTTTTTCCTCCTAGGATGGAAGGCACTGGCGCTACCTGCACGAAGCCCGGCCCCACCGGTGTGGCAGCGTGCCACAGCACACTGTAAAACACACCTGCCTCCAGGATTGGGTATCAAACCCAGCTCCAACCCGACTGTTTTCGATACACAACCCTATTTATATAACCAGCATCCACATTCCTCCCCAACCCTTTCTTTTTGCCCTACAACGTCCTTTGAAAGATGATGCTCCGTCTCAATAGGTCGCTGCTGATGAAGTATTTTAAACAAACAATCCGATCCCTTAACTACAACATTACAGAAGATGACTGAGAAAAGGGCTCTTTGACTACTTCCACGTTTTTTTTCCCTTCGGCGGTTTCACGAATAATATTGGTGAAATCCTGACCTCATTGAAGTCGGTAGCAAAATTCCTACTGAATTTAACAGGGCCAGAATTTTACAACTTTTGTTCATGATTAAAATTCCTTTTTTGCTAGACATTAAACCTTCTGAGATGAAGGCAAGGCACACGATGCAGCTATGCCCCCAAATATCTCATGTTTATCCATAAGGCACCGTATTAATTTTCCTTGTATGAAAGTAACCAGATAAGAAAACTCCTATTAGCATCCCTTATATGAGTTAATAGCCACAAATAATGTTTCTTTTTAAAAATAATAGGATTTATCCCAAACAAAGGTAGTGGAAAATAAAGAGCTGTAGTATTACAGAGAGGATACCAACACAAAAAGCCCATCGCCCACAGAAAGGGCTCAGCAGAGGGAAGATAAAATGTGACTGCTTGTCCTTCCTGACAGTGAGAAGGAGCTGAGGGAAGCCCCAGCCACAAACTCCTGGCACAGCCTGGATGCTGCTCCAAGGGAAGGAGGTGGTGAGCAGCAGACATGCAAACACCCACCTTTCCCTGCAGGTGCTTACAAATGACTCCTCGCCTTCCAGTGGGAAATATTTAACACTTTGTGGCAAAGCCAGAGAGCATGAACCCAGAGAGGGATGGTGAAGGTGGTGAAATGCAGGTATTGATCCCCGCTCCAGCATGAACCACTACCTGCAGTCGGGAGGTTAAAACCCTCCTGGTGCCACGCACTGCCACCACGTGCCACCCAGTCTGCTCACTGACTGGCCTGATTTAAGGACACTGATTAGGGACATATATATATAGTAATGTCTCCCTGTTATCCATCTATCCATCTATTACATATGATAAAAGGACCAGTGATGATAATAACAGTGCAACTGACAGGTCTCACCATGAAATTAAATCTACTGTATTTTATCTCAGTTTCTAAATGGACATTTTAACAGTCCAATAACTGTGAGGAAATCTGCATCAATTCTAAGTGCCCTTCTCAGTGCAGGCTCGGCAGCCAGGCCCTCCCGTTGGAAAGATCACTGCTCCTGCTTCATCATTACGGCTCCCAACTACTCCATTTCAAAAGGGCCCCCTTCCTTTTTCAGCATGTAAAAACTTAACATTTAATCTGTTTCTACTAGGGAACCTTGAGAAAGGATCCACAAAGGTCAGCATTCCCTGCTTAAAGAATCTGAATCGAGTTAAATTTCTTTAGGCTTTTCAGCGTAGGTAGCGACGAGGAATAAACACAGAAGAGGACGAGCAAAGGGGGGGGCTTTAACAGGCTTGACAAATGACACTGTGATTCACACCCACTGCTGGGCTGCCACTAATAAGCTACAGAGGAAGCAGCCAATCTCAGCTAATTACCAGATAAAATTGTATTGTAAGGACTCTAATTAGGAGATGCTTATGGAGGTGATCTAATGATTAAACGCTGCATCCAAGTGACCCCACCATCAATGTGCAGTGGTGCAAGATGTCACCGGAATATTTTGTAGAAACAGTAATTTTATTTCAAGGAGGGGAGGCAGTAATATTTGTAATAATGGCTATGAGGTAAACTAATTAAAAGACAGTTCCTAAAGGAAGACTGTGGCTTTGAGCAGCTGTGGCCGTTCCAAAACAAAGTGCCAAATCTCAACAGAGGAGCTGCAGTCAAGTGGAAAATTTCTGCCTGACCTCTGCTCTCGCTATTAATTTGCAGGAAACCTAATGACACATATACATATTCCCACAAAATTGTTCTAATTGCTAATTTGCCAAAGGAGCCCAGTTTCCAAATTAAACATGACTGCAGTCTGTGAGGAAAGAGAGAACAAAAAGCTGGAACGCAGCGAGTCTGCCGCGTTTCACCTCCGACGACCATTTGTGAGCCTGAACCAACAAGTTAATGAAACACGACCTTGTCCATCGCTAGCGAAGTTTTTCCGTTTTCCATGTTTTATTTGATGACACTCTCCTCTTCCAGCTGGGTTCCCCAAACCCGAGCCAGAGTGAGGCAGGAGAGGGCTGCCCTCCCTCCGCAGCCTTTCGCTGCCGCTTCCTTTGTTGCACCGATAGCGCCAAGGCTGAAAAATCGGTTGTGAATTAGAGCAGAATAACAAATTATGAATGGTGTTGGTTTTGTTGCCATCTTGAATTATTAATCTGAATGGTAAACTATTAAATCTTAATATTGGCGTCAATTAGAAACGTGGAAGCGGCCGTGGATGATTGTGCAGGGCAAAGATCAGGGAGGGACTGGGCTGGGAGGGTTTCTTTTCCTGATGGAAACTCTACACGGTTTCTCCCTGTTTGCATTTGCTATTTAAAAACAAGTTACTATGATTAGAAAAGTTGTTCGCATTGGTATTTTGTACACAGGCTGTTTCCCACATACCGTAATTTTTGGATGAGTATCACTGCTGGCAGAGGGGAGGGAGCCCAAGCCACAGAGCGAGCACTTCAACAGGCAAGAACTCTTGCACTGGAGCAGTGCACAGCGTGGGCACTCACAGAGTACGCCCCTGCACCAAGGAGTTAAAATGTTTTCGTAATATTTGTCCTGGGAATGGGGGGAGGGAGGATTTCCTCCAGCCTTTAAAAAACAACCAAACCCAAAAATAAGAGTGGAAAAAAAAATACAACAGAAAAACCACCAAATCCCACAACAGTTGTAAGTCCTAAAATTCTGCAAATTCAATCACTTAACTTTGCTGATTGCTTTGTTCAGTTTTGGTTTTTGAGAATATTTCCTCACACTGTTTTGACTTGGTCATTCATAACTGCCATGATTGTTTCAGCGTTCAATAGCCTGCTTAGGACTTTATTATTGACCTTCCCTTTAAAGGAATAGTCATGTCTCCCTATTAAAAGTGAAAACTGAGTCATTTGCTTTTTTTCCTTTAGATATAAACAAGGCAGAGAGGTAACCCACTCTATTACCTTGTAAAACAGATTTCCAGTTAGTGGCTCTCCCACTAGGACTAAGTCTGATTTCTTTTTGTGTAAATATTTTACATGACAATAGCGGCTGCACATAAAATAGCACTGAAACTCTTTTAAAAAAAATTAAAAAAAAGTTTCTAAGGGTCACAGTGAGGCCATTCCCAGTGACTCCTCTGCAATGGGTGCTGCTGCTCTGGGCCCAGCTGGGGCTGAGGACTTATCTGCACCAAGTTCCTGGGACTGAAATACTTTGGAGAAGAAACTCCTTTTCTTGACACTGAGGGTGAGAGAAAGTGAATACTGGGCCTAAAACTTTGTTCAGTGCTGTGTCTTCCTCTCCCTGTTTCAGCCTGGACACATCAGTGTATTGGATGCAGAGCCTGGCAGGCAGCAATCACTTAGCAGGTGTTGTTATTGGCAGGAATACTAAGGAAACTGAAGCTGAGGAGTGAGACTTAATGAAAACCAGTATATAAAAACAGCTTTTGTTGTGCTTGAGAATCTCTCTTTATTGCTGCATATCGTTATTTTTTCAAACTATAAAGTACAGCTACAGCAGCTAAAATGCTCAGTCATTACCTCAACAGTTAAAAGACTCTTTTTTTTAATGCTTTGTTATTACAGTTGCTAAAAACAGTATTTCAAAACAATCATAACTGCTATGGTTATGGTAAAAAAAATACATTAAAGAAGGGATATCTAACAGTGCATCTTATTTAAAGTGCCAGAAGGGTCTTTAAAAGTTTTCTGTCTATTTTTAAAAGATGGTTATAGCACCTAGTATGAAGAATTACGTGTTGGTTGATGCTTTTTCCTTCTCCTTCCCTTCCTATGAACTTCGACACAAGTTAATCCTCCCAGAAGAAAGCACATTTCCATTTGAACCTACTATGCTGATGGCTAACACCGATGAAAACAGAATGTCGGGGGGGTACCTTAATAGCAAAACCAGGATGACAGTTCTTGAGAAATCGCTGTTCCGGCTTTTGTGTTGTGGTTTTGTTTTTTTACCTTGAAAAAAAAGTTCACCTTACCAAAACACATCACAGCTTATTCTGTCTCGTGGCTTTGTTCTCACTTTACTCAGGCCCCTCAGTCCCACCAAAACAACGTGTGTAGCATGAATGGAACAACGCTGCCTGCTCCAAGTGTTGAGCTCTGAGATAGCTCCGTTTTCTTTTGAACTGCTGCCACTGAGCATTTTCATTATAAAGCTGGGTGTTTTTAAAGGTGATCCTGAGCAATACCCCAGTTCCTGAGATGTTCCCCCGTACCCCAGACCCCTTCCTGCCTGCCCAGCAGCCCCTGGGGAGGAGCACCAGACACCGACAGCACCTCCCTGCCCATGCAGTCTGCTGAAGATTTAGGCCATCACCACAATGCTACACAGGAATGTGCTTAAATCTCACTGACTTTAGTAGGACTAGAGAGCTTTACTGAGCACATGTCTTGGTGGGCCGAAATGCAGGGGCCACTCCCCCACCCCTCCCAAGCTCAAAATTACGGCGAAGAGCTGAAGACACCCAAAGGTCAGGATGGCATGGATGGACATGGCTAAATCAGACAAGCAACCCTTCCCCAGAGCTGGGTGAGTTTTGAATTGATGCACAACCACCAAGAACTTGGCTGTGGTCCAACTGGTTCAGACTGGTCCGACACCACCCACTCAGCTACTGTCTGAAGCCCAGAAGGCAAAGATGGCACAAGTGGTCAGAGTGGATTACACGTGGCACGTGGCTAACACAGATGCTCATACACCCTACTACCTGCCAGTAACAAAACAGTTGAAAACAAGCATTAAGATCCTTTAAGCAGAATAAAAACATTTCCTCAGTCATGAAAAGGCTGTAATTTTAAATTCCAACTCACTGCTATGTTTGGATTTGCAGCCGCTTTTTCCTTTAAAATCACCCAAGTACCGTAATGTATTAGTTCTAACACACACCTTGCATTAGTTATGTTGGCAGAAAAAAAAATTAATTACTGGATGTAAAGACTACTTTGCAGTGCAATAATGGTCATCAGATCTTTTTACCAAAGTCCTATCCCACTGAGTTAAAAGGACGAGGGTCTAGCAGAGTCTATGCAATGCCTGTGTATTTTTTTCACTAGGAAAGCACAATTTATGCAAAACACTATACTTCTACATTTTATAATTAATTTTCAAATGCTTCACCTATACATATTTTAATAATTTCTGATTTATCAGATGGTATCTATAATAAATTTTTCTATATTTCAATAAATGAAAAGAAGGCAGTTTCAATCCAACAACAGAGTGCCACACAATATAGGCCTGTCAGGCACCAATTTTTACTTCTAACATGTAAGTTAAAGGATAAGGAATTTATAATGCTGCCTGTGAACGAAACCACTTTTCATACACAAATGTGATCTTTTTTTTTCCAAAGGGTAATACAACAGTACATTTACATAAACTAATCCAAACAATCTATGTATTTGACAATGGCAAACCTCACACAGACTGCCTATTGTTGGTTTACATCTTGGAGTTCTTTATGTTGGCTTGTAACACTGCTCTAGCTGTCAAAGGTTTGACTTGGACTCTAAATAAATGGTTATAGAAGTGCTGTGCAGCGATATTGGACTTCTTTGCAAAAGAAAACCTGCTGTGTATGAATTCAAAAGCTATTAATTTTTCAGTCAAAAATATTCATGCCTATTTCTTTTAATAAAGAAACACTGTGCTGAGCAACTGAGAGATAATGTTGACTAGTGGTACAGGATTTTCAATAGAGCAGTTAAAAATAAATTTAGTAGGAGGTCCCCAACAAAGCTATAATTTCCCAGAATGTAAAACATTTTTAATACTAATCAAGACAGCCCTTTTCCCCCTGCGTTCACGGGTTTTTCTGCACTGCTTTTCCCTGTTTATTAGCTGTTAACACTAATCTTCATGGCGACACCGCCTGGTATCTCCGTAGCCTACGAGACCCGCCAGAGCTTCCTGCCCTCGGCGGCCCGGCATCGATCACGAGCTGCCTTGCCAAACACCGCTCGCCTTCTGATGATTTCCTCCCTTTAGTTTGTAATCCTTCCTCCTGAGGGGCACTGCTGTTATGAAAGGCCTCAAGGCAGAGTGCTTTGAGACTCCCAGATTATTCCGCTGTTTTAATTTTTAATCCAGTAAGAGCTATAGAAACCAAACCTCCTCCCCATTCTGTTGGGTCTACGCACTTTGCCAACAATGCGCTGGAGCATTTGCATTCAGGCTGGGATGGATGTGAGGAACCAGAAGAATGCTATTTTTATAGACACTGACAGTAGTTTCTACTCTAGAGGGCTGGTCTCCACTGGACCAAGCAGTTTTAGGCATCTCAACAGCTTAAATGGAAGGGTTTGTACCTACCACTCAACTCTCTCCAAAAAGGCAAGGAAATTTCCCGTTGACTTTGACATCTGCTCCAGTGTTACTGAATAGCCTGCAATTTTCTATCTAGTAGCCTCCCCATGCACTTCTGCAGTCATTTATTTCCAACTACATGGAAACTGAGAAATCCTTTTCTAGTAAAAATGTGTGCGCGAAGTGTTTAATGATTTTATGTTCTCTATCTCTGTAATGTGTTCTGTTTCAGACATTAATTTTGTCTACCAACTGCATCTTGGCAGGCTACCATATTTGCTGGGTTAATAGTCTGACTCCTTTTTATTTCTATCACCATAAATCACACATATATGGGTGTGTGTTTGCTTTATTTATAGAAAAAAAATCAGTCAAAACAGATAAACCAATACTTTGTCATTATGCTGCATCATTGCATATTGATTAAAATTGCTGGTACTAACTATAGATTGTCAACGCTCAATTAATTTTCACACAATGACTCAAAGCAAAATCAAATAAAGCCAGTGTACCTTTAAATCTTACAAATCTTAAAATCAAGAAGCAAAGCACTCTCTCCATTTTGAATAATCATTGGAAGCTCCCAGGAACATTTTCAGCATTGAGAGGCTGAGAGAAAACGACAGCTGAAGAAGAGTCGTTTCAGTCAGGGAAGGAGATGTGGGTTTTTCCTGGGTTTGGGGGCAACCAGGAGTTTTCCTGGGCTTCAAAGCCACTTGCTTCCCCTGCTCCCCCTTCTTTAAAGAGCAACCTGGGGTAGAGGAGTTTTCCCTTCTCAGTTTCAACACTGTAAAACCCGATACCGGGTAACCGTGATTATCATCAAAATGTGCAGTTAGAGTCACTTCTACAGTAAATGTCTGTCAGACCGAGAGAAAGCAAAATAAATATACTAAATATAATTTAATTACAACTCCTTCCTAACACTTCCTAAGATTTCATCCAAGTCAGACTGATGCAAAGTGACTTAGATGAGGCCAGAAAAAGGCCCGACGAATAGGCTTTGGAACCAAACTTGACTTTGAAACTCCCTGAAGAGAGGGGGATGAAAAAACCCGGCTGCACTTCCCATCTCCTCCCCACACCCGGCTCTGAAGTGCGCCAGGCTCCACAGCATGGGCTCCAGTGGGGAACAGGAAAGAGAGGTTTGTTGTGAGGTTTGTTTTTTGCTTTCAGCACAGCTCAGTACTTACGGGCTGAGGGGTGGCTTTTGGTTCAGTTGACTTCACATGCAGGTGTGTCATCATGGCTTGCAGGCGCTCTTTATCTTTTGCAAGCTGGAAGGGGAGAGAAAAAAAAATATCCTCTGTTAGTCGCACAAATAAAACCCAGCCTCTGCTTATTCCTAATTAAACAGCTGGCACCGAGGCATGAGACAGAAGAGTTTTATTGCTGAGTAGTTTGGAAATTGTATATGGGCTATTCGTGAGGTAAAGCGAATGCGTGGTGCTGGGTGTCACCATTTCCCAAAGCAAAATGCATTAGCCCTCGAGTGAGAAGAGCTAGACCTGCTGGCACCAAGAGCTTCACTCCAGCCCTGACAGCTAAAAGACAACAGTGAATCATGTTTATTAACCAGGCCCATCCAGCTCGGGAGGTGCGGCAGAAGGAAAGCAAGGCAGCGGTTCTAGGATGCGTTTTCCCCCTTTCAGAGCAGAGAACAAGTGGCACAGATGGGCTGTGGCTTTACATCAACCACAGGCATCGTGGCACATGCAGCGAGCACAGACAGCGGTGGTTAAACCACACGAGGCACCTCCACAGGGCTCTGCAGGCAGCCTTGGGTCCAAAAGCACCTTGATTTGACTTGAGGAGGTGGCAGAGCCCTCGGTGTGTCACCCTGGGAAGCCAGGCTGGGCACCCGAGCAGGGGCACCCTGAGCATGGGGCAGGACCTGCTGTGGGAGCTGCCAGCATCCCCCTGGCATAACTCTGAGGGCAGTGGGGTGGGAAAGGCTGAAAGCAGCAGTAATCATCCCAAAACACTCATCCCTGGGCACCCAATGCCACAGGACTGATGCTGCCATCCTTTCTCATCGGCCACTTCAGGCCCAAGAGCTGGGGTGAAGCTCCTGCTCTCCATGCCTCTCGCTTTTCATGATTGAGATCCACACAGCTGGAGTCTCGAGATCACTGGTATGCATCCATAGCCTGGTAGGCTTCCCAATGTGTTCCAGTGCACTGGACAGACACTAAATTTCATTATTTTTGGAAACAAGGAATTTTTTTCCGTGTGTGAATGGGACTTTTTTCCAGCTGCTCTTCAAAAAAAGAAATTACAGTGGAAAGGTATTAACAATACCAATGAAAAAAGGGTGTTGTCAATCTGCATGCTGAACATAAAAGTTGCTGATTCCAACAGGACCTGGATCAGGTCCTTACAAATGCCAGTTTTTGCAGAGCTGAGTTTTTGCTTTAGACAAGCCAGATTCCTGGTGCCAAGAGGAGAACTGTGCTCACATTCCAGCAAAACTTTAAACAACCTGCCCACCTTATCACCGTCATCTGTTTGTAGTAGGAAAATGGGGCTAAGTGTATATAAAATGAGACTTGATCACAAATCCCCACTCATAACCTTATGGCCAAGGTTGTCCCGCTCTTTGCAAGGCAAGGGGTTCCTGCATGTGCCATGATGGGATAAAACTCAGCTCTGGAGTTTCCAAGACAGGAATTAAATAAAGGAAAAAATGGTGTCACTGCACTTTTCAAATGGCTCCCCTTCTTTTGGTCAAAAACCTCAATGGCAAGAGAGAAAACCGGACACCTATGGCAGATCTCCTGCAATCTCATCCTGATCTGAGCTGGACACTTCACGGGAGAGCTGAGTGCAGCGACGGGCTCTTATCACAGCGCTGCAGCAGGAACTTCTGCCTCTGAGAACCTCTCCAGAGAAAGGAGAGGGCTCACCCTCAGCTGCTGTGCTTCATACAAAACAAATTAAGCCAAGAAATAGCTGTGCTCTCCGCGCGGCTCTGTTGTGCAATCCCCTCATTCCTAGCAGTCTCCGGGCACGCGGGCTGCTTGGCGGGGTCATCTGTGCATTAAATTTTGGTCTGCAGGCTACTGCAGAAGAACAACATCTCGTAGCCAAAATAAATAAAAGGCAGGCACCTGAGAGCTTCCTGCCAGCCCCGGCGCGGCGGCAGGAGGGGATGGCACCCGGGCAGCACGGGGCACACCCTGCCGCGCTTCCTCCGGCCCCCGCGGCGAGGGAGAGGGGAGAGGGGCACCTCCCTCCCACCGCCGGGGTCCTTGTTTGTAGTGTTTCCACTCATCGTCTCAGCAATGCTTTTAACGCCGAATCTGGTGGATGGAGGTTATTAAAGATCCTCTCGACATTTCAGGCAGACACACGCTAGCATTTTGTCATAGTCTAGGAATTCAAACACTCACCCAGTTAGGCAGGAGTTTAAATTATGAAAAATAGAGGTCTCTCGGTTTCAAAGCACTGAAGAGAAGTAAAAAAATCTAAAGAATTTCTTTAAACTGTTTTTCCCTTAGGTCAGGAAGCAGTAGTGATATAAAACTAGAGTGTCACTAGTAGCCCCTCTCGTCAGTGGGGTCAAACAAAAGAAGCCATGGGGGATTGCTCAGCCACTGGTGGGAGCAAATTCTCACTGGTAGCTCCCACTGGAGTGTAGATGGTCCAAAATGAGGATTAATAGTCAACAGGCAGGAAAATGCTCTTGAGCTACTCATATGGTTGTCGGCAAGGACAGTTCTGATGTGGAGGAAAGAATCTGCTCTGTACATGGGGCCTGAGGAACACAACACAGTCCCATCTGAAGCTCCCTTCTTTCTTCCTATACCCATTTGGAAAGCTCTGCATGGTGGGAGTTCTCAGATGGCCAACCAATTTTCCATGATAAGCCTGATTTTGTGAGACTTCCTTCACGTCTGGATGCACTATGTGAGTGCCTAACTGTGGTTCAGCTGAAAACACATCCAGAGCAAGGTACAAGCCTTGCAAGCTTGGACACCAAGACACACAGCTTGCCCTGGAGAGGTTAAATCCTAAAGCTATACCAGTAGGAAAGGCAGGAGAGGGAAGCACAGAAAGCACAGGCCAGAAGAGGATCCAGACAAGGCAGGGACCAAGAAGCAAGTGGAAAGGCATTAGAAACACAGATGATGGAGAAATTGTACAGCAGGAAAACCAGACAGAAAGTAAAGGCAAGAATCAGGAATGGGAAAATGAAAACCCAGTGAGGGGGCATTCAACAAGAACAGGAGAGCACTTCAGCAGCAGGACTTTGGACAGACCAAGGACAAAGGAGAAGGAAGCCAGTCACAGGCAATGCAAGAGGCAGCCAAAACACAGCCCTCCAATTCTCTTCCTGGTTGGGCTGTGCACTAGAAAGGTTTAGAATCCACTTTTCAAGAGTGTCAATGGATGCTGCAGGAAAACAGACTCAAGCAGTGTTTTCACTACACTGAAAACAGCCAGCTGCCTTCATTTTCTTCCATTAGGAGACATTCCTCTAGACTCATCATAGCCCTGTTGCTATCCTGAAATGTTTTCCCACTCAAAGGTAGTGCTGCAAAATGGATGTCCTATTCCAGCTAACAACTAGCTAAGGATAGGGATATGTTCCTGTGTTTGTGTTTTACCCAGCAGCACAATTTTCACTATTTATAATGGCAACAAATGATCATGTCAAGATGGTTTAAACAGAGTGAAATATGAGAAGATTTCTACCTTGCCTGTGATTTTTGCAGTATGTTTGTGATGGAAATGCTAAGACCAAACTTCAAGATTTCAGCTAAGGGTCAATTGAAATCAAACACAAGATGGATTTGAACTGTTTCTTTCCAAAATTTAGATTAAAAATTACTTTCTTTAAAAGATATTACACTTATCTCTAACACTGATAAAACTACCATGAGTAAAATAAATATCAGCATAAACAACAACAACAAAAGGATAGTATTTGGGTCCATCACACTCAAAACCTGAAGAGTATCCCTCAGGTGAAATGAATTTGTTTTGATGGGGCTATACATGCATGAAATGGTGGGGAATATAGATCTTTCCCTGGTGCTGGACCCTGAAGCTGGTAATTCCCAGCTGCACTGTGAGGCAAAGCTGCTCACCAGTGCCGCAGGTCAGGGTAAAGGCTGCGGGTCCCTTTTCTATCTAACTCACAGAACTCAGTCTCCAGAGGGCCTGTCATCACTCTGTTGGTAACTGCTCCACGGCCTGAGGACCAGGTCGGTGGTCCTCAGACCACGTCACTGAACACCCCACTGCTGGGCACCACACTTTTATTTTATTGTGGTTCTGTGCAAAAACAGGCCACAGCCAGACAAACTAGGGACTGCAGGGCAAATCGTCCTACGTAATTAGGGGCTTTTTTGAACTATCAGAGGACTGATACAGGATGAAAGGAGAGGGAGAAGAGGGAAGCTACAGGTGTATTTCAGAAGCTGGACTGCCCTCCTCCTCCTCCACCTGTCCTTGCTGGCCAGTGCAGAGATGGCCTCACTCTGTTATCAACACTCCTGCCTAAATTAGGCCTCCAGTTCATCCTACCTACTCTGCCCACGATTGTTAAATCCAGAACTTTCTGGCCCTCACTCCACTTTGAAATTATGGTCTTGTCTCGTGGACCTTACGCTGCCTTCCCTTGCAATGACTGCGAGAGCATTGCCAGCACTAAATGGGTGTGAAGCTGCAACTATAAGTCATTTAGAGTAATTAGCAGAATGCACTGCTGATAAACCTTTCAAAAATACTGGCATGGGCTTAGGGAGAGGTGGGAACAGAGTATCTCTGTCCTGTCCCTGTTTAACACAGGGCATCCTCCTGTAGTTCCAGGCACAGCCATTCCCAGTGACTGGGGGAGAGGAGCATTAATGCTTTTCAAGCTGACTCTAACTGAAGAATCTAGATTTACCTTCAGCCCAAATATTACTGCACCTTGGTGAAAGATTATCTCATATCTCAGTTTACCAGGAAGACTGTAGATTTTTATTTTTCTTTTCCTAATTCCCAAGAAACTTGTTAAAATAACAGACCATTTCTCATAACATTTTCTGCAAGACTCTGATATTTTATGACTGGTAGTTTGATTTTTATAAAACTTGTATTAAAATAGTTTATATTGCTTCAGCTAATAGTGAAAGAGTGTCATGACCAGCGTGTTCCTAAAAGTAAAATTTAGGAAATATCTATGAAATAAAAAGGGTAATTTGTAAGATAAGAAGATAAAAGGCATTTTTTTAAAATGCTTATCTTGAAAAGTAACAACAAGAAGTTTAAGTGTGGTTTTGCTGATTTTTCTCTCCAACTATTTGAAGCTATAAATGACTTAACTCAGTAAAATTCCAAATGTAATTATCTTCTGTACTTAGCCCAAGGCTTTCCATATATCTCTACACTGCTGTCTT
>VZTF01001529.1:916201-918701 GCA_013397755.1 Cnemophilus loriae | reverse complement strand
CACCATATGGAGGTGCACACACAGAATCCTCCAAAAGTAAAGAAAGCAAAGGCTTAAAAGGCAGGAGTCAAGAGCCTCCCTTTTGACAAAAGTAGCCTATTTCGACAGCTGATTCCCTCCTTTAAAAGCACACAGCACACATAAAATAAATACAGGTCACAAAAATTAACAAATCATCATAACTGTCTAATACATCCTGGGCTGGCTGCGGAAAAACAAGATCATTTTGGATTTATATCTCTAAGTATGGGATTTCCTGGACAGCTAATATCCACAAACAATCAAACACAGAGGACCATGAGAAAGAAGCAGCGTTATTTCAAATTTGAGCTGAGAGTCGTGATTTTTAAAGGGCTGAAACAGGAACTGGAGCTGAAATCTGAAGCAAGTAAATTCCTTTACTAGGCACTGATGGACACTGTTGTGTTTCTCTTGGCCTTGGCGAAGGCTTTTAGGTCACTGGGTTTGGGATATTACAGCAGACAAAAATCTTCGAACCACAGAAACTTCAAAAATGACAAATAACTCAAATCTCTCCCCCACACTCAAAAAAAGAAAAAGCCCTAATGATAATTCTCTAAAAAGAGTCGAACCTTTTTATGAGACCTGTTGCCAATATTAGTGCCACCAAATGATCTCATCTTTCATTCTGGCTAAATTCCAACACACAATTTCATTAACCCAGGTACTGCAGGTGATAAAACTCATTTTTCCCTAAAGAGACAGCTAAAAAGTACCAGTTATACATTTATGAAGTACCAGCAATCAAAATTATGGATTTTCTAAAAGGTTTTTAACTACTTTTATTGAAAGGAAAATCGCTGTCTCAGACTTTTGTGACACTATTGCTAATAATAAATTTTACCATTTAGACATCGCAGTAATACGGTAGACAGTGTCAATAAAAGTATGAAACAAAGATGATCCCTGTCTCTTAAGGAATGCTTTCTGATTACACACCGGAAATTATAATGGGAAACATAAACTAAGTGCACCTTCAAGAGAGGAAAAAAGGGGATAATGCAAGGCAATGGGCCTCGCCATATATCCCATCAGAAGTATTTCATATATATATCTATATATCTATATATCTATATATCTATGTATCTATATCTGTGTGTGTGTAAAGCATGTATGAAAATAAAATAAAGTTAAAATAATAAAGTAAATAAAAATATTAGAATAAATAACGACCTAATGACAATTTTTAACGACAATTAAACAATAAAAACACGATGAAATGCATAACAGAATACATAATAAAATTTAAAATAACAGGATAAATAACCATTAAAATAACAAAACAATAAAAATTAAAATAATTAAACAAACCGATTAAAAAAAAAATTAACGTAGTAGAAATTCAGGGGGTTATTTGGAGCTGGCCTGCTGCTCGCCCGGCCCGGGAGCGGGGCTGTGCGGGGATGCCGCCGGCGCCGGGGATGCTCGCCGTGCCTCTCCCGCTCCCAGCAGCATTCCCGGGAGCACTAGAGGGCACTGTGGGATTTGGGCCACCCCGGCCTCCGCCGCCGCCGCCGCCGCGGGGGTCCCGAGCCCCCCGCCCCGGCGCGGGGGTGACCCGGAGGCTGTGGGGGCGCCGGGAAGCGGCGCTGGGCCGGCCCCTTCCCAAGCGCGGCGGGCTCGGCACGGCGGCTGCCGCCGGGCCGGGCTGGTCCCCCCGCACGGGACGGGGCCGCATCCCCGCAGCTTCCCCCTCCCCGGCGGGGTCCCGCCGGCCCTGCCGCGACCTACGGAAACCTGGAACACCCACCCGCAGCCCAGCCTGTCCCCTGCCCTCGCTGCCTGTTCGATTAAAAAAGTCCGCGCCGTGCGGATGATTGCAGTGCAGAACGCTCTGCCATGCAAACGAGCGCAATTAATGCCTTTGAAACAATTTATGATTTCCGGCCTACTTCAACATGTATTAGCATATACCTGGTTTCTTTAATATACACTTTGTTTTTCCAAAACCACAAACATAGTTGCTGGAATTTCATGTGGAAGTGCTTAAGGGGTTGAAAGTTAACACCTTTGTGAGCCGAGCAGTCTCACAGTTGCTGCTAAACAAAAGCCTCTTTGTAGAAGCTTTCTCGAAATGTTTTCTTAACATGTTCCAAGTAGTTTTAGGCAGGCAACTAAAGTAAACAAGATGTTACCATGATAAAAACACTTGTGAAAACATTACAGAGTGCACTTAGTAGTTTCTTTCACATAAACTCCCCTTCGTTTCATCAAAGTTAAATGCACATGAAGCAGATTACCAGCATCACTGCAACACAGAACTGCCAGATCTCTCCAAAGGTCCGTGTCCTTTCTTTTAAAGAATATATTTGATTTAAAAATGGTATAGCCAGGATTAAGCANGGCCTCCGCCGCCGCCGCCGCCGCGGGGGTCCCGAGCCCCCCGCCCCGGCGCGGGGGTGACCCGGAGGCTGTGGGGGCTCCGGGAAGCGGCGCTGGGCCGGCCCCTTCCCAAGCGCGGCGGGCTCGGCACGGCGGC